>CM059281.1:9852625-9910125 GCA_030347295.1 Setipinna tenuifilis
ATACTTATTTTTCACCAAAGCGGGTTTTAGGAGAAACACATCAGATGTCAACAGGGTAGTATTTACTTCTGAGGGACAATGATCAGACTGTTACAAGTAAAGGGACAGGGAGGGTAAGAGTGAGGGAAGGTGGGTATTTTGGGAAAGGATATAATCAAGTGGAAAAGTTGAGAAATTATTGTGTATTGCATTACATTTAGCTGACGCTCTTATCCAGAGTGACTTGCAGTGAATTAGGTACCGGGACGTCCTCTATGGAGCAACAAGGGCCCTTCAGACATGGATGACGGTGCAGGAGAGCACTGGTTACTCACACTCCTACCCACATTTTTCCTACTTGTATGGGAATCAAACATGAGACCCTCCAAGCCTAAGACCAACTTCCAAACCGTGAGGTCATAGCTGCCCCAATTGTGCTATTTGCCACTATGCCGGTTTCAAAATAATAGTGGAGGATCATCCAATTTTTGTCTGGCACAACAGTGAAGGCAAACCATTATAAATGGATAAATGGATGAATGGATGAATGAATGAATCAATGAATCAATGAATCAATGAACACATGAATGTGGATGTAGGTTTGTGCTAACAGACAGGTGAGAAACATTTTGGGGGGTGGGATGTGTGTGTGTGTGTGTGTGTGTGTGTGTGTGTGTGTGTGTGTGTGTGGAGCACTTGTGCTCAGTGCTCCACTTAGATTACTGACCTGGTTCCATACACTTGTGTGGAGTGATGTGGAACACACACAAACATGAAAAAAACATGTTTTTAACAAGGCCTTGTACCTAGGCTGCAATGAGTCTGTTGGGTCCTGTAATGACAATTCTTTACCCCTCTCTCCCTTTAACTCCTTTGTTTTCTTCCTATAGTCTTTCACACACACACACACACACACACACACACACACACACACACACACACACACACACACGCACAGACTAATGCTTTCTCTTGTCACCTCTTCTCATTGTTTAGACAGCATCATAGCGTTATAGACAAGACGCCCACTGTAACTCAGAATTGGTACACATTGGGTACATGTATACGTCAGTGTGAGACAGGATTGGCTGCTGTTTACACTATAGCAGATGGACTGAGGGGAGGCGATGTGTGTGTGTGTGTGTGTGTGTGTGTGTGTGTGTTTCTGTCTGTTGTGTAACGAGTGTTTGAGTGAATATGTTTTCAATTCAGAGGATGCCAAAGTGTGAGTTGGAGTGAGTGTGACTGTGAGATGAATTAGTATGTGTGTGTTGGTGTATGGTGTGTGTGTGTGTGTGTGTGTGTGTGTGTTTATGCGTGTATGTTGTGTTTGTGCCCTTGTGTTCTCTGTCCTGCACACTCACGGTCATGTTTTGTTTATAACAATATGACAAGTGCAGGAATTTCCCTAGAAAAACAACCGGTAAGGAGTCTGTGTGTGACCAGGCAGCGTTAACCCAGCGTGGCCTTTCAAGCGTGGCACTGGCACGGGGGTGATGATGATCAGCCAAACCTGATCGCACGGCCCCTCCCTTCCTCCCTCCCTCCCTCCCTCCGTCCCGCCTGCCTGCGGCTTCCAGGAACAGGGAAGCGCAGCAGGGTTCCTGGACGGCCAGCCGTCCCTCTCTCTCTCTCTCTCTCTCTCTCTCCCTCTCTCTCCCTCTGTCTCTCACTCTCTCTCTCTCCTGAGACTCACCACCAGAATTCTTTGAAAGCGATCCCGTTGCCGTCGCCATGTCGATGCTCATAAAAAGGGAAAGTGGGCACCAGGCTTACGCTGATACAGCTAATAACTCCTGTGAGCAGTGCCAGTGGCAGCGCCTGCACATCGGCTTATCTTGGCGGCCATGCTCATTTTTTTTATTTTGGGGGGTGGGGGGGTGCACAGCCATTGCAGTGCCATATACTGTACAATAAAGTCTCTTTCCCACAGAAAGCCAGGTCTATATATGGACTGTTGTTAATAACCGATCTTGTACGGATTATTATACAAGTTTTTTTTGTTGATGTTTGTAAGAGCCAGCCAAGTTTTTATGTCTTTAGTATGTAGGACATTATCCTGTCTGCCCACAAACACGCAGGCTATTGTAATGCTAGCCGGCTAGCAGCCTCAGGCAAAGGGATCTCATGAACTGGGAGAATGTCAGTACACCAGAGTAGCGGTGAGTGGTGTTGGTGTCACCTCACAGAAACAAAACAACAGCTAGGGTAGCACAACGCTTGCTAGCATGTTAACTAGCCAACTAGCTAGCATGTTATTTTTTTCTCTGGTAATGCCATTCTACAGCAGAGGCCTTCCAATGTTTTTCAGTTCAAGGACTCTTTAGCTGATAGACAAAGCAGAGAGGGTGCCTATTGTAGGCTATGGTATCATAATGCTGATTAAACCTGGCCATATTAAAAAGTACTTTGTATTGATGTGCAGACAGAATGCAGTGCCATTAAATCATTTTTTAATTTCTATATTTATAATACATTTGTGGTATCTTTTGGAAAAAGCAGTGGGGGGAGGTTATTACCAATTTTGGAGTAACCCCTGCAGTTACTCCAGGGAATCTTACGTAAGTTGAGAATTTCTACTTTTACAGTAAAAGCATTTGTGATTATTTTTGTAGGGGGCTGTGGGAGATCTCAACCAATGGCTTAGGGAAAATGACAAGGCGTAATGTGGGACTACTGAGAAACAGAAGTCATTTGTGTGCCTGTCAGCATGTGTGGGGGCCCACAGTTGTGGGGTTACATGTGACAAAAACCCAATAGAGACCCTCCTGTGAAATAGGCAGCAGCTGCTCTTCCAAACACGACACACATGGTGCCCCAGAGTACCTGATTATAAAACAACAGAGCAGACCTCAGCAGGCCTCCAGGCCCCCTCTGACTGAACTTGTGAGCACTTCATGTCTTCTGCTAACAACAACAACAACAGCAACAACAACATGTTCGGTGGTCACATAGCAACAGCCGCATCCATGTTGCTTACCTTCGGGTGCCACAGATGCACATTTGGGTGAAATGCCTGTTTTGCTGTAGCCCTGCCTGCTATTAAAAGAATTCAGTGGGACTGTGAAATTCCATGACCTGGCTTCGAAGGCCTGTCAGCAAAAGAGAATACAGTTAATCCCGTGTTTAGAGATTTAAAATCCCCCTTTTATCCGTTCCTCTCAGAAGAATAGAACAGCAATCTTGGGGGTGGGGAGGGGGGTGTCAGCTCTGTTTAGATGTGTGTTTAGACTCTGGCCATGAAGCAACCAGTGTTTTCCTGCAGGGAACATGTTAGTCGAAGTAGTGTCTGTCTGGGCCTGGGGAGGTTTAGGGTTATGGTTGAAGGAGATATAATTTCCAAAAGTTTCCATAAGAATTATTCATACTAGCCCTATGCATCATGTTTCTTTTAGGTGTTCCAGCTGGTATAAGTGGAAGGCACCTGATGTAGTAGTATTGTCATACATATTCCTAGAATTCCTTCTACCAAATTTCAAGCCCCAAGTCTTGTCTTCAGTGTTTCATTGGGACAACTTGGTTAATGTTCACCAGCCTTAACAGTAAAGTACTGGGGGAAAAACACTAAGCACTAAAGTCATTGACAAGGCTTCTGCGTGGCGACGCTACCGGTCTCCAGTCTTTTGCGATGTTGGCCTCTCAGTCAGTCTGTTTGAACAGGCTGATAATGAGCCTCGACATGCGGCCTCGGCCTCGGCATCAAGCACTTGTACTTTTATCACCTGCTCGCTGATACGGCCGTGTTGGCTTCTGTATTATCAGCAAACATGCTGCTCAAACAGCCTGGGCCTGCAGGTGGGGGTGAGGTGTGTGTGTGTGTGTTTGTGTGTGTGTGTTTGGGGGTGTGTGGGGGTCAATAGTATTGTACAGTTATTGGCAGTGGCCTGTGTGTGTGTGTGTGCCTTTGGACGGGCGGGTGAAGAGCTCCCAAAAAAAAGGAAAGCAAAACACACTATTAAAGTCAATACTGACCTAATCGAGGCCCTAATCTTGCAGCGCTTTGGTGTGTACATTATCAGAAGAAGTCAATTCGGGAGTCAGTCTAGCACACTTTGCCCCCTAGTGGTTGCTTTTTGACACTGCACCCATGACGTCCACCCCACCCCTTCTCCTCCTTTTCCTTTCCCCGCTCTCTCTCTCTCTCTCTCTCTCTCTCTTTCTCTCTCTTTCTCTTTCTTCTCTCTCTCTCTCTGCCCATGACTTGCAATATGTGGGCGGAAAACGTGTGGTGGCCCACTGACTTGACTGCTGGAAGCTGTTCAGCTGTAATTAGCAGAAGGATATTCTGCCTCATCTTCAGCTGAGCTCTTTGATGGTGGTGAGATTAAATTGCTCCCTCCCCTGGAGAGAGACTCTGGAAAAGTCCGTCTTTGCTTTTGCGCCCCACATTACAGGCCATGGGAATGTAACACTTCCTAAATAGCACAATTTGAATGCTGACGAGTCATTATGGGAGGAATCGAGATGAAGACGCCTCAAATAAGGGTATCCCTCGGTTGCTTGGCAATATTTCCCATGGTTTATGTGCAGAAGGAACAGGTTACAGAAATGTTTTTATGTTTGTTGTATGACGATTGTTTAAATCAAGCTATTTAGAAGTTCCGGTGTTACGCTAACGCTTACAACATGTAAAAGGGATTCTTGAAGCTTTACAGAGAAGCATCATGCCAAAACAACCTGTTATTTTCCTTCTTGGCAAACAAGTGCAGTGATCTTTACTTCTGATAACATATTTAAATACACTGTATACTTCCTCTGTTGCAGAGGGCTATAAATCCTGCAATTCTCAGCTGTGAAATACAACTTCATAATGACGTCCCAATGCCTTTGGAGTTATAAATTGTTGCACCTTATTAATATTATTTTTTCCTTTGTGTGTGTGTGTGTGTGTGTGTGTGTCTGTGTGTCTGTGTGTGTGTGTGTGTGTGGTGGTTGTCTGCAGGGATGAAGACCTACCTGATCTCGGGAAGGAAGTTGGACCCATCTCAGGGGCTGTTGAGCCCCTCCCCCAGGGCCTTGACCCCTGACCCCACCACCATCGGAACCCCAGCCTCCGCCACCTCCGCCATCGCTGAGCCGCGCTCACACTCCCCTACGGTGAGTCACGCCGCACAATCACAGCCCGTGTCACCACGGCAACTGAAATTGATCAGCCAATCATCTATTATCTTCACACTCCATACCCTTTTATGTTTACATTAATGTTCATGTTTATGGTTCATAACAGACACTGTCTTTCCTAAAGTGGCGTACTACTACTAAAACAACACATTACAACCGAAAATACTTGGTTAAAATTTTAACATATAACAATTTTGGAAAAATATATAAGTATAACTTATATTTATAACTTATAGCTAGTAATAGTCAGAAACCTAATTAATACAACTCCACCACAAAAAAATGACCTAAAAAAAGGCCTAAATATAAAATAGCCTACAGTGACAGGGTGATCCAAAAATACAGTACACAATCTGCTTATATTTTGGATTATAAAAATGATACAGAGTGCCAAATATATATATTGTTGTAAAGCTGACATTTAGGTGTTTTTCATACATAGGTTAATTTCTGTAAGCACCACCTCAGAAGTGAATTAGATGCATCTTTTATGTACAGCTAGTTTTTAACAACCCTTTTTGGTACGAAAACACAACAGTGTGTTTAAAAAAATGTTTTTAAATATGAAGAAGTCATAACAGATTTTCTTTGACCTGTTTAAAGAAACTGGGAAAGAAACACTGTCTCAGAAGAGCAGAAGATATTTCTTCTTCAAGCAGTCCAAACTCCATTGTTTTAGCTATTATAACCAAGCAGAAACCATCTATTCCTAACTATTAGAAACTACCTACATAGTATGAAATCACTGAAGCACCTGTTTGACACTCCTCAAAATGGCAAACAATGGTGCACTGATTCGCAGTGTTGTATTTTGTATTTTCCTGTTCAGCATGTAATGACTGATTGGAAGAGTTCATACATGTGTTTGCAAGTTGTGTTGTTTGAAGGCAAAGTTTGCTTTTGTTGCATATTGTAAGCACTTTGGCATGGTTAGAGCCTTTTCCAAACAAACTGTGCCATTTTCACCACCGTGGCACTGTTTAGCCTTGTGTGTTAACTCTTTTGAAAATTGTGGAGTTTGAGTTGGCTGCTGCATCAAAGCAATGACGAAAAACTGTAAACATTGTCAATAGAATCATTTTAATAGTTAAAAATTGTGAAATAAAGGACAGCTGCCTATAATTGAAATTTCTTATGTATGTAGTCAAAGAATACTAAACCAGTTAAAGATCCATCACTAGCCAACAGCCCAGAGGAAATTTAGATAGCGTTTTTCGGAAGTGACAAGCACCATCCTGAAAGATGGTCCTGTATCGCGTCAATTCAGTGAATGCGTGCTGTTACCAACTAATAGAGACAAGACAGCAACAGTACAGTGTGCGCACAGTCACTAAAGATCCACACACACAAACACACACACACACACACACACACACACACGAAAGACGCACATGTTTAAAAAAAAAAAAAAAAACGGAGGGAGGGGGGAAGACAAACTTGTTTGCTTTCATGCATGTCTGATCCCACCCTGTGGTTACCCACACACACACAGCCTGTATGTTCATGCTTTCATGTGAGCACCATCACCCCTCCATCCCTGTCTTTTCCCCTCATCTGTCTTGTGTGTGTGTGTGTGTGTGTGTGTTTGCGTGTGCTTGAGTTTGTGTGCGTATGTGTGTGTGTGTGTGTGTTTGTGTTTGAGTGACTGTCTATGTCTGTATGAATGTGTGTGTGTGTGTGTGTGTGTGTGTACACACGCCCGTCCTGTGTTGTGTGGTGTTGTGTGGTGACCCCCAGGGCCAGCAGACAGGGGCTGAGGGGGCAACTCAGAATGGAGGCCAGGAGGAGCACAGGCCCAACAGCAGCAAGGTCAGACACCCTCAGACTCACACACACCCACAGCGAGGCTTAAACACACACACTCACTGATTCACATAGACCCTGCCTGCATACACACGCGCGTCCACACACACACACACACACACACACACACACACACAGACTTAAACACACAATCTCACTGATTCACATAGACCATGCTTGCATACACACACACAAACACACACACACACACACACTTGTAGGTGTAGTATCAGCACCTCACCCAACACCCACTTACATTACCCTAAAAACCATAAATCAAGAAAATGACACCATATTAGTCTTCTGATACATGATAATGGGTAGTCAGTCTACTCATAAAATATTATCCAGGTAATAGATTGAACCCTGGACAGACACGTACTGTAAACTGCAGAGTAATTTACGGCACCTTGTAAAAAAAGCAGTAAACCCTCTCTTAGACCATGTAGCTAAGACCTGTGGGCCATCCAAGTATCCAAGTGGAAACAGAACAAACGGTTAAGTTTCAAAAAAGCCACTTGAGTGGTAGGATTAGCTGTTCACATGAAGCGCACATCTGAATCATCATTTCCTTCATACCCATAACTTATAAGCTATAAATACACAGGGCTCAAAAAAAAAAACATGAGACTTTGATGGTGTGGTTAGAGAGGCAGCTTATGCTTAAGACAACCATTTAAAAAAAAAAGAACCCCCCCTTAAGTGTTCTGGTTCAAAGCCTTTTTTTTTTTCTCGGATGAGTGCAAAGTTCACGTTCTCCTGTTGCCTGCAGCCCAGCTCCACACAGCGGCTAACATGAGCTAAACGGTAATCGGTAACAAAAACGCACCCCACATTGTAAAAAAAAAAGTCCACCTTACTTGAAAAATAGGTAAAACCTTGTTGCCTCAAATGAGTTATGCAAACTATTCCATTTCAAGTCATGGTTGCTTACATCTATACATAACCTGAAAACGAGTAGTTTACATTCACTCAACTCATTTGAGGCAACGACTTTTCACTGATTTTCTTAAGTTAGCTGGACTTACTCTTTTATAGTGTGTGTAAATCAAGGGCTTTGTATCTTTATTACTACCCCATGAGGAATGCTCTTTCTCTGAGCTCTCCCCTGCGTCGCTGCCATCGTCTATGTGTTTCTTTTGAGCCACGCTCCTTACCTGAACCCCCATTTTTTCCATTGCCTCATCTCTAACATATTCTCCTGTCTCTCTACGATCGCCTCTGTGAGGCTTTGTTTTTGTTGTTTTGTGTTGTTTTTCTGTTTTGTTTTTTTTTTTTCTCAGCTGTACATCTCTTTTGTGCTTCATGGTTTTCAAAATGGCCGTGTAGGTGTGAACAATGTGGCAGCCACTTCATTGTGTCTGCTTAATAACGTTTTGTCTCTTGTGTGTTTTTGTGTGTGTGTGTGTGTATGTGTGTGTGTGTGTGTGTGTGCATCCACTTGAAGGATGGGTTACAGTTTTAATGGTCATGCGATGGCCCTCCATCCCGTAACCCATTGAAGATGTTTTCCTTTGTCTCTGTGTTTTTATCTCTCTATCTCTCTTCCCTCTCTGTCACTCTATCTCTCTTTATGCTTATTGACCATATGATTGTCTGAATGACACCCTCTCTTTCCTTCTCCCTCTTCTCTCCTGAGTCATACACTAACAAGCCCTTTGTGTTCAACAGTTCTCACGCTCGGTTTTGTCTTTCTCTTTCTCTTTCTCTTTCTCTTTCTCTTTCTCTTTCTCCCTCTCTTTCTCTTTTTTTCTCTCTCCCTGTTTTATTCTTTGTCTTTTACTCATTGCTTACACTTACTCTTGTTCTCTTTTCTCTCTTTTTTCTGTATTTCCTCTTTGCCCGCTGGTGCTCATTTCTCTTTCTGTCTCATGCTGGGCCTTATTCCCCTTCTCCCTCACTCTCCTCTGCTCTCTCTTTCTCACTTGCTCCCTCTGTTGCACCTTAGTCACCTTTCTCTTTCCTGCCCACCATTTTCTCTTTTCATTTGTCTCTCTGTCTCTCTCTCTCTCCCTTTCTCCCTTTTACCCCCCCCCCCCATTCCCCCTCATTCTTAGTTTCTTTGTCTTTCTCTCTCTTCTTTCCTATCTCTCTCTCTCTCACTCTCTTATCCTTTTTTGTCTGTCTCACTCTGTCTCTCCCTTTCTTCCCCTCTCCAGTTCCCGGCCGGCTGCAGCCCCAAGGCCCTGAACGGGCTGCTGAGTCCCCTGTCGTCAGAGGAGGTGGTGACAGCCAGCCAGACGTCCCTGTGTGAGATGCTCCAGGAGAAGGACAAGAAGTGGGGCTCCGTGACCGTGGGGGGCTCGGGCGACGTGGGGGGAGGCGGCGGAGGAGGGATAGGAGGAGGTGGTGGAGGTGGTGGTGGAGGAGGAGGTGGTGGAGGAGGGGGAGGTGGAGGAGGGGGAGGCGGAGGAGGGAGGTTTATGTCGGGCATGGACCACTCAGCTCTCATCCCACTGCGCTCCAAGAACTTCCGGGAGAAGAGCGACGCGCACTTCGTGGACGTCATCAAGGAGGACAGGTAGGCTGTGGGGAGGGAGAAGAGAGCGGGGTCACATAATGGTTTTGTACATAAACACATAACACAACCACATAAACACTCAAGTTGAAGTGTGAACATATATGGCAGTACTAAGTTGTAGTAGTTACTAGTTAAGTTTGGATCTAAGCAGCACTAAGGGGGGAGGGGTCACATAACGATTTTGTGCATAGACACATAACACAACCACATTAACACTCTATAGAAAAGCTGAAGTGTGAACATACGTATATGGCATTACTAAGTTGTAGTAGTTAGTAGTTCAGTTTAGGTCTAAGCAGCACTTTTAACAGTGTACAGCCATGAGAAACCAGGACAGTTCAGGTGCCCCAACATGGCCAAACAAGCCTTTGACCAGACCATCTAGTTCTGCTCACGCTCATCTTATTTGGCTGTAAAGCCATGCTTTTTATGCTTCTGCGTCCACCAGTGGTGATGGACATTACTCTGAAATACACAATAAACATTCAATCAGATAATATTATCATAGTAACCAAAAATATTGTCTAAGAACATGTGCAAAGCTTGAAGTAGCATGTCGTCGCTAAGTGTTCAACCACAGCATGCTGCTGATGGAAGTAGCCCAACACAGGGGTCAGGTGACCAATCATGTCCCTTGCAGCATGCATACATTTGATGGGCAGGCAGCATCAGGCCAATGGGGCACAAAAAATGGGGCACACATCTTTCTACCGTGATGGCATTGGTTAGGGTAAATATTTGACACAGAAATATACATGTATATTTAATGTTTACTGAAGAATAAAATTAAAATTCCTGATGTGGAGACAAATGGTGGTCATGAAAATGATGATAAGACTTTAAAACTGCCAAACTGTGGCAGTGATATACTTGTACGTGATATACTCCATGATTCGTACTAATGATAAATAAGTGTCACATTAACACCAGATATACACATTCTTGTGTACCTCACAAAGAGGTGCATGAATCTATAGGCTGGTAATAGCAGTGTAGCACAGTATGGTGATGGGCAGCGGTAAAGTGTGATTCATGTTCTTTTCTTCTTTTTTTTGCAGTTTGATGAAAGATTATTTCTTCAAGCCCCCCATCAACAAAGTCAGCCTTAATTTCCTGGAGCCCTCCCTGGAGTCAGCTTACAGGAGCAGCTACCAGAAAGAGGTGTGTGTGTGTTTGTGTGTGTGTGTGTGTGTGTGTGTGTGTGTGTGCGGCCTAAATGCATAAATATACATAGGCTCCATAGCGCATGCTGTGTGTAAATGTGAAATGTCCGCTTATAGACCCCTGCTGGTCAAAGGATGTAGATCATGTGCTGATATGTTCTGATGTATTGATGCAAATGTATGTTGTTTTGATATGCATGTAATTGATTTTTCTGTCCCAGTCTATTATTTTACCTCCTCTTTGTTTTGTATTTTTTTTTATTTTTCTTCTCCCCTTCCTCTCTTTTGTCCTTCTCACCATTCCATTTATCTCCCTTCTTGTTTTTCTTTCTTTCCTATATGTTCTGTCTCTGTGTGTTTTAATGAATTAATCCAAATATATGTTGTTTTTTATATGTGTTCATGGTTTTACCTTTTCATTTTTTTAACAATTCTTTTGTCTTTATATCTTTTCTTTTTTACCCTTATGTCTTTCCTCGCCCCCTCTGTCTCTTTCCATCTCTAATCTTCCTGGTCCCCCTCCTCTCTCTGTCTCTGTCTGTCTCTGTCTCTCTGTCTCTCTCTCTCTCTCTCTCTCCTCAGGTGGAGACCCATGCTCCAGTGCAGACCTTCGCCAGTCCCACCTTCAGCTCCTTCCTGGACGTGCTGCTCTCCTGCGCCGTCTTCCTGGCCCTGACGCTGGCCTGCTTCCTGTACCCGCTGGTCACCGCCCAGACTCCCTCCGCCACCACGCTTGGCATGGCCACCAGCGCCGCCCTGCTGGAGATCATCTCCCTGGTGCTGTCCATCCGGTGAGAGAGGCCTTAACGCGCTGAGCCAAAAAAAAAACACCAATTCGAAAACACGCAACACTTACTTGGGCTGCTTTTAATTTCTTCTTTTTTTTGGGCTAAGAAACGTTTCTATTTAAATTACATATTTAACAGTAAGGCCATTTTGAACACACATGACACTTACTGTAGGGCTGCTTTTAATTTCTTCTTTTTGGGCTAAGAAGTGTTCCTATTTTAATTACATAATAACAGTAAGGCCATTTTAAACACATGTGACACTTACTTGGGCTGCTTTTAATTTCTTCTTTTTTTTTGGCTTAGAAACATTCCTATCTTAATGATATATTTAAGGGTAAGGCTATTTTGAACACATGCAACACTTACTTGAGCTGCTTTTAATTTCTTCTTTTGGCTTTCTTTTTGGCTTAGAAACGTTCCTATTTTAATTAAATATTTAATGGTACAGGCTGTTTTGTTGCTCTGAGGAAAGGTGCCTCAGTTCTTTCCTTCAGCACACCATTTTGAGGGTGTGTGACACCTAGACCATGTCCAAAATGTTCACCCATTCTCTCTATAGTGCACTATATAGGGTGTGATTGGTTCCCTACATGCATAGTGCAGTACACAGTGACCGAGTGAACATTTCAAATTCGGCCCTGGAATGCTGGCTGTATTGCCGGCAGCACAGACTGGTATGGGGGGGGGGGGGGGGCACTCCTTCTTCAAACCAATGAGTGTTGACACTCCCATCAGTACAATATTTGGACTTTTTAAACTGTTGGACATGAGCCTTAGATGAGATTAATAAAGAAGGTGAAATGTTTGAGTTTCAGCCACCCTTATCAGATCGGTTGCTTACATTTTCACATCAGTGCATTAAACCACATTTAGCAATCAGCTTTTTGGCTTCAGTCCTTACCAAGTGAAAAAAAAGAAAGGGGAAAAGAGACTTTAGTCCTATTCTCCACAAGTTAGGCAAAACTGCAGCTGAGTTTTGGAGTAACACATCACAAAGCCAAATAAGCATGGTTTCGAAAGTGAGTACAATTCACAACTGCATAAAAAAGAGCACAACAGTGTAAACAGTTGTCTAGATGTCAGGTGTTTTGTCAGAACATAACAAAAACGTTGCACGTCGCCAACAAGCTCCCTACAGGAAGTACCAGGAAATGAGGAAGCTGACAATCGGAGAGCCGTTTCTCAAAAAGATGGTTACACCGCGTTCCACGAAAGCTATGCAAACATTTAGTCAGCTGGACCATCGGGACGATTTATGTTTAGAGATGTGACAAAGCAACGAAAGAAAAATGCCTCAGGATAAAACACTCTGTTTGGATTAAACAAACAAGAGCTTGTTGTGGGGTGCACACACAGTATGCTGAAGAACAGAGACGTGCTCTAAATCAAGCTTGCCTGGAGTACTCTTGACAGTGAAAGATGGAGAATGGCAGACACATTTTTGTAAAGGCTTTATACGTAGGATTGCGGTCAAAACGGGTACTGCAATCAGAATGCTGGAAAATATTGGCCCAGCTCCACAGGCAAAATTAACATTTGCATGCTCTAAATTAAGTTGGAAAATGCTAACATTCTGTGTTGGAATTTAGCATGCTTCCTTAATCTCTGGTGACACATCAGGACCAATGTATGATCTCTTGCCATAACTTCCCTGCATATCAGGGCATTTTAAATGATGGCTGGTCATGTTGAATTATGACATCTGTGTGTACACCACCAGCAATAAATTGCCCTTGTTGGCTTACTCCATCATATGACTTCTCTGCATCCAGCATAACATTCTAACTGGACAATGGGACGTTTTTTTGATCCCAGTCTATCATTGCCTCAGGATAAAACAACCTGGAGTAGATAAACAAGAGCATGCTGTAGGTTACACAGTAGACTGGAAAACAAAGACATGATCCACATCAGGTTTGCCTCAATTACTTGACAATGGAAAAGGGAAAATTGAGAATAATTCAAATTCAGAATATGCGTTGGTTCCTCTTTAGAGGTGAAATGAAAAAAATAAACAGAATTTTCATGCTGTCAATTAAGTTTTCAAATGTATACTTTGCTGGTGTTGCTAGTGAAATCAGTATTCCAATTTCACATGTTGAACTGCTTGGCAGAGGTCTGTGTTCTCTGAGTGCTTTTCTAGTTCGTTTATTCTGTCCTGTTTGTGACCTCTCTGTGGTTCCAGCATGACGTTCTACCTGGACAACGTGCTGAGCTGCACGCAGCGGTTCCTGCGCGTGGTGTCGGGCTGGGTCCCTCGACACCTCATCGGAGCGCTCCTCGTCTCACTGCCCGCCATGTCCGTCTTCTCCCACCTCACCTACTGCCTCCACTTGCCCATCGAGGTGAGAACACCACCACTACCACCTCACATGTCATGCCACGTTTTAATCTACAGCCGGATCCCCTTTGGGTCCTTCTCTGCTGTTGTCTGTGGGCCAGACAGGTTTGCCATTCTGAGGGAGGGTAAAACATGGGTTACATTTTATTTGGAGGGTCTAGAGATGCTGAAACTATTCTCTTATATCTCTCTTATATCTCTCTCTTATATCTTATTAAGGTTAGTGACGATAATCAAAACTGAAGTCATCTCCAAAGTGTCTTTAAGCGGTTTATCCACAGCGGTTTATCCAAATGTGTACTATGATCACGTTCTCACCATTTGAGAGGTTACTAGGAATGGGGTGAATGCATATAGTGAGAGCAAGCAAGAGAGAGGGAGAGCTTGTGTTTGTGTTTGTGGGTGTGTGTGTGGTGTCTGTGCGTGCACATGTAGGGTGTGAGCCTTATTTTCTGTACTGTAGAAGCCTTGTGTCTGCTGTAACGTAAGCAGCCATAATTGCTATACAGTATGTATGGCCTACCACATTGCTGTAGGGTACAGTGTTGTTATGATGTAAGAAAAGGCATTAAGTATGAAATTGTACCGCTTTTGAAACATCTGACCTGTAGGAACAGCTAATTCCCATGTTTATCCCCCTCTGTTGTAATGCTGATCAAAAGGAAGCCTCCCAGAAATGCTCAAATCATCATTCTGAACCAGAGGAGGTCTTGTGCAGTTTTCTGCTTGGGGGCTGATACATGTAGTTTCTTAAAGTGGGTGTGTTTCTGTGTGTGTGTGTGTGTATGCGTGTCACAACATAAAAGCCCTAAACATCTATATTTTCAAAGAATCTGTGTGTATCCGTGTGTGTGTGTGTGTGTGTGTGTGCATGTGTGTGTGTGTGTGTGTGTGTGTATAAGTGTCTGTGCATGTATCCGTGTCTGTGTGTGTGTGTGGGCATGAGAATATGAGGCTACGGTATGTGTGTGTGTGTGTGTGTGTGTGCATGTGTGTGCCTATGTGCCTCTAGTTCCTCGGAGGCATTTAGATCAAAGTCCTAATCCCCCTGGAGAGCGAGCCATTAGACGGGCGACTCTTTGCGCGTTTTGGCGCTTTGATGTCATTAAGAGCTCTCAGTGCACAGTGGGATGAGCTCCTCCGCGAGTGGACGTGTGGCGCGCGGTAATGTCACAATCATTGGCAGCCAATTTAAGGGCACAAACCATGCTGCCAGCTGTAGGCTGAGGCTGTGTTTAGGGGCTGTGTGTGTGTGTGCGTGTGTGTGTGCGTGTGTGTGTTTGTGTGTGTGTGTGTGTGTGTTGGTTGCTTGTTGTTGTAGAGCATTTGTGTGTATGCTGTTGTGTGATGCATGTGCATCAGTGTGCTGATGATTTTTGTGAAATATTTGTATGGATTATCTGTGTGTGTGTGGGTGTGTGTGAGAGAGGGGGGGGGGGGGGGGGGGTCTGTAAACTTTCTCATTCATCCAGGTCATGGTAGTCAAAGGAGCTCAGTTGTAAGTAACTGGACTTCTTTTGGAGGTTGATGTGGAACCAGGAGCTATAGGGGAGAGAAGCAGACAGAGAGGGAGAGAGAGAGAAAGAGAGAGAACTCTAACTTGGCACATATCTTTCTGCATCTGAAGTGTATGAAATGATGTCCTGACTATTTTGCACATGGCTAACTGGTGACTTATATCAGTGATGTGGCAGAGTCATCTGAGTGACATAAAACATCATCACATTATATAAAAGTTGAAAAGAGCTTAGGGGACCATATTTATTTGTGTATTCCAAAATTGTTTGAGGGAATCCTTGTGGAGTGAGAACATGTACTAGTGACCAGAGTGTACAATTTTATTTACATTATTTAATCCCCTAATCCCCATTATTAAATCCCCTAATTTAATACCCTGACAGTTACCTGAGTTACCTAAAGAAACACACAATGATGTAAAAGGTCTAAAACAAAATGTGTGAGATTACATCACATCAGGTTGAGATAACACCTTTGATATCTGCTTGTCTTTGTAGGTCATCATGTTGTTGTGTTGCGCCATTATCATTGCCATCATCCAGTTCTGCAACTTCTGCCAGCTCAGCTTCTGGATGCGGTCTGCCCTGGCCACAGCCGCGGGGGTAGCCCTGTTGGCTGTGCTCTACAGCCCCCTCAGTAGGCCAAGGTGAGTTACTGCAGCACAATTTTTCACCAGTCAGGATCCCTTTTGCAGTGGTCCAGTGGTATTGCCTAGAGATCTTCACACCAACCATGACGATTATCTTGCAGCAGACATTTTGTAATAATTTAAGCCATAAAATAAATATGAATATGAAGCTTACTTGCTTACTTGCATTTGTAGCACATCAGCGTAGATCTGATATCATGCAAATATTTTTAACCACACAAAGTTATCTGGTTCTGGTTGCTTCACCTTCTACCCCGCTTAGTGATTATAACCTGCCTTATATTGTTTGTTAAATTGGCTTGTATGAGCAGACAGATTTTTTACCAGACAAAAAACTACATGCAGCATTGCTGATTGTAGTCACACGTGGACCACACATTGCAAGATAAAAGTTACCCATTAGTGTAATTGCATAATTGTAAAAATAATGATTTTACAGACATTCATGAGAGTAGCATGTACAAATATCAGTTATGAACATCTGTTAGGGCTCTTTCATGTTCATAATAAGTGCCATATCATGATTATGAAGTTTATTGTCTCATATGTGTGTTGTTCTCATATGTTCTCACTTTCTGCAAATAAAGTATAGTGAAATGGTTGTTCTTGTATAAATTAGTGGCCAGAGATTGTAGAATCCCACTGTGTAAGGGTTACTATAGTACATTAAGTAATTTTAAGTATGTACATTACTTGATAAGAGGGCTTTGGAATACAACACCTGATATCTTGCAATCACTTTTTTGGAACATTTGTTTAAACTTTATTTCTCTTCTAGCACCAGCGACATTCATCTTGACACAAGGTGAGCAATTTATTTATATTGGTAATTTGGAAACATAAATTGTCCCCAAAAAAGTTTTTTCTTCAATCATAAAAATGCCATGAATTTCAGTGGTCAGTGCCGTTAAAGTATCCTCCATGTTTGACCAAGGGTTATGGCACACACTGACAATTCAGGAGTGATGTACTTTAAAATGTGGTGTCCAGACTCAGCAAGAATTACATTGCTTGTCGAGATGCTCGGTATAAATTATTTAATGTGTCAAGAGTTTAATCTAGTCGTGAAATATAAATATACAAGGGGATGTAGCGAAGAGGCTCAGGCCATTTAATCATTTAAAATCACCGCAGAGAAGTTGCAGCAAATCATCTGAACTATAATTAACAAAGTTATTTATGTATTAAAAAAAAATACAGAAACTTCAGCAGCAGCAACATCAGTGTCTTAGATCTACAGCCTACCCCAACACCGGTTACTGTCCTGGGCGCCCAGAGTGACCTGCTGAAGATACTCGTCCCAGAAGCAGTCTTGGCCTTCTTTCTTCTCCTGCTGCTGGTGTGGTTCTTGAATCGGGAGTTTGAGGTGAGCTATCGCCTCCATTACCATGGAAACGTGGAGGCAGACAAGCACCGCATCAAGATCCAGAACATGCGAAACCAGGCCGACCTGCTGCTGCGCAACATCATCCCCATTCATGTGGCCGAGCAGCTGAAGGTCAATCAGAGTTACTCCAAGAACCACGACAATGTCGGTGTTATATTCTGCAGCATCGTAAACTTCAGTGAGTTCTACGAGGAGAGCTATGAAGGAGGCAAAGAGTGCTACAGGGTCCTGAACGAGCTCATTGGTGACTTTGACGAGCTCCTGCGTAGGCCAGTTTTCGCCAGCGTGGAGAAGATCAAGACCATCGGCGCCACTTACATGGCCGCTTCGGGACTCAACGGTCTGCCGTCCACCCACGCCACCCCGCATCACTTGCGGGCACTGTTCGACTTCGCCCTGGAGATGATGCATGTGGTCGACGACTTCAACAAGAACATGCTGGGCTTCAAGTTTAAACTGCGCATCGGTTTCAACCATGGGCCACTCACCGCTGGTGTCATCGGTACCACCAAGCTGCTCTACGACATCTGGGGTGACACTGTGAACATCGCCAGCCGCATGGACACCACTGGCGTGGATTGCCGGATTCAGGTGAGCGAGGAGAGCCACTGTGTTCTCAAAAGCTTGGGCTACTCCTTCGACTACCGTGGCACGGTCAATGTCAAAGGCAAAGGGCAGATGAGGACCTACCTCTATCCAAAACTGGGGGACGGAAGTGGTGGCAATGGCGTAGGGCCTGGAGGCGTAGGAGGCAGTGGCAGTGGCAGTGGTGATGGTGGTGTCACGCTGCATCACCAGTTGCCTGTCACAGAGATCCATGCAAAGCCTGAAGGAGACATTAGGCAATCGACATTGGAAGAGACTTCCGGTAAAGTGCCCAGTGTTGGTGCCCCATCCTTCCCAGCCCCCTCCCCTGTGGTGTTGGCTGCTCAGGCCAATGCTCCCCTTTGCTGCTCATCACCACCATCATTAACACCGTCCTCTGCCATGCAGGGTGTCCTTGGAGTGCCTCAGGGACCTATCTTAGGCCCAGCTGATATAGGTAGGGAGACAACCAAGGAGAACAAAAATGAGCTCTTAGCCCCTGAACTTGCTGGGGTTAGTATAAGCAGAGACCCACGTGCTTCTTCAGTGCCTAGTATTGCCACCCTTGGTCCCTCGCAGCACTCAGTAGAACAGCGTTTCCCTTCTTCTTCATGCCCAAAGGGGCCACATAGACAAAGGGATGAAGAGGAGGATGAGGATGAGGCAGATGAACACACTAAACTCAGAGCTGCCGAGTGCTTATGACTGGACCTCCAGCTCTTGCCATAATTGCTTTTCACCTCATGCCTCCAATGGAGTGACTTAATTTTTTTTTTTTTTTTTTTTTTTTGTTGTTTTTTGGTGAATGGAAGTGTTAGAATCTATTCTACTCTCCTCCCACTCCAAAATGGCCTCCTTGGCCAAATACAGATAAAATGGAAGCATTTGTTCCACAGACATGCCCATTCCCTTTGTGCTAGACTTGTGTGGCCTTGCATAGTTTTATATCTTGCTTACATTTTGACAAGCATCAGAAGCATAACAAGGGAATGTGTGTGTGTGTGTGTGTGTGTGTGTGTGTGTGTGTGTGTGTGTGTGTGTGTGTGTGTGTGTGTGATTGTATACGTCTGTGTGTGTGTGTGTGTGTGTGCATGTTTGCGTGCATATGTGTGTGTGTGTTGGCGTGTGAGTATGAATAGTAGAGTGTATTTGTGTATTATGGAGCAGAAAAAAACTGATGGTATTTCGCTGTGTGGATCACAGTAAGGCACAACACATTGGGAAGGAGGCATAATAGTCTTGGGTAAAGGGAGGCTCCAGTTTTTAATAGGTGTTATTGTTGTTGTTGTGTTTCTCTTCTTTTCTTGAGTTGATCAAGTGCCTTCAGGATAGATCAATCAGCGAACAATGTCACACAAAAAGCAAAGAACTGAACAAAGCAAAATCAGTTGAATCAACAATTCTTGCATGGCTTTTTTTCAGAAAAAAAGAAAAAAAAAGAAAAGAAACTTAGATGACGGATAATGCTGTGGTTGATACAACTGTTTTTCGTTTTGATTTGTTATTGTATTATTTTTTCCTCTTTGCCACATGATGTGTTTTATTTGGATTTTTGAGTATTTGTCAGACAGTGGCTACTAGGGAAATCAGTGAATAAGAAGTGCCAGTCAAGGACAACATGTTAGAAGAAGGGAATTTATTTCTAGTGTCGGGGGAGTTTGCCAGCCATTGTGTAACACTGCAGCAGAACTTGATAAGAAGTATGCCATTCATTTAAGACATTTGGTTGGGAGGATAACACATTTTTTTTCTTAAAAAAAAATAGACAAAGGAGACGTTTCTACAAAACAAAGCCTAACAACCAAAAATCCCCCTCTACATGTGAGAATATGTGTGAAGAGAAGTTTGTAAGTGGACAAAATATATATGCATATAAAACAGTTAATAGTGATGTGGAGAAAAGAGCCATATTTGTAGGCTGAGATGGGGTGAGACTGAGGTGGTGCGGTGGGTGTGGTGACCAAGGGTACTCCTACCTATTCACTTATCAACACACGTTTCTAACAAAGATGTTGTAAAATCAAAATGGCAGAAACGTTAAAACTTAAATCACATTAACATCCCTCGTATCCCTTTTATCACTATGATATTTACCCCAGATAGTCTCCAGCACTCCCTCTCCATACCTCTCACAGTCAGAATTCAAAGCACAAAAGGCTTTTTTCAAAAAAGGTATTTCATATTGGGAAAGTACAATTAAATCCAGATTCGTATATCTAAATTAAGATAAGAAAGGTACTTAAATATGACATGTTCTGTGAGGGGCCTCTGTAGATTTCTTTTTTGGAGAAGATCGGCTCACAAGCTAACCACCTCTTAATTGATGAAACAAAAACTGAGCATGACTTAGAGGAAGTGCTGGCTTTTTTAAAAAGTGTAGTATCAAAATGTGTGAAACCTCAGACAATCAATTTGCATTTACCTGACATCAATTTTGACTCCAACCGCTGAGGAAAAACAGGGTGTAATTGGAAAGACGACTGTGATGAACTTGCTCTGCTTCAGTGGGCATTAATGGGAGACCTTGAAGGCTGGGCCGATTTATGGACAGATAATCAAAATGTGTCCTGATGAAGAGTGTATACTGAAATTTAAATTGTTTATTGAGCTATGTGTGAAGGCTGACTTCTGCAAAAAAACGCATAAGCGACAGTGTTTTTTTCCAAAGGATTAGGGTTAGTTGTCTCAGCCCAGTGAACGCGACTGCATGCAATATTTAGCTATGATATCCATATTTTGGAGGTCGAGAAGGAGTGATGACCCAGCTGTATTCATAAAATGAAATGTGCCACTTTAAGCAAGGAGTGAAATGTGTTTTTGTCTGTTTTTTTTTTTTCTAAAAATGAGTGTCTGATGGATTTTTTGTGCCTAAAAGTGTTGCTGAATTGTATTTCTGGGAGGGGGAGGGAGAGGGGGAGGGGTCTTAAAAAAAAACACAATGATGATGATGATGATGATGACTGATGATGATAATTGATAATTGTGTCCTGGTATCTCAAATACATAATGTTTCAGTGTGTCCTTCCCTTTGACCACCACTGCAATAACCTCTCCGCTTGGCTCCTTATCCCCTTATTTCATTCATCTGGGGAGTAACGCTTCACTGTCACCAAATAATACAGTATGCTTCACCCTAAAGTGACATTGTCATATAGGCTTTTGTCAACCATATGCACATCTTTCTCTTTTCAGCAGCACTCTGACATGTGATTCTTCTCCTGTTATAAAAGGACTTGGGTGTATTTCCCAGCAGTCATCAGAAATCAATCCAGAGACTATGTGGATTGAGGCTTCCTGTCATGAAGAGAGGATTGAGTCAATCAGGGGTGGTCATTGTGGGTGGTTGTGCCAATGCCAATAATTGAGCCTTCAATAAGTGTTTTGAATTTGCCTTTTTAAATTTTTTTTTTGTCCTTTAAAAAGAAGGTTTGAAATCTGTTTTTGTTTGTTTACAGATAATTAACAACATGAGCACCTAACCAAGCCAGTGCCTTTTTTTGTTGCCTCTTCATCTATCACACCTAGTTATTCATATTTTGATATCAGTTATTGAGTTGCTTGAATATCATCAAAATGCATGTACGTACAGTTTTTTTTTAAAATTTGTTCTTGCAATAATTTGTAATTTGTCAATTAATAACTTTATTTTTGTTCATTTATACTCTTTCCCACTTTTGGAAATAGAAATCTGAGCACTGTGTATCTTTATATGGAAAATATTGGGATAAAGAGAAGACATTTATTTTCCATCTTATTTTTTGCCTAAGATATGACTGGTTTGGCTGTGCATTCTTCATCGGTCCTGATGCAACCATATCTAGATGGAGAGAACAAAAATCGACTTGCTCCTGTGTGCACAATACTTAACATGTCACTCCAATAGCAGAACACAACCTTGCAAATCATAGTATTTAACACCAATTACCTATTTCCGTTTGTGTAATGGCCCTTTTTGTAGTGAATGACGTGTATTTATTTGTGACTGGGTTTTGGAGGGGTACATGTAGAATGCTGAAGTCTGATTTTTAGATTTTTTTTCCCAAGGACATATTTCTGAAAAAAAAAAGGGAATTGCAGGAATTGCAATGCAAGGATGTTAAAACTGTGGGGGTTATGGGCAAGCCACACCCTAATCACACACATGCCTGCATCTGCCTCAGTCCAGAAATAAAAAGGGAATTTCAGTCCAAGCGATGAGTGTGCTCTCATAGTCTCTGTGCCCTCCTGCACCTTAAACAGGTGACAGTAAACGCGTGAGGAAGTCACTGAGAATAAATGAAGCTAAACTGCGGAAGAAAAGCGAATGCAGTCATCCATATTAACTGTGACTATTGTTATTGTGTGTTGATTGTGTGTGTATGCGTGCATGTTTGTGTTTGTTTATTAAGGGAAAATAACTTTTCGTGGCCGCATGCATGCAGGATGCCTAACTACCAAACTACTACTTTTTTCCAGGTTTTTAAGTTTATGACGTCTGTTTCGAAATTAAATGTGTATATCAAGCAACACAACCCAATTATTATGACACTGCTTTTGATATACCGCAAAGATAGGTGTGTGCTCACAAAATTCTCCAAATAACACAAAGTAATTTAAATCTATGTCTATGGCCTATGCACTTCATTTGCTAGTTTGGGTGAATACGTCAAAGTTCTTGTCATCAGGGATTCTTTGGATTAAATAAATGCAAAAGTCAGCAGAAAGTACATTCTCAAACAGTCCCATGTATGTCTTATGACAGACATGTCACCACACTGCAAACGCAAATTGAACATCATAAAGGCCTGGTCAGTACTTGTCAATGCTTATGGACTAAAATAGTGCTGAATTGCATGCATAGGCCCAAACATTAGTGTCTATAGACCAGTTAATTTTAACATATATTTCACCCCCCTTTTTAATTATATAGACCTATATTTGTTGTTTGTAAAAGATTTGGCTGACCAGCAGCTTGAGCCTTAAAATGGCTTAAAACCAAGCTCAGATTTTGTGTTAACTGCCTATGATACAAACATTACACAGTGCAGGACTGAAGACATTAAACCTTTGTTAACCTTATTTCTTGACATGTGCCCAGACAGTGGTGTACTTTAACTAAAATGTACACATATCCCACCATATGCCAGTTAACTGTGGTTAACTCTTACAGGCCTATAGTCTGAGTTTGTGTTTGAAGCCATAACCAAGCCATAACCAACTGCCCTTTGTAGTCCAGAAAGAAGTTAAATTGAAAGTAAACATTTTATTTATTTATTTATTTTGAAATAATTGAAATAATTAAAACAATCTTCCTTCTTTTGAATAAGGACAGATTGGTTTGTGGGTTTTATGAAATGTGAATATTTAAAATATAATCTATATAAGTTATTAAATATATCTGATTAATAATTTCTAAGTATTGACTGTGTAAAAGACATTTTACAGCCTTTTTCTGAAGATGGTTCACCAGTAGCGTCGGAAATATTAATATTTTTTATCCAAACTTAAATGATTATTAGTGCTGTGCTGCCCCTAGCGGAATTTTCGTCGGCAAGCGTGTGACGCACGCTAGAGCTTCATTACATAGGTTTACGTAGGGCGTGATTGCGCGACCCCTCCCCCTCCACAGTCTATCTGGAAAAAGAAAAAAAAACTTTTTGTATCGAAGGAATCAACAGCCGCCATCTTGTCGCGGCTCAGAATCAGGATTTCGGTGGAGCATTATTTTATATTTTGAAACGAAGCGTCCGGATTTACATTCAACGACACTGTTAATCCAAAAACGAAGCACTTAAATCGTTCAGAAGATTTTTTTTTGCAAAAACCGTGGATTTAATCGGCGTTCGTCGGCCAGAAAGCCCTCGTATATCTGATTTCCCCTTCAGAGAGCGGCGCTTCTGTCCCTATCTCCGTTCCGAGCCGTATTGTTTACCGGGAGCTATCGGAGGAGAGACAGCGGCTTAGACGCGATTTTGCAAAAATATATTATTTTTATGCAGTTATGCGCTTTTATGGGGATTTAAACGGGTTTTGCACGGATTTTTTTGACGTCAGAAAAATTGGTTGTTTGGTGATGCACATTTAACGACCCCTGGGTAAACGGGCAACGACAAATGCCGATATATTTTAATTTATTTTTAGCCGTATTTTTTGTTCGAAGTGAAGTCTTTTTGATAATATAACGATGATAATGTGGGTGTTGGGTGTTGGATTATCATGGGGTGAATGGCGGTGGCGAAGCGGGGCGCTGTTGTTGCTTTTTTGAAATTCTCACTTGCTGATAGCAAGTAAGCTAATTAGCGAGTTAGCTGCCTAGCTACTTGCTAATCGTGCGAGAAAGAAAGGTTGTGGTTGGGGGGGTGGGGGGTTTGTCTGAATAACTTTTTTCTGTCGCGGGGATTTTCCTTTCTTTTTTGAATTATTGATCAGAAGTAATTCTAAACTACTGCAATGGCTGAAAATCTGCTCGACGTTGGACCTCCCAACCCAAAACGACCGAAGCTGAATACACCTGCTCTTTCCGCCTCCGACGGTCCAGGTAAATCAGGCCTATTAGCCAACATTACCATTAGCAACATTGCTGGATATTTAGCTAATAGGCTAATGCTGTGAAGTAGCCAACTAGCTACCTGGCTAGCAGATGAAACCAATGACGGCCATTTAGTTGGGGTTGATTTAAAAGATGTGCAAGGTTTATCTCGTGATATACCGGTCGACTTTGTTAGTAGGCACTGCACTGCTGTAACACGCTAATATTTCACTCCAGATTAGTAGTGTATAGGTAACGCTTTTGCTCTGAGTAAAGGTAAGTTGAGTTGTGTTGGCATGTGCAATTGATGACAACTTACAGCTGCTAGCAAAGACATGTTTGGATGTAACTTGGGTGTGTGAATGGACACTGTAACTAGCTCACCGGCAACCTACGTTAGCTAGCTAGTTAATTAGCTGGGCAGGGACGCTAGCAAGGTAATTTCAGGCACGCCTGTAAAGGAGGTATTGGAGGGCTCAGGCATACCCACACTGGAAACTAGACATCAGTTTAGCCATCCATAAGTCATACTTGTAATGTATACATCAACACTTGAGAGTTAGTTATGTTGTAGTGTCTGTAAGTAGTTTGCTTAGTCGTGTTTGGTCCAGTTAAAAAAAAACCTCCATAAACTCTAGAGTGACAGTTCCGTTAATCTGTAGCAATGCCGAAAATGCTTCGCGATACCGCCCCTTTTTTGTTGCAGTCATTCAGGACACTTGTTGCTGGACTCATTGCATCACCTGCTCTATCGCACGAAATGCACGCAGCCACTCGGAACGCAGTCAACAGAATTGTCAAATTGGTGAGGAAGGCCGACACGATAAGATGCAACTCTGCGCAGTGTAAACTTCCATGTGCAAACTGTCGTCGGTGTAACATAAGGTGATTTTGCTCTTTCATCGGTCAGTTGAGACTAGACGCTGGGTGTTGTGTTTACAGACAGAGTTTAGTCTTGAATGTAGCGCTGGCCGACCCTGTAAAATAATGTCTATCCTGTAGAGGTTCACGGGATGTCCTGTCTAATTAAGTCTGCCTTGTAATATGTTCGTCACTATCCGCTGCTTTTCGAGACAAACGGTGTGCATAAGGGCCGAGCTCATTCTCTGCATGGTTGTGTATACTATCGTGTCCTTTTCAAACGTGTACTGAGGAACTCCGTCCCTTGATATAGCGACGATGACAAAGGAGTTTTACTTGCCTGTCCTTTTCGTCACCCAGATCTTTGATGAGACTACCTGTTTGTTAGTGACTAGACAATCTCAAGTTGCAGACAGAAGAAAAATAATGAAAGTAGAATGCCTATGATTGCTGTGATAGTTATAGACTTTACCAAAGGATAGAGGTTGTGTCTGAATTAGACACTGTTGGACTGACAATCCCAGAGAGGAGACGATTGGCTGAAATATTAGTTTGATCCCTCTGTTTGCTTCAGTCCTGTGGCAAAAGAATTATGGAGTGCCTGGGCTCAGTCGCAACAACCTGAGTTCTCCCCTTGGAAAGCAATAATATTGCCAATTCATCTTAAAACCTCTTAAGATTAAATAACAACTGTTTCATCAGTGCACATGCCAGACACTGATGAAAGTTGACTTTTCTAGACGCTTACGCCTAGGTCTTACCTCTTAAATGTCTCTCTCCTGTTCCCTTGTCTGTCCTGTGGTTGTGTGGAGAATCTTGCCTGTTGCATCTTGGCTGCAGTTAGTTTCTTAGGACATACTGACACTAGGTATAAGGTCTAGTAGGTCTGGACTCTCACTGTATAATATCAAACTGTACCTGTGCACAGTGGAGTTACTGTGTTACAGAATCTTTGCATAAGCGCACATTTTATTAACATAACCGAATTCTTTACAATCTGTTTGATTGTTAAATGGAACTCATAACTGGCAAGAGGCATGTTTGCAATCACACTACATGCGTACCGTGCATGAAATCCAACTCGAGACCAGACTCGAGTCCACCTCTTCCACTTCCAGTACAGAGTGATCACACTGGCCAAACGAACCAGACTGTGGGGGGTCAAGCGTACTTGGGTACGGTATGGGAGGCATGGTGTGAGTACTGCCTTAGACTGTTGACCTCGCCCTGTGTTTAGTCTATTGCTTATCTTTTGGAATTCGACTGTCTGTGCCTGTGTTATTATACGAGGTTCCATCTTCGGTTGGAGCTCTGTTTTCAAGTCATCTTCCAAACTTCTGAAGCCGGCACTGATGAAATGCATGCTGCCCCCAGCCCTCGGACATCCGACCAAATGGCTCAAAGCGACAGAGGACCCATAAGTTTATGATTCAAGATGGCTGCTTAGTGCATGGAGTGTAGAAAAAGCTGTGATAATAATTGTTAGCACTTTTAAGTCTTTTTTTTGTGTCTAACTCGTCAGCTGTATGCATAATATTGTGTTTACATAGTTGGTAGACATGTTGCAACAGGTCTATTATATTTAAAACGCTGCCTAATAGGTTGTTTATAAGGTGGTGCTATCAAAATTGGTTGGTGGTCTAGTCAGTGCTGCTAAAAACGACTAAAATGAAGCTGATTTGAGTTGTTCTCTTCTGTGACACATGGAATACGTCCAGCTCAGTTTTCATTATGTTTTTAGCGGATGTGACATCACCGTACTCACCAAATCTCTGCTCCGGAGGCAGACGGAATGCATTATGACAATGCTGTCAGGGTCCGACATAATAATTTCTTACCGCTGTCCCGTCAGGCCAGTATAGCTAAGTTGTGTTGGCATTCTGATGTAATTACCGTCCTGAAAAAGTACTTAAAACTAAAAATTGGATTTCAATGCAATGGACCCCCTCATTCTTTTAGGCATCTCACACACTTGGCTTCAGCCAGTAGGCATCATAGGTGAACTGAAAGGATGGGGACGGCCAAGAAACTGACTCTGGCACATGGCACGGTCCAGCGACAGTCCAACCGAGCGGCCCAACATGCTCCCCTTAGTGGCCCTGTGCCAGCCGTCCAGAGCTCACTGTGAACCCTTTTGCTCTCCAGTTCAGCCCACTTCATAAACCAAAGCAGATCACCTCAGATGACTCATGTTGGCTAAAACACCACGCACGCATTGCCCTTAACCATAAGACTGCCTAAAAAGCTAGGCTATGTCAAACTGTGCTGTGTTTTAGTGAGATTTACATTTTTTTATTTATTTACTTTTTGCTTGACTTTGCTTGACTGAGCCGTGCCTGTCCTGTGGTTGTTTCATAGAAAGTGATGGAGCTGTAACTGGTGTCTAGTGGGAGCAGGCTAATAGCAGTATTGTCTGACTCCTAAAATTGGCATTCTATATTTAGAGAGGACTTGTAAGACAGGGGATTCCTCAAGAAAGACTTGACAAGACCTTCACAGCACAAACAACATTGTGGATTGTGTTTAAAATACAAGACTTGTTATAAACAGTGCAGAACACAGCCTCTGGTCCATGTGCCATGCGGTCTGCTGGTATAAGAGCATGGTAAGATACGGTTTTAGTGGGGACCTATGCGTGTTATAGTTTGTCGTTCCACTTCGTGTGACTTGTCTGTAGTTGGCCACTGTAGTAGGCCTACTTTTCACGCTGAGCTGTGGCTAGGTCTAAATTGCCAAGATATTACTGGAAAGGCCACGGATGACTGGTTGTCTTAAAAATCTGCAGGAGGTTGTCATTTTGCCTGAGCGCATGGATTGCAGTACCCGTTTTTTTTGGCAGAACTGTGTAAACATTTGGGTGAAGTAAATAATGCAGCAGAGTAAATGTAAATGTTTTATCCAATTTTGCAAAGTAGCCCACATAAATAAATAATATTCACTTGTCTTGATCTTTTAAAAAAGCCCTCACATTTGGGCCTTTTTTTGCCCAAAAACTTTCCACAGTAGTGGAGTGAAAGGGTGCATCACCGCATATTTGAACTATTTGTCATCATTCGTGGTTTCAAACAAACTAAGACATATTTAAATGTAGGTGAGGGTGAGAGACTGAAAAAATGACGGTAATGGCTATAAAGTTGTAACATACAACAAGGGTTGGTCACAGTCAGGGCAGAATGCAAAACACACAGACCTGTACAGGTAGGCTTCAGTTCAGACACGTTTGCTTGCATTTACTGAGTCAGTACAGTAACACTTTAATAAGTCACATTTGGTAAGGTGCCGTGAGTCTTACCTGTCTTTCTTCACTTTTGAGGAATGATGGGTTGTGTAGTTTGTGCATGAGGGAAAGCTTGTTGCCACTCTGTTCAGTCTTTGCTTGGAAGCTTGAGAGAGGTCGTAGGTGTCGCACAGTATTAGGAAATTGTGAGATTTACAATGTGCAAATTCTAAGCTGTTTTTTACATACATTTTATCATATGCCAAAATGTGATTGTTTTGAATTTTTACCAAACATTTTATTTGTTTGATAGCATCAAGATTTTTTTTTATACACCCCCTCCCTCCCAACACCACCCCCAAATCTAAGAACATGTTCATTCTTCTCCCTGCTGAACACTCTCCTGCACAGATGGCTTGAGTTTTTGTGGAGTCATAGTCTGTTTGACTCATACTGTATTGTCTCAATGTGTCCTCTCCAGATTAGTGACACATTACCAACATCATTTTCACAAAAGACTGCACGCTGATATAAAAAGGATTGTTGGGGTGAACATGTTTCTCATAAAGAATGCTCATACATCAGCTACATGCATCACCTGTCCACCAGCTCTCTGAATATGTAGGTAGTCCATACTAAAAATAAAGCAGGCCTGTTTTTGTTTTTTTTTTTGGATCATGCATTTGCTGCCATATCAGCAAGATGAAGGCCCTGTCGTGGTATGAGAGGTTTCTCAATGCATCAAGGCAAACTAATCAGAAAATCAGAGTTCTTAGAAATGCATCCACCGAGATCGAAGCCATTATCTCAGTCTGATCTGTTCATTTAGGAGTAGCTTACACTTTTTAAGCCTTTACCAGATGTTGCTGCATCACCAATACTTTAACGGACAGGATATGTTAAAACTGGCCAAGTAATGAATCATTTAAATGTAAATTATTCATTGTATGTACAAAATTTAATCCACATGCTTAATTTATTTTTTTCCTCATCTTTTAACATAACCAGTTTTCCTGTCCTGTTTTAGAGTTGTGGATTGACCGTGACTTGACACTTGCTACCCTACCCTCTGGTGTGTGGTGGCTATGCACTGGAACGTACTAGCCAGGCCCATTTCCTGAAAATGAAAGTATAATAGTGTCGTCTTGCTGGAAGGTTAAGATCATATCAGCATACTATCTTACCTACTTTGGCTAAATAAGTTCTTCCTTGAGTAACAATGAAATAGTTAACTTCTTGGTGCTTCTGATTTATCCGTTCGAGAAAGTCAGTTGAGACATTGTAAAACTGTTCGCTGGAAAAGGTATAGGTAGCAGTCTAGAGGTGGGCCTGTGCCACAGTTTTTAACTCATAAGAATGTAGCCTAGCTAATGACCAGCATTCAGTGCCAATGCATCCCAGTGAAAAGGCTAAGACCAGAGCACTTCTAAGGTTTTTTTTTTTTTAACATAAATGTGAAAAGTTACATAATACAATGGTTGCAGTTTTGTAATAACTTAAAAAAAAAGTTTTCGATGCATATATGCAGTGATATGTGAAATATTTTTTTTTTTGATATTTGTAATGTTGATGTGGAATCATGGGTCTGATCTGTGCAGTCAGTGACCCCTACCTGACACTGTATGTGATAGACTATGCAGAACGCTGACTCACGGGTCAGTTCTGTGCTTTGCTACATGAAACTGTGTATATGTTGCACACACAGACCATGCAGGCTGGCTTTGGCACCAGACCGTGTGATGTAGATGCTGGTGATATCCTGCATGATTTATCTCAGTGGTTTTAACAACTTAGCCATGTTAACACACGCCACTACTGTTTTAAGATGAACCAGAAATGTGTAAAGTGTTGCACATTACAAACTGGCAGGAGACATATAACCAGGTTATGTAAATACTTCATATCTGCATGGCATTTCATTTAGAAGGTTATATTGCATTTAGCTGACACTCTTATTCAGACTTTACAGTGAACTGGGTACAGGGACAGTCCCTGGAGAAACGTGAGATTAAATGTCGTGCACTTCGGCCATGGATGAGGGGGCAGGAGAACACTGGTTATTTGCCCCCCACATATCTCCCACTGGTACAACAATTGAACATGCAACCATCCGAGCCCAAGACCAACCCCCTAACCATTAGGGAGCTATCACCAGATGAAAGATGTTCTTGCTTTGGTTTGATCCTGACATAAATACATATACATCTCATTGATAGATGGGTCTTGGTGGAAAAAACGCTGTCTAAATAGATCTGAAAGTTGGGAGCTCGGCAAGTATTTAATTGAAGGTCTCTGATGCTGTGATTTGTTTGGGATGCACTAAATGTGTTCCGTATTCCCTATGCACACTGCACTCCTCCCACTCAGACTCTCTGAAGTAGTTAATTGCTATTCAAAAGGAAAAAAAAAAACTCCACACTACAAAATGCATGCAACCATTTTGGTGATGAGCTGTTCAAAAAAGGTGCTGCTGGCCCCCTCGTGCCCTTGATGTCTCTACAGAAGTGTGCTCTTGAATGTCTAGTTGTAGTCCAGAGGACGCTATGGTGGAGTGAATAGAGAAGGGTTCAAGCACGAGTCAAGTAGCCTCTTGATCGTTTGAATGGAGATGCTGTTTGAGAAGGGGTTTGTTTTAGTCAAATTGAGATCTTGCCGTGTACATTTGACATGCCCATTGCCATGATATTAAAGTTAATTACTTTTTTATTTTTTGATAAACTCTCCAACATTTCATAGCTTTAGTTCTGATTTATGTGGAGAACTGCAGGGATGGGGAAGCCATCCATGCATGCATGCATGCATCTTGCTTAATTTTCTCGTGGTCCTCATGTTCTGTGAACTTAGATGTTTGCAGTGAAATCTGTTGCTAATTTGTGGGTTGTTTTCTGACGTCCGATCCTGTAATTTAGAACTTTTTTTTTTAATAATTTGGGCAAACTGGTGATCGTTGCATATAAGTAGCTGTGTCAGGGACATTGGATGTGATTTTGGAGTGCACTGTGTGATGATGAATGTGGAGAGTATGGCTGAGATAATGGGGGTTTACCTGGGGTTTACAGCTGAAGTAATGGGCTTTAACCCTTTACCCTGTGGGGTCCTAAAACCACACAGTACATTTGTCCTCCTCGGTACAATAATCTGTTTAACAGTGAACTGGTTCTTACAACATCTGTTTTTTTTTTCATTTTCAAACCATTGCAGTAAGAGTTTGCGTATCATTCGGGAAGAAATCGAAACGCGAACATGATCAACACATCCTGAACCCTTTGTTGGTTCTTTAGAAACACCCCCCCCCTTTTTTTCCCCCTTCAGAGGCACAAGGCATGTTGACTGCTGCAGCCCCCCTTTTCCGACTCCGGAGTTAATCCAATAAGCCCTCGCTGCCGTGCGCTTTAAAGGTCCACCACTAAATTATGCCAGACAATGGAGCAGTGCTGCTGGTCACGCTTTCACGCAGGAACACCCCTCTCCCTGACTTTTGGCCCCGGCCTTCTGTCAGCTTTTGGCTTCTAACAGATCGCCTGCACACGCTGCAGCCCCCCCTCTCCCGCCACCCCCCCAAAAAACTCCACCCACCTCACGCCATCTGTCACCTCAGAGAGTGGCTCCCCATCTCGACCCCCTCCTCTCATTATTCTTGCTGTCCACAGGGGAAGTTTTTAGTAGGCCTGTGTCCATAAGAAAAGCACACACAGGAACGTGTTGACGGCCAGCTTAGTTTATTTGTTGCGTAATACTTCATTTTGATCTCCAAGCACAGGTCAGTGCCTATGGGAAACTGAATAAGTCAGTAAAAAAAAAAAAATGTTAGTCGCAAGTCAAAAAAGGTTATGCATTTTGGACTAAAATCAAAGCTTTTGAGCTTTGAATATAGCTAAAATAATGGGTACTTAAACACTTACACGGTCTCTCCTTTCACCATATATACAACTTTCTAAAGCATTTCTTACCAATTACTGGAAAAGTTTTTGCCAGTCTTCTAAGTTGACCAAAGAGATTTAAGCACTGAAACCCACAGTTTTTTTTGCCTGAGTTCTGTTCGGCACATTACCTCAGTCTAATGCACCGAAGCAAAGCAGCAGAAATCCCAGGCGCTAGTAGCAGCGGCAAGTCCTAGCCTTGCTGTGCTCTGCGATGTGTGCCGCAGGCTCTGCTGGTTGGCCTCCCCAGTGTACCTCTGGAGACCGCAGGTCGCGGTCATCCACCCCTGCCATCGGGGGTGCAGTCTTTGGTACTACCAACACCACCATGTGTTAGAAGTCTCACTGGCAACTGGGTGTACCATGCAGGAGAGATAATGACTGTAGATTGAAGATAAGGAAGAATGATTGATGGACAAGGTAGAAAGGGATAGATTGACGAACAAGGTAAAAAGAGATCGATAAAGGCAAGGAGGAATACAAAACAAATCTGACCTGGAAAAGGTGAATCAGCCATGAAAGATGCATGCGGTCGAGAGAGACACGGATAGAGGTGAGGACGAGGGAGAAACAGAGGAGAGGACGAGGTGAGAATGAGAAGCAGGTTATGTTAACGCAGAGAGGGATCATCTCTTGTGGTGCTGAAATGCGGTTGGCAAAACCCTCTAATTACAGGTTTTGAAAGGCCGCCCTCTTCTCCTGGCCATTTTGCTGCCTCCTCCTCCCCCCCTCCACCCTGTGGTCTATTCTAGTGTAATGGCTGCTTATTAACAAGTCACAATACCTCTGCCCACATCTGCCACGCTAAGCAGTCTGTGGTGCTGCAGGTAGATAAAGCCTGCAGGTAGAAAGGGCTGAAACTCATTTCCCATCTTGTGTCAGAATAGAGATCCCCTTCCGGAAGATGTTCTGTTTCATTGGACTTTTCCTGATGTTCATACTTCTCTCTCCGAGTTGTTCAGAACAGCTTGAAAGTTTTGAGGATATTTTGTTCAGCGTTCTGCTCTAAAATGGCAAATGCCACCTTCAAAGGAATGTATCAAAAGTCATCTTTTGAAGTAAGCTTAGGGAACTTTGCTATAACTAATGTGGCACCAAAGCCAATACTTTGAAGGTATTTCATTTCCCTGCTTTCCATCATTTACTGCTGAGCGCAGACGTGATGGCTTAGTTCTTGCTGAGGTTTTCACTGCAGCATGAAATGGCCCGTCTTGTTTATATTATTTTGTCAGATCAGAGCTGCAATGGACTCGCCTGTTGTTGCCACAGCACTCTGGACACCTCGGCTTTGCTGACTGGCGACAGAGTTCGAGATACTGGAGAAAGCTTCGAGCGCAGTGCTGTCGTGGAACAGGGAAGAGGAGTCGAGTTCTCGCCTCACGCTTTCCCTTCACCCCATCTCTCATCTGTGGTGTTATCTTACTGCTTTGCATAGCTTTTCTGCCTTTTCATACTTTTTTTTTGCTATTTCCTTTTAACCCTTTAACCCCAGAGTCGAAGATTAAATTTTTTCAGACATGATTCTGAAAAAATCACTTCAGTCGCTTCAGTCGGTCACAAAAAGGCTTGTTGTGTGGTTATATTACATGGCAGAGATAAAATTTACACACACAATTAATCAGAGGAAAGATTTTTTCATTTTTAAATGATGGAACACACAATAAATGTTAAATGTAACACACATTATTTTTTAAATGATACTGTAAAAAAAAGTACGCAACATTTGTACAAGAATAGTTTTACACAAGTTTCACCCAGATTTTTACAGATTTCTGTTGTAGTTACAAAAAAATAGTATATTTAAAAAAAATTGGAGTGGATTACTCTCCACCTCCTCATCATGCAACAGCTGCCTGTCCAGGAAGTCTTCCCCTCTGCATTTATGTCTTTATGGCTCTCCAAGTTGGTGACCTGGAGATTATCCTCTTTCTGTGAGATTCCAGCAGATGAGAGAACTGGCTCTTCTCTCCATGCATCTAAGAAAAACAAAAACACATGACTTTGAAAAACTTGTCTTATTTCTCTGCATATCACATCCACTTATTATTACAATCACTTGGCAAAACCAACCTTGACCAAAATGTTGGTGCACTAAGGGGCTGAATGCTTGTGCTCACTTGTGTGTGTTGTGACCGCAAAGTATGTAAAGTGTAGGAGTAAGGAAGTTTGCAAACATGACTGATATAATCTCGAGAATCTGCGGTGAAACTACCTGACAGGCTATTTTTCACAAAATTCAAGGATTTTTAAAATGATTAATCATAGTGATAACTGTAGCCGGCCCTACACAGGAACCTACAATAAATTGAAAATGAGTAATGTCAATGAACTGCAGTTTGCTGCCTGCGAATTCACCTGCACAGCCTGTTGATATGACGACTCTCGGTTATGTAATTAAACTCTAAAAAATGAGCAAATGCTGTCGTTTTTCAAGTATTTAACAAGACATGATATTAACAAATCAAAACTCTTTCACCTCAGTTGATTCAATGTCTTTTTCCTTGAACGATGTAAAATTGAAGAATTACAGATGACTGCTGTTGCACGTTACTGGCACTGCTCCTCCCGATGCAGCAAGCAGAGTGACATTTCATATCCATATTTTATCTTCATGTACCAAAAGAAATTCATTCCAAAACCCAGTGCCTAACCCAGTATCACTGTATAGCTTATGTGATCTTTATGAAGAAGTGTTGGGAAGTGTAAGTGTAGGTATTAAATTGGTGGTGTGACTGCCGGGATATGACATTTAATGTCATTGGTACTGGAGTACCGTTTTTTTTTTGAATGGGCTGTCTGCAAAGGGTTAATGTTTTTTTCTCTATCTGTAGTAAGACCTCCTAATTTCATTGGTCAAACGTTTTCTCTCTTCCTCTATGTACTTCCTTAATTGCATCTCGTGTGCTTTCTACAGCATTACCATCCTTTATTCACTCTGGTCCTCGTGGGGGTCTCTGAGCTCATGAACATGAGGCCTTCTTCCTTCACGTGCACCCAGCGTTCATGCTCTCCATGTGCTCTCGACACACACGCGACACTCAGACTGGAGCATTAGTCAACCCCCCCCCCTCCTCTGTCTCCCACCCCTCCCCGTAATCTGAGTAAGGTAAACGAATATCTCGTCCCTTTCTAAAATGCGTCTGTGCATCGTCGTCCCCCCCATGTCTAGTTGATCCTGCACCAGGGACTGTTGGGGGCGAGGAGGCGCTGAGTGAAATCCCAGGCGTGCTGCACCTGTCTGCCAAGCCCTTCTCCCCTTAGCCCCCCGCCCTCCAGCCCACTGGTCTCCTCCAGTCTGCACTCCTGGATCGGCCCGCCGGTGTGCCTCCGCTCACCCTCTCTCTCTCTAACGCTCTCTCTCTCGCTCGCTCTCTGTGCCAGTGTCCTGAGTGACAGCCGTGGTCTGGAGCCGCTCTCCAGAGAGAGGGGGCGAGTCGTGCTATTTATAGCCTCAAGGCCATCGTGCTACTCCATATCCCCTCCTCCACACACACACACACACACACACACACACACACATATGCACGCATGAGTTCACAGACCCACACACACACACACCTTCATCAAGTGCAAGGATAAGAGAGTGTGTAATAGAGAAGGGTGGGAGAGGGAGCGAGGTGTGTAGAGTGGGGGTGGGAAAGGCATACCGTGGTGGTTCGTGTGTGTATGTGCACATGTGTGTGTGTTTGCTTGCTCGTGAGAGAGCTCTCCAGCATGTGTCTGCTGATAGAACTCCCGACTTGGCGGCACTACCAAACCAAAACAATGCTTTGCATTTTGGCCCTGAGCCAGCGAATGGAGTGGGTAGGGGGGAGGGGAACGGGGATCATCTTAGACTGCCGTGTGTTGTGTGTGGGTGTGCGAGAGAGAGAGCGAGTGAGCGAGCGAAAGAGTGAGTGAGAAAGCGAGAGCGAGAGAGAGCACGTGTGCGTTCTTGGCAGTGTCAAGGGATGTGCATGTCTGGCTGCAAGTCAGTCGGCTGGACTGGGAAAGAGCAGTCAAGCTGGGAAAAGCGCTCGCTCTCTCACTCCCTTTTCTCCCTCACGCACACATCCCCCTCCTCCGTCTCCATCTCTTTCTCCCTCTCCCTCTCCCGCTCTCATTCTCTATACCCCCCCTCTTTCAGAGATGCACAGCCAGCCTCTGTGTTCTTGGCCTCAGCTGGCAGCGCCCGTGTAGTGGGGAGCCAGTGCCATGTTTGCTGTGGGAGGCGTGCGGGGCCAAGTGTTCTCATTAGGGCCTGGGCGCTGGATGTGACACGGCACGCACACCGCATGGCAATGAGACGGCCCTCCTCTGGAGCAAGTGGTTCCGCGGCAGCAGACACGGCCCTGTTTAGTAGTTACCGCATGACTGGCTGTAGTGGTTGTAGTTGCGAGAGCAGCAGCAGCAGTAGTAGTAGTGCCCGGCTCTTCAGTAGCAGCAGCAGCACGATTGACCGTTGTTGTAGTAGGAAAAAAACAGTTATAGCCATGTCACACAGCAGTTGTTGCCCTACAGAGCCTTGCTGGAGGTTTGAGAATAAAAAAAAAGTAAGCCTCTGAGCTTTGATTGCTATGTGGCCAGCATTTGTGGTTAATTGCTGACAGTAACTTGGATTCCCCACCAGAGATTAAGTAAACAACAGTGTTGTGGCCCACAGAAATTCAGTGCTATCTAGGCCGCAATGCCTGGGTGAGACCCAGCGATGTCTGCAGTGGTTGCAATAGCAGTGAGGACCGCGATAGTGAGGGAGTTGACTCTTAAAGCTTACAAGTCAACATAAGTCCGTTTCTACTGTTTCAGAAGCAAAGCGATTTCTGCCCTGGTTTTACTTTCACACGTTGCTGAATTTCAAATGACTCTACTGTTTGTAGTCAACTACAGTTTTAGAGCCTGAACACGACGAATAGTGTGGACGTCCATTGTTGACACATGACAACTTCTGTTAAGCTTCTATTTAGGAAAGCAGTCTGGGGAGCCTTATGACAATAGATGGCAGTGGTAAAACCATACTAGTGCTCGCTGAGTGAGTCTTGCAGCTTGTCACCCCAAGCCCGGCCCAGTGCTGAGCCGACTCCTTTTGGGGGATAATTGAATAGGTCTGCCAACCCGGAGTGGTTTCGGTCAGTTAAATGTGGTCTGGCGGACTGATTGCAAATTGGAGGGGGGAGAAAAAGGCAAACAAAACATCCCTAACCAATCACAATAAACTGACGAGGAGGAATGTGTGTTCCTTGTCACATTAGTCTTTCAGCTGTAGTTAATCCTCACACTTTTTTTCTTTTTTCTTTTTTTTTTTTCCCATTTCGTTCCAGAGAGGGATGGGTACATCTGTTGATGTAGCGTAGTGTCACTTTTCTTGCATCCATGTTCTGTGCGAGGAAGCCGCTAAAATGGTTTCGCTTTTCACACCCCAGTGAGTTGTGAATGGGGCTTCTCCAGACCCCCCCCGCCGCCTCCTCCTCCTCCTCCTCACGTGTGCAGATTGCATGTAGTGTCACAGCGCATGGTTGTCGTGTGTGTATGTGTCTGTGTGTGTGCGCAGGAGAACAGCAAGGGAGTGCCTGAGTGCTGTCAGGCAAATTCGCAGTCTGAAATGGATGTGTTAAATGGCTGGGTTATTAGCTGGGAGAATCCCAGTGTGGCAGTCTGGTGCTTAACACATGCACACACATATAGTAATGTACACACACACACACACACACACATAGGCGGGTGTCTTATTACAGCAGATTATTAAATGCTTTTACATGGCATCGTTCATAGTTGTTTTCTTTGCTGGGGACCAGTATCTATCAGGCTCAGTAGATAACTGCTCCAAAAGCACAGCAACGTCTCTGATTAGCAGCAAACTGACAAGCAGCAGTCTTTGACGCTCTCTGTCTGTCTGCTTGTCTGTACTCGCTCTCAACCTCTGTTCCTCTCTTCCACAGACCTGGGCTCGCTGTCCTGGGACGACCTGGAGAACGATCTTCCAGATGAGCTCATCCCAAACGGCGGCGACTTGGGCCTGCTGCCCTCCTCCAACGGCGGCGGCACCTGCGGTGGAACAGCGGGTCCGGGAGGGGGAGGGGCCGGTGGGGGAGGAGGAGGAGGCGGCGGCGGAGGTCTGGGCATGATGCCCGACGCCGCCGCCAAGCACAAGCAGCTGTCGGAGCTCCTGCGAGCGGGCAGCAGCGGCGGAGGCTCCGGCCTGACCGGGGGCCTGGGCCCTGGAAACACCCCACCGGGGGGCGGGCAGCTGGGGGCGCTGGGCAAAAGCCCCCTGGGCCACGGCTCGCCCTCGCACTCCTCGCCCCAGCCCAACAAGCCCGGCGGCGGGGCCAACGCGGGGGTCCAGGCGGCGAACAGCGGCGCCAGCAACAACGGAGGCGCCAACGTGGCCATGGGCATTAACGCCGCCGGGTTCAACCAGGCCTTGCTGAACAGCGGACAGGCGCACGGCATGCTGGGCCAGCAGCAGGGCCAGGTGCTGAACGGGACGCTGGGGCCGGCCGGACGGGGCCGAGGGGCCATGCAGTACCAGGCGCAGGCGGCGGTGGGCGCTGCGGCCGCAGGGAATGCAGCAGCAGGCAGCGTGCTGGCAGAGACGCTCACACAGGCCGCACTCAACGCCCAGCAGGCCAACAACATGAACAAGGTAAGCGGGACTGCTGTGTCTTCACTGTGTATAGCACTTTTAAGCCGTTTCAAGGTTTGTGTTTTACACAATATGGCAAAAAATGAAGCTTATCAAATGTATGTGTTTTGCACAATATGTAAAGAATGTTGTGACATGCATATAGAAAAACATGATTTAGCTGCAGGAAATTGTACATAAGGCTCTGCTTTCATACTTTCATACATATCAAAATATTCGGCAAATTAGATGTAACTCTGCTGCCCTTAATGCTGTCCCCTATAGCATAGGCTGCTCACTAGAGTCTGGCAGTAAAGACAACCCTGAAAGACGTGAAGTGTATCTGTCTATTTACCGCAAGTTAAATCGCCATCTCAGCTTTATCACATATCCCACATTTTCCAAGCATCGTGCCATAATGTGTATTTTCAGATTCACCTAAACTTTGAAAATGAAAAATGGCTGTAGTTCATTGTCATTTCATTATCAGAATCTAGTTTATTAGCCAATTATGTAAAGCAGCACATATAATACTTTCTTTCCAGTATATGGTATCTCTCCAGCTCAATAAACACAATATCATTACAAACACAACATACAGTGCAGTATGTTATCTAACAGTATAGGTTATATATGCAAGACGGGCACCAGAATGTACATCAGTCATAGGTCACTGTAGCTTAGAAATGATCTAGGCTGCATGAGAATTCCTGTTTAGATTGACATAGAACCATTTAGAAGATTCCAAGACCTCTGTCTTCCACTAATTGTTAAGCTCTATTCTTGTTGGCACTCTGCCCTGCTCTCCGCAGCTTCATGCTATTCATTCCTAGAGTTCTCACTGATGCAGACAATGCGAAAATTACAGTCATGTCATAGCAAATTACCTTCATCAGCATTGCTGGAATTGGACCCATTCTGTGCCAGTTTGGGGATTTGGGGTCTTTGTTTTTTCCATCACCTTGTCCAATTGACTCGAGCTTTTATTTATATAATTCAGCCTCACAACAATGGGCTTAATTGTTTAATTAGCATGTCAGGGGACTTTTTCCCAACACCTCCTCATTCCATCCATGCTGTCATATTTGTGTTTGTTATCGCTGCTTTTTATAGTCAGTGTAGAGGCAAACAAACAAAAAAATAGTCTCACTCGAGACTCCCTGAGTGAGGCTTGTTATGCAAAACGAGCTCGACGTCAGGTGGAGAGACGGCTTCTGGTTATAAACCTGTTAATTTGTTTGGCTTCATTCCCGTCATGGAAGACAGTAAGAATGTAAAGCACAATATCATGAGACTGTTGGTACTACTGATACTGTTCCAATGAGCAATTTATCCAGCACTAGGTTTTTTTTGTAAGTGTGAATGATCTGACTATTTGATTTATTTATTTAATTTTTATTATTATTTTACATTCCTGTTGTTTTTCCATTATGAAAAATTAGAAATGTATTGCATCTAGAGCTGTCACTATCGAGTATTTTTGAAATCGAGTATTCGGTTGCTCATTCCTTCGAGTAATCGTTGCAGCCCTAATTGCATCTCTTCAAAATGACATTTCTCACCCACGTCAGGCTTTCACATGCTGCTGATTAGACTACAGTATCGCCGTCAGGAATAACTGCCCCTTTTGTTAACAAACCCAACCACCTATAAGTTCAGGATTAGACAGAGAAAAATGCACCGACTTCATGTATGCACTCACACACATAAAAAACATGTTTACTGTGGGTCATGTACATGGCACTGACACTCAACTGGAATGTAAAACTGCCACTAGAATATCACCTATCTGTTTAGCATAGAAATCTAGACGTACCCTAGCAAATAAAAATTGTCGTGGGTACAATCCCATTAAAGCTCATTCGCTGTTTAACCCAATGTCGGTTGGATGGACCAATCACATCAGCTTATCCTTGTAGGGAGTTGCTGGGTGGGCTTAACATGATGGCAGAGCTGTGAGGGTGCTCTGGTGTAGTGCTATGGTAAACAGGTTTGCTGCAGTGATTGGTGGTAGTGCCATCAAAAGACAGCTGTGGATGCTTAGCCTGGTAAGCCAGCCCCTCGTACTTCACTTTGTTTTGTATAGAGGGTCTGACGCAGGTCTCATTGAAATGGCTGGTTGTTGGCAGAATCCTTTCTAGCCAATCAGTAGATAGAGAGAGTGTTCGTCGAGCGATGGCGTCGATTGTGTGCCCTAAATTTCACTTGCTTGTAGTCTATCTGTGGATGTAGATCGGCAATGGCAGCGGATAACGAAGTACACAAGGCCATTTAGTCTGTTGTGGTAATGCTTTGGAATATCGAGGAATTAGTCGGAGCAAGAAGAATAAGGAAGAGACGTCGTTGCTCTACTTCCCATGGGGTTCGGGAAAAGTTGATTCTTCCAGCTTGCTCAATTAGTAGTTAGTCCATTAGTTTCCGGAAAGCTTTGTAACTTCCTTCACAATCTGGCGCATTGCATAGGTCACGATTAGACGTTAACGTTTGGTTAACGTCCACACCTCCAGGAAGAAAACCGTTTCTCAATACAGCATAGCCAGACCCGATGGGCTGGTTTACCAGGCTACCCATTATCGGCTGTTCCTGTGCCCGAAGAATCGGGCACCAATGAAAAACGAATGCTATGCATTCATCATCGGAATCCATGGTTGGTTGTCAAGTAATACGCAGAGGCATTTCAAAAACTAAGCCCATCCTGCCTTTGAGAACTTGCTGTCTATTGGAGACTTTCCAGACCAAGCTCTGTCTACAGGCTTGGTGCGACAACCAGGCTATCTGGCTTATTCATCGTGGCCAGATTACACAATTTGATGTGGGCTGGCTTGTCATTTTTGGTAAACCAGCTCCTTGTACTGCACTTCTTTTTGTACAGAGGGTCTGGCTGTGGTGCATTGAGAAATATTCACTTCCCGGAGGTGTAGACTCTGAAGTTTAAAACTATTGGATCTGCCTTTACCCAATCGCTAATCGTGACGTATGCAATTAGCCTGGCTATAAGCCTGCCTACGCACTACAATTCAGATGTAGCACACGGCACAAGTTGACATCACTCACGAACAATCCCTCTGTTCACTGATTGGTCTGGTAAAGATTCTGCTGGAGTCAACCATGTCAATGGAGAACAGCCAGACCCTCTGTACGAAAAGAAGTTTAGTATGAGGGGCTGGATTACCAAGCTAGGTTTGTCAGGCTACCATCTGTTTTGATGTCAAGGTAAAGCTTCAGAGCGCTAGCTGGCTATAGAAATGCCAGGGGTGGGGACGCTGTAGTTAATAGACTGGGAGCAACAGGTGTTCTACAAATGGCCACATCTCCCCTCATAATGGTATTTAATGATTGAATAGAAACACTCAAGCGAAGATCAAGCTAGGCTATTAGGCAGGCCTATACAACATGTTTGAAACCACATTCTGACACGGTGACTCAAACTGTACTCATTAATGCCATACAGATTTTTACACAATACCCAACCCTTGTAATGCACACAGAGAATCAGTGCAACAGGCAGATTAGTTTTGGGCAAGTGCATCTGGCACAGTCCCTTTTCCCCCTGCAGGCGCGCTAATCATGTCATGCATTGTGCTGCCCCTGGCCTCCACTGTGAGAAGTTTGCCTTGGACCGCCTGCATGAGTAAGGAGATGGCAGGGAGCCTCAGGGGCCAAGGGCAGACACTGTGTGTGTGTGTGTGTGTGTGTGTGTGTGTGTGTGTGTGGGCGCGCACACACACACACACAGACATCTGAAACAGCCACACTTTCACGGGAAGTCAATAGGAAGCAATCATTCCTCCCTGCTCGTCACACACGCTCTGGCTGTCCTCACGGCCGAGAACAGAGGCCCCTGCAGAGTTTTATTGTCTGTGTGTGTGTGTGTGTGTTGGGGGAATGTAGGGTAGGAGAAGAGACGTACAGGGGAAAGAGGGTGAGATGGGGATGGGTAGACTGAGAGAGCAGAGAGGCTTGGCTGCCAGGGTGGGGAGAGAGACGCAGGGTGATTGTGAAATTGTGGGATTGGTGGATGGACAGGATGGGCGGGTTACTAAAGAAAAGGATTCTTCACAACCCCAAAATATCAGACAGGTTCTAGCAAGAACATGTAGATAAAGGCTTGTTTTTTTTTGTTTTTCTGTCTTTTAAAATATATAAACACTAAGGAATTCAAAGTGTCCGCTTCAACCAACTAATTTAAACACTTCAGAGAGGTAGCCTAAACTTTCTTCGACCCTCTAAAACGACACATCTCCAAGTAAAAATATTATGTGTTGCACAGGAGATCGTAGAGTCCTATCAACTTTGCGAACCCGATGTGGAGTGTTTGTTATATTTAGTGTGAAAGTGTGTGAGGCGCCGCTCGACCTGTTCTGAAACCAGCTGTGGTTTCTCTCGTTACTGAGTGCGGGTGAGGCTCTGTGAGCTGCAAGACCCGCGAACGCTTGAAGGTTGAGCTGTGGTTTTCGTGTATTCTGTCTTTGACACTCGTAAATCTCTCTCGCCTCCCTCTTGTTTTGATGGGCCAAATGTTAACTCCCACACACGGGCATATCAGACATGCACGTTTGATCACCACATTACATAGTTTTTTTTTTTTTTTTCCCCCACACAGACACAGAACAAACAGAAACGATGAACAAGCAGAAACCTCTTAGGGATGCATCCATCACTGACTCAAACATCATAGGCACACAGATCCAGACACACACACACTTAAACAGGCATCCATCACACCTCCTTTGCATCTTTCCACCATGTCTCTGCCATACACAGCAGCCACAGGGTCATCCATCACAGCCCTGTCACTGACACATCAGTTCTAGCGGCAGCCTTCACACACGCAAGTCTACCAAGGCCACGTAGTCAGCCACACATGTTGGCTGTCTATTCTTATAAAGCTTAAATCTTTTATCACAAAGCAACAATTGATTGGTTGTTTTGGACCAGACATCTGTATGAGTTGTCAGTTACAATTCTATTACACAACAGTAAGGTGTGGCCAAACAATTTATTTTGATCAAGCCTTGGATTTGTCTGAGAAAAAAAAAAACCTAAGTCAGGGGTATTCCAGTAAGCAGGTTTAGTAACTTACCTGAGTATGTTGACTCAGAGCAAGTGGTAAAGCTCTAAACAGAGGGGTCTCATGACTTAATTCCTCCAGTAAAGCCATAGGGCTTTTCCATTAGGATGTTTAGCATTCAATTTGAATTAACTTATGTGGCTCAGCCAGTAAACCACGTACTTGGAATAACCTCCTGATCCCCGCCCCCCCCACTCACCCAGCCCCTCTCCCACAGTTTTAGTGCTGACATACGTCTCCATCTCCACACACACACACACACACACACACACACACACACACACACAGACACACACACACACGTGGTACTTTACCAGCCTGCAGCAGAGACTGTGCTGCTCCGCTCTGGCTGTGGCTGTGGCTGTGGCGTCTCTGTCCAATGACCCATCCCCAGATATGGCGCTCACTCCAGGGACTTACCCACTGCCTCACTCCACTGGCAGGGAGATGGAAGGGTTTGGGAGGGAGGGAGGGAGGGAGGGAGGGAGGGAGTGTGTGTGTGTGTGAGAGTGAATGTGTGTGTGCATGCAGAAGGGGAAGGGGCAAGGGTGGGGGTAAGAAGAGGGTGTGTGTGTGTGTGTGTGTCTGTGTGTGTGTGGGTGGGTAATGCTGGGTAGAGTGCTGACTGAAGGAGCCGCTCAGCTGTGTGTAAAGCTGCCCTGCTCCACTCCACCCCTCCACCCCCCCCACCTCTCCACCACCCCCCCACCTCTCCACCACCCCCCCACCCGCTGCCGGCATTCAGCCTCTCAGCTGGGCTTCTGTCCACCCAGCCGGCCGGCAGTCCGTCAGCAGCGCACGCACACGCTGCCTCCCAACCAGCTGCGCCAGAGACGAGGAGGAGGAGGAGGAGGGGGAGGGGTGGGGGGGGTGTTGAGAAGGAGAAGAAGGAGGAGGGGGAAGGACAGGGGGCCCCTTCAGCTCCCCAGATTTCCTCCTTTTCTCTTCCCCTCTGGCTCAAGAGAGAAGAGGGCCGAGGGCTGCCAAGAGCAGCCAGACAGCCAGCACCTCCACTCGGCTGGCCCTCTGTCAGTGTGCTCGTTAAGGACCGTGGGCGTGAGTGTGTGTGTGTGGGTGCGGGTGCGGGTGCGTGTGTGCAGGGTCCATGAATGAACATTGAGACCTGGAGTGGCTTGTCTGGAGGTTTGGAAAGGGCTCTGGTTGCTGAGGCTCTGTGTAACTTCAAGGACTCACTTGAGATCGTATAGGAGATACGGAGGTAGACTTTTGCAACAGCTCATTTAAGGCCATAGATTGATTTATAATAATCCTTTTTTTTTCTTTTACACAAAATACAATTTTGCTAGTTTGGAGTTTCTCCGAATTATCTTCCATTTTTAAGATATGCTGTAACGTTAAGGTGCATGGGTAACGTATGTAGTGTCATCCATGTAATCATTTTGACTTTGGGAGATGATTCGTTAATTGCATTTCCTATATAAGAAGAAAAAAAAAATTTTTTTACGGCAGAAAAAGAATAAGAACCTGTGACTTGCTTTGTTCGTTTGGGGGTCTAATGGGCTCCGTACTGGCTTTACATGACCTGGGGTTGCAGTGTGGTTGAGTTGCTCACTTCTGAAGACTTGGTCTTTGTTTCCTGTTTTCTTTAGAGCTGAAATATTGGAGACATCCACAAAACAGAAAATAGCCACAAGAAACGTCTAAAAAGTGCTTAGCAACACTCATGCTAGTAGATGAAAACAAAAAATCCATAAACATCTAATAAAATAAATGGAAATGATGTACCTAATTGTTTTGGAAAGTTTTGATTCACTGTGGTTAGGGGCAGAATTGGCGTGCACTGCGCACTGTTCTGTGAACAATGTGGTGCAAATCTTTGATATTTTCAGGGTCTTGCCAGTTCTTTTATGAAATGGCTGTAATTTGTTTGGACAGTGATATGGCAGTGCATTTCCGTTTAAACAGTTTCAGACCATAATCAAATCCAGAAGTGCTGATGATGTTCAAGTCGTTGAGAGAGAAGGCCAGTTCTATCATTTCTTGCCATGGCACAACAGTCTTCAGCACAAAATTCAAAAAATGCAAGAGGTGTTTTCTAAGGGTCTTTAGGGCAATTTAGTATTATCTAAGGCCACATTCACATTCATTTGTTTTCTTTTGTCTCAGAACAAATACAATTTCTGTCCACCTACACCATTTTTTGACTTTCGGAAGCAAAACGTTTTGTTTACGTTGAAATGACAAAACGCCTGAGGCGCAGATCGCAACCATTCGTGTGTAATGTGACTGTTCGTGCACACAGGGCAATAACAAGGGTCAACAACGTTTGTAATCTGTTATCAATTGTGCATTTACAGCAACAGGGTTGCCGCGGGGTTGTAAAAGGTAGGGAAAGGTAGTAAACGAAATTAGACCAAATTAAGGCTTGTAAAAAGTATTAAAAAGTAATAAACGTCATCTGACCAGGTAGTAATTTTTTGACCTCCATAACGTGTCTAAAATACGTTTTTTATTTGTGTAATGCAAGCCTATCTCCTTGAATGAATAAACTAGCGTGAATGTGTTGTTATGTTGCGAGTAGGACCTGAATGACGTCACTTGTACCTTGCGTGCGTTGAATCAATCAGGGTCGTGTTTCTCATAAGCGTAGTTGTTAGCCAGTTAGCAACATGAGTGGTTATCAATGGGGAAATTGCATTGTAAACAACAAACTAGCTAACGTAGTTAGCAGCCTTGGTTTCGAGAAACGCACCCCAGGCGACTGGCTGTCTTGCTGCCAAATCTGCGCTAGTTTATGGCGTTAGTTCAGATATGGGCAAATGTAAGTTTTCAGACCTCTGGCTGGAGGAAGCTAATTTAAAGACTGCAGGGTGCTTGCGCAGGGTGCTTGAAAGTCTTAATAAGTATGGCATTTCGAAACACTGCTTTCCAGACCTTGAAAAGTCTCGAATTTTGTGTGAAAAAGTATAGAAAAATGCATGATAGAATTTAAATTAACTAAATTAACAACCGCCAAATGCAGCTAAAATTTAATTTTGGCTAGTAGAAACTAATGCGCACTAGCCATTTTGGCTAGTGGCGACGGACTAAGGTAAATTAATTCTGATCCAAAAGAAGTGAGCTGCCCGTTTGGTTCTTAACATAAAGACGGTGAGATTTCCTACATTAACCATGAACCATGAACCATGACTATCGTGATGACAAAGCTAAAGTAGTTCTGTTAAAAAAAAAAGTCTCTGACCAAGCGTCTTTGAAGCTTGCGAGATTCCTTGTGAATTCCAAGGTTCCAGAAAGACGCGTGCATCGTTTTATTATGGGGATAGGTCTCAACAGGTAGCTTTAACCCGTTTTAGGGCGTTGTGCACCAATTTAAAATTAGTTCATTACTATCATGGGTTATGTTAAACTTGAAAACATCCTGAGACAGTTTCTCATGTTTTACCAAACGTGGATCGCGGAGGTAACCTACTGCAGGGTGGTCGCGAGGAGACGGTACTGTTTGCGTCACGAAAAACGCATGTGAACAGTTAACAAATGTGTCATCTGTAGCTCTGTTGACAGATAGCCTTTTAATGGAAACCTAATACATTATTTTACTCCCCACCTTCGAGGATCAAGTCCATTAGATTAGATTGTTTGAACAGCAATCACCATCTCTCTCACTTGCATTGCGAGGTTTTTAAAACCAGCGCATCTCTCTCTCTCTCTCGGACGTGTGTCTGGGTAACCTACAGTACTGGTAACTGATTCAAAGCAATTTTATGCATAGACTAAAAACTCTGTTCAGTTGTAAGCTAAGCAGTCAATCTTTCTCTCTCACTTGCTCCGTCTCTCTCGCGTTCTCTCGCTGCGTGAAGATTTTATATTACACTCTCTCTGGAATGCTCTTCTTGGTCAGACGTGAATATCGTTGTCACCACTAACACCTACCTTATGAATAGACTACGTTACTGGTGGGGGAACTTACTTAATTGTGTGTAAACCGTCAATCTTTATCTAACTGTCTTGCGTTCTTACTTGTAGTGCGTATAGAGGTTTATTTCAGCGAGATAAAAAAATGGGTAGTTGAACCTCTGTTTGGCTAACAAGAAAAAAAATCTACTAGCCAAAGTTAATTTAGAGCCCTGATTACTATCACTGTTACTATCAGTGAAATCATTTCAAATATGATGTGCTGGTTTAGTACTATGGTTTTTTATAATTCATTTGTTTTGGTGTTTGCATCCATCCATCTATGTTTTGTACGGATAGTCTTTGTGACACTTGTTTGATGAGAAATTCATGTACTTGTGATTTTCATGTTTTGAAACATCCTCAGTAAAAACAATTAACTGTGAATAATGCATTTGTTCATTGAATATTAGCCTATAAAATTTAACATTTCTAATAAACACCCTTAACCAGTGAAGAAGGCAGTAAGCACGCAAGTATACAAGTACATAAAGTCAAGGTCTTGGGGAAAAAAAAAATCTGGAATTTTAATTTGGAAAAAGAGCAACCACCCTGAGACTGGCTTAGACCTGTAGTTGGCAACAGCCGAGAGGCTTATTGCAACGTATGTAAGAAAGAGAAAGTTCCAGCCTGTTATGCAATTGTTATGCAATTATTACTTTGACTTATTGAGTAAAACCTATGGACTAATTCCTGGTCTGACATCTTGATTAATTCAATTATAGCAGAGATCACTCTTACAGGGCAGTCATGGGTAAGCGGTTAGGTTCGACTCCTGACCCGCCAGGTTGGTGGGGAGAGTAATTAACCAGTGCTCTGCCCATCCTCCTCCATGACTGAGGTACCCTGAGCATGGTACCGTCCCGCCGCACTGCTCCCCAGGGGCGCTGTTGGGAGCTGCCCCCTTGCTACACTCTCTACTTGAAGAGTTATGTCCAGTGTTGAAATATTTTAGTAATTAAGTAAATATTTCTTTACTTTACCCGTCACTTTACTTTGCTGCTACAGTTTGACGCCGTGTTGGTAGTAGAAAATATTGTGGAGGTAGTGAAAAAGGTAGTAAAAAGGTAGTAAATTCAACTTAAGAATCTCTGTATAAACCCTGAGCAAGAAGTGCTAGCCAGAGTAATTCACAAGAGCCTAATACAATTTATTGTTCTTCCCTAAGGTCCTAGATCACGTGATTCAAGCACTATGAATCAAGCATGAAAATATTACACTGTGAGGTTAATTCAGGACGCCAACATGGGTCTCTGTGCTGACGTATCCAGGGTTTTTTTTTTTCATTGTGCTCTCACCAAAGACCAAAGCAGGTCATGTGAATCCATATGAATCCGAGGGCGGGGGGGATGGTGGTAATGTTACGGATTCATGTTACGAATCCATGTGAAATTATCGTGCACGTAGCCTAACATACTGTTCCATTAAAACACATAGTATTGCTGGCAGAAATTTTGAGTGTTTTACAGCTAAATTAACGACCATTGTAGCATTAACAATTTTTTTCAACCCAATGAAGCAGTTACCGTAGTGGCACCAAACTTTCCCTTAATGAGTCACCCCTTTTTCGTGATGCTAAGTTCCCTGGTGTTAACTCACCTCCCCTCCCTCCCTCCCTCTCTCTCTCTCTCTCTCTCTCTCTCTCTCTGCAGATGGGCCTGGCGGGCAGCGGTAGTCCGTTCGGGCAGGCCTACGGGCAGGCTGCCGGGCAGCAGCAGCAGCTGAACGCCCCCCTCCAGAACAGCCTGCCCCCCTTCCCTTCCGACCTTAAGGGCGCCGCCGTCACCAACGTGGCAAACCTGGTGAGTGGCAGCGCCGGCACATCCCATCTGTGCACACTCTTTGTGATACACTTGAGCTTGTTAGCATGCTAACCTGTGGTTGAGCGGACTAATGTCTTGAAATAATGGAGCTGGAAGGGTGCATAGGCAACCCAGAAATGGAGATTGCCATTGGGCACTTAGTGTCCCTTGTGGGTCTTAAAAGTTACTTGCTTTTCTCAGATCTGCAGAGAGAACAAGTCAATGACATTCCACAAGTCAATGTAGTCAATTACAGTTGAAACATCTAGTTGTACCCTTCCAAACGGATGATCTACCACAGTGATTAATTCCTCGTAGTGAAAGTACATTTATGGAAAGCATCCTTTTTCATGTCCTGTTATCATCATCATAACTCACACTCTGTTGCACTCTCTCTTTCTCTCCCTCCCTCCCTCTCTCTCTGTCTGTTACCCCCCTCACTTTTCTCCATTTCACTCTTCCTCTCTATCTCTGTCTCTCTCTCCTTCTCTCTCCTTATCGCTCTCTCCCTCTCTCCCTTCCTTCCTCTCTCTCTCCCTCCCTCCCCTTATCGCCCTCTCTCCGTCCCCCTCTCTCCACTGCAGACCCAGATGCAGCAGCAGCAGGCCTCTCCTCAGCAGCAGCAGCAGCTGGGGGCGGCGGTGGGGATGGTGGCCCAGCAGCAGGCGGCCCAGCAGCAGCAGCAGCAGATGGGCGCTCAGGTCGGGCTGGTGGCGGCGGGGCCGGGCGGCGCGGGCGCGGTGGGCGCCGGGGGAGCGGCGGTGGGCGGCGGAGCGGGAGGAGGTGTGGCCACGGGCCCCACGGCCGACCCGGAGAAGCGCAAGCTGATCCAGCAGCAGCTGGTCCTGCTGCTGCACGCCCACAAGTGCCAGCGGCGCGAGCAGGCCAACGGGGAGGTGCGCGCCTGCTCGCTGCCACACTGCCGCACCATGAAGAACGTCCTCAACCACATGACCCACTGCCAGGCCGGCAAGACCTGCCAGGGTGAGTCATTACAGAGGTGTAGCTGGGGAGGACCGGGGGGTGTGCATCCATGTGTGCATGCATATGTACTTGTCCAAGTTTGTGTTGGATGTGTGTTTTTCTCATTTTGGTGTTTGTGTTTCATGAAATGTAGTGTTTGGGGGTCTTTGGATTAATGATGTACAGGTGGTTGTTGTTGGGGTGCACTGTGTGGAACAGCTGTATTTCAGAGCCAGGTGTTCATGGTAATAGTGATGGAGTCAGTACGGAAAGAAATGTTTGTGGGAAGAATTGAATCAAGAAACCTGGAAGTATTCTGGAGAAAGTTATTCAAATGCTGGGCTGCTGTGATGTCTTTGAGAGTTGGAAAAATATTCCATCACGTTTTGATTGGGGTTTCTGTTATACGGGCTGTTTTTTGTGTGTGCGCGCTGCTTAAAAAATTGTTAATGAGTGGTGTAATTATCGTTTTATGTGATAGTTTAAGACTATCGTCTCGCTTAATTAGCCTCCCATGTGCAACCAATTTCTTTCTGAATGAGCAGTTTGCATTAAAAGGGGAAAAAAAGCCCACAGAACGGGGTTTTAACCCCCTTGGTGTTTGTGACTTATAGGCATTCAGAACTTTACATCTAAAATGTCCCATCACGTGGCCTTGCACATTATTGGACTGTTGGCAGTGTCATGCTGGACATTTTGGCCAGAACTTTAAAAATATAATCCACGTAATGGATATGCATGGATTTTTGGGTGGGATATTGCAAGTTTTGAGAAAGTCAAGTGAGCAAGTATGGTTTATGAACTTACACACAGAAAGTCTACTGGCTAAGTGCAATGCAAGGCTGCATTTTCAAATTGATAGTGACTTTTTAATAAAGTTCCCAGTTTGAGAAGATTGCCAGATCAAAAATTGGATGGTAAAATCGTGGTCACAAGAAAGATTTTTTTTTTTCCAACAATTTTTTTCCAATTTTCTTTAGACTACTTGCCATTATGTAACGGAATATACACATAACACAGAGAGATGGCAATATGGTTATTAGTTTTGACTAGAACAACCAAGTAACCTTTGGATAACGCAGTTAGTTGCAGTTGATGTATCCAAAACAGTCTGTATGCACATCACAAGTTATTAACTACATAAACGTATGTAAAGCAGTGTACCTCAACACTAACACACAAAAAGAATTAAACTTTAGAGTCAGTCTCATCAGCCTTTCTTGTGTTCTGTGAAAGCCCTGTAAACTATTGTATTGTGTTTTATTAGCCTCTTAAATTGCTCATTTTGTAGGATAGTGCCCACATGCCCTGATTAGGGAACACGTCTTTTTACTGTTCCATAAATCTTCATATGAAATGGTTCAGTGAAATTACAGTCTGCCCTCACGTGCAAGCGCAGACCATTTTGCGTTATAATGGCAAATAAAATGGCCATCACTTAATGCTTTAGCATCATAGAACATAATCTGTGTCAGATTGACCAGATTAACAGTGAAGATGGTTAAAACCTGGTTAAATTAATCCAGAGGTATTTGTGAACCTGATAGCAGAAGAGCCAAGGGCTTCATTCTCTCAACTAAACAAATACCAGTTGGCTCTACTTCTGCCATTTTTATGACTATCTCTTGGTTAAATAAACCAGGTTTGTGACTTAACCACCTTTTGTAGTATAAGACCTAGGTCTTATATAGCCCAAATTAAGGACAATATAAAGACCAAAGAGATGACAATATTATGACCACAGTTATGACCTTGATGAATACAAATGGCCTTTAGCCTTTAAAATCAACCCTTGTTTTTTTGCTGAGCATGTAAACAACACACTGAAAGATTGTGCAGAAGATTGTCGTAGATTGCGACATCTGTCCAAATTTGCTTCTGTCTGTCGAGAGGCGGTGATGTGTGAAACAGGAAAGGGATGAATCGAGCAGGACTGATGCACGTGGAGATGGCGTGAGGGAGCGCACGCTAATTGAGTTGTGAAGATTTTTTTTTTTGTTTTTTTTTGTTTTTGAGAAACGGCCCACACCGCCGCATAAAGAGTTGTAATTATCTGTGCGAGAACACGCGACCAGGGAAATGAAATGAGTGTCAGCCCTGGGTCTTTAGTTATTATCCTCCTCTCCTACCCCCTCACCCACCCACCCACCGCACCCCACCACACCCCTGCTGCCATACGTGCTGCAACAGAAATCGTCTTTGTGTCGAATGATTGAGAACACTGCGTTACCGACGCAGGAAACTTTTTTTTTTTTTGCTTTCTGAGAAAATCTGCCAGATTTCCCTTGCCGTGTTACAGAGACACACACACACACACACATTCTCGTTCCCACAGACAGTCTCTCTCTCTCTCTCTCTCTCTCTCACACACACACACACACACACACAAACACACACACACACACACACACACACACACACACACACCCACACACACTCTAAAACATGCACGCACACACACACACACACACACTAACACAAAGGCGTGCGCTCGCAGGCTAAATCCACGCTCGAGGTGTGCGCCAGCCCATTTCCCCTCCGCTTTGCTGCCGCACACGCTGCCGGGATCACCTGCCTTTCTTTCCTCTGTTTTTTTTTTTTTTTTTTGGTCCTCTCTTCTTCCCTCTTTCTTTTTTTTCCCCTCCCCTCTCTTCTCCTCCGGCGCTTCTGGAACGCTGCTGCCAGCCACCGCTGCAGTCGTTTACAGGGTTCCTAAGCCCCCTCGGCAGCGAGAGCGAGGGAGCGCTCGAAAAAGGCGGAGGCTTTATTAGAAAATGGAAGGAGACGAAGAGAGCGGCGAAAAGGGATTGCGGGTTCCAACAGACGAGGAGGAGAAAAAAAGACAAAATGGAGCGTGTTGGCATCAGCTTTTTTAAAGCCAGCGGCAGAAAAAGACAAGAGAGTTCAGCTCCAGACAGCAGCAAGGGCCAGGCCCCTGTGTTGGGTTTTGTTCAGTTTTGTTCTGTGTTTCTGCTCAGCAAAAAAAGCTGATCTGTCTTGTTTTTGTTCTCTTTCATGCCTGAAGAATTGCGGTAATTAGCAAAACCACATGTCTGATGCTACATGCTGAAGACGGCCACATTTCGCAGGGCTTTTTTTTTTTTTTTTTTTTTTGAATGGCTGGGGCAGCTACGACAACTTCAGTGCTTGCGTCCCATATTGCCGTACTTTTGTGATTAAAGCTTTTTGGTAAAAAGAAATACAACAACCACCCAGAAACATTTGACCGTCATTACCAAGTAACAACAGGAGGGAACACATATGCAGCACCTAAGACTAGCAAGAGAAGAAACACTAAAAACTTGTAATGCAACCAATATAATGTGTACAAAAAGTATGGGGGGGGGGGGGGGGGGGGGTACAAGAGTACAATCAACACACCAAGCTATTATTAGCGAGGTATTAACTTATCCTAGAATTCACCCCAAAATTGTTTGCACGGCCAGGCATCTCAGATCTGCCACTACTCTGTCCCAGCTTCTACAAGGTTTCTGGAGTAGCACTGCCACACACACTCACACACACACAGACACACACACACACAGACACACACACACACAAACACACACAGACACACACACACACACAGATACACACACTGTTGCTGCTCAGTCTGAGAAATTCATAGAGACAGAGAAAGAAAGGGGATGCAGGGAGGGAGGGAGTGAGGGAGTGGAGGGGGTGGGGGCGAGGGTGGAAATTTAATCCTCCAGGAACATGTCACGCTTCCCTTCGTGGCCAAACTCTGCATGTTCCTGGTCGTTGTTGGACAGCAGGAGCGGTGTGTGGTGCTGTGTTTTTGTTCCTTTCAGAAAGAAACAGGGTTCTCCCTTGGGAGCCTCTGGTTTCAGTATGCGTGTGTGTGTGTGTGTGTGTGTGTGTGTGTGTGTATGTGTTGTATTGTGTGTGTGTCTGTGTGTACGTACGTACGTACCTACCTACGTACGTGTGCACAACTGTTGTGCTGGAAGTGTGTGTGTGTGTGTGCCCTTACGTTAAGTTTGTTTGTAGCATCTGTACTTTGTGTGTGTGTGTGTGAAAGAGAGAAAGTCGTGTTGAGTGTGTGTGTGTTGGCATGCATAATTGTCTGAGTGTTGTGTGGGTGTGTGTGCTGGTTGGTGGAAGAGGGGGGGTGGTGTGGGCCCAGTATGACATACCCGGTCTAACCAGCAGGGTCTTGTGGTTTTCAATAATGTCATCTGTTAGTTGTGGATTTTTTTTTTTTTTTTTCATTTTTCGTCTCCTTATTGCACCAAGCACAGCAAGCACCAGCGTAGCAGCTTCACCCCAGTTCCCCTCAGATCATGTGTTATGTAGTCTGATGGGGTAATATGTTCGTTGGAAGTCATGTCTGGGGTATGTGTTTATGTTTCTAATCTCTCTCCCTCCTCTACTTTCTCTCTCTCTCTTTCTCTCTCTTTCTTTTTTTCCCTCCACTCTTTTCTTTGTTTTCCTCCGCAGTGGCTCATTGTGCGTCCTCCAGGCAAATCATCTCTCACTGGAAGAACTGCACGCGGCACGACTGTCCCGTCTGCCTGCCGCTCAAGAACGCCAGCGATAAGCGCAACCCGCAACGTAAGTTTCCCCCTCCACCGCCAGTCTCTCTCTCTCTCTGTCTCTCTCTCTCTCTCTCTCTCTTTCTGCTCAAGTTCTCACCCTCACCCCTCTTCTCTCTCCTCCCATTCCCCCCTTTTTTTCCTGTCTTCCTTCCTTCCTTCTTTCTTTCTCCCCATTTTCCTCCTCCCTTTTCCCCCAGTCTCGCTTGCAGCGTCTGTCGTGCTGCAGTTTCTCCAGTCTGCCTCTCGCCATCATGGCAACCAGCACATTTTAACAGGACCCAGACTCCTGAGCAGACCCAATCGGGTGCCTGCTAGTTGCACTCTCCTGCAGATCTGTGTGTGTGTGTGTGTCTGTCTGTCTGTGTGTGTGTGTGTGTGTGTGTGTGTGTGTGTGTGTGTGGGAGAGAGACTTTGCGTTTGCCTCTGCGTGAGTGTGTCTGTGCGAGTGTGTGTGTGTGTGTGTGTGTGTGTGTGTTATTTTCTCCTGACAAATGAGCGTGCTTCCCTGCTGAGTTTGGAGTCGGCCGAACACACTGACTCACGGATGAGACGGGGAAGAGGAGGAGGAGGGAGAGAGAGAGAGGGAGAGTGAGAGGAAGGAAGAAACAAAGAAAGAAAGAAAGAAAGAAAGAGGGAAAGAAAGAGAAGGCTTCAGGGAGGGGATTCAGATGCTTCCACCGTGGCATTGGCTGACGCCATTAAATCCCTATACTACCACAGCTCTCCTGAGCGCGCTCTCTCTCTCTCTCTCTCTCTCTCTGTCACTCTCTCTCTCGTTTGCTCTTTCGGTCTCTTTCTCTCGCCCCTCTCCCTTTGTCTCTCTTGCCTCTCTCACTTTCTCTGTCTCTTTCTCTTTCTGTCTCTTTCTCTCGCCCCTCACCCTGTCTCTCTCTTGCCCCTCTCCCTTTCTCTTTCTGTCTTTCTCTTTCTGTCTCTTTCTCTCACCCCTCACCCTGTCTCCCTTGTCCCTCTCCCTTTCTCTTTCTATATCTTCCTCTCACCCCTCTCTCTTTCTCTCAGTTGCCCCTCTACTTTTCTCTTTCTGTCTCTTCCTCTTTTTCACTCCCTCCTCTCTATTTTTCTGCGGTGTGTCTTTCATCACGCCACACAGAGGAAGGGAGGGCGAGAGCGAAAGAAAACTTGTGTTTGTTTCTTTTCCCTGAATTTATGTGCTGTTGAGCAGAGGCTTTCTGCTGATGCAACTGTCATCACTGCTCGCTGTGTGATTATTTTTCTCCTCTCCCCGCCCCCCCCACAACCCCCTCCTTCCGTCTGCTTCCTGGGTTCGTCTGGCTTTTGGAAGGGGTCTCCAGAGTTTTTGTTTTATTTCCAAAAGTCAAGTCGTGAGTCCAGCAGTTGTTGCCGCTTGCGTGTGCTAAATTCCCCAGAGAGGGAGTGCGCTGTGTCGAAGCTGGATAAGTTTTAATCGACCCCCCGAGCCCCTTTCCCTTTTGCTTTTTCATGTCTTACATTTCTTATCCTTCACCTTCATCTTTTATTCTCACTCCCGCCACACCTCAAATTCCTTCCCCCGTCTACCCCTTCTTTTTGCTCTTACGGCCCTTTTCCATCCTGTGGCTGTATTTTCATTCTCTTTTTTTCTTTCACTCACTCACTCTCTCTCTCACTCTCACTCACTCACTCACTCACTCATTCACTCTCTCACTCCCACTCTCTCTCACTCTCTCTCACTCACTCACTCACTCACTCACTCACTCTCCCCCTTACTCACTCTCATGCTCACTCTCTCTCACTCTCTCATTCACTCTCTCTCTGTCTCTTCCTTTGTCTTTATCTCTCATTCTGACCCACCATCACCTTTATTGACCTCTTTTATTGTTTTCCTCTCCTCATCTCTCTTCCTCCCCCCCCCCCCTCCCCTCCATGCAGCAATGCTGAGTTCCCCCAACGTGGGCCTGCCCAGCTCCATGGCAGCGGTGGTGGGTCCCGGACAGCCCAGCGCGCCCGCCATCAACAGCTCGACCACCATCGACCCCAGCTCCATGCAGCGTGCCTACGCCGCCCTGGGCCTGCCCTACAGCAACCAGCCGCCCGCCACCCAGACGCAGACGCCCTCCCAGACGCCCCACCAGCAGCAGCTACGACCGCTCAACGCACTTGGTACGCACGGAGACAAGCTACAGTCTCGGGGGGGTGGTGTGGGGTGGGGTGAGGGAGGAGTAAAGGTGGGAGGGGGTGCAGTTTGGGGCGTGAATAAGGTCGTCCTG
>CM059281.1:9915125-9992625 GCA_030347295.1 Setipinna tenuifilis
TGAATCTGTGATGGCTGAAGGGAGCAGAGCCGTATTCATATTGATACCGATGAATGACTGAGCACTGTGTTGGAATTGTTAAGTGTTTATATGCAAAAGAGCGGGGAATCTTGGCCTCAGAGAGGAAAAAGTCCTGACCTGTAGTGGCTATAACTGAGCTCTAGCACAGGGGATGATTCAACTATTTAACTCATCCAGCTGACTGAGCAGTTGTGCTAAATAGATGAGTTTGTGGTTGCACTTTCTATGAAGCTTGTTTTCACCAAACTCTATAAACACATTCATTAAGGGTTATAATGTCTTCTTAAAGCTTAATTGTGGTTGAAATTGGTATTCATAAGTATCATGACTGCAGTTGTAGGCAGGTAAAGCTTTATAACCAAGAATGCACTGTGTCACTTAACCTTGGAATAGGGCTTATGACATGTCATGATAATGCTTTAGGGGTACAGCCATGAGTATGTATAAATAATTATGAATACTTTACATACTTTATTAATGCAATATAAGCCTTTATGAATGTGTTTATAGAGTCTTATGAATACAACCCTCATAAAAGTTAGTGGGTTTGTTAATGGACGAAGCAAATGTGTGGTATTGGCCATTTTCCCCTTCTGAAGGCTAATTTCCCACCCATGTTAATGAGCGTAAGCAGCATGTTAATGTTCTCACAGCCAGTATCCTCGGGGCATTAGTTGACCAGGGAGGACATAGCATGCCATGTGAAGTGGGCGTAAAAAAGACAATTTTATTGACCCTTGTTAAGGGATGTTGTTGTTTGTGTCCTTGTTTTGTGTTGATTGTCCAGGATGAGTATTACCATTTTCTGGCGGAGAAGATCTACAAGATCCAGAAGGAGCTGGAGGAGAAGCGGCGCTCGCGGCTGGCGAAGCAGCCTCCCAACAGGCCTCCCAGTGAGTAAACACACTTGCACACACACACACCACACACGCACACACACACACCTTTGCCTTCCAACAGGCCTCTGAATGAGTTTCACTGAACACTTTTTTACACAAACACACACTCTTTGGTGTACACATACACACACATGCACACACCAGGCACACAGAGTCAGTCCAACGTAACAGTCACCTGACAGACCTTACCCACACATACACTATGTCAACCTTCCCTACTGGCCTACATGAGTTAACTTGCACAAAGACAAATACTTACAGGTTTCCCTCAAAGCAGCCACAGCTGAGCAAAGTTTATAATGGATCTCTTATACACACACCTTGTCGTTTTCTCTCTCTCTCTCACTCTTATTTTTTTTCTTTCACACACTCTAACTCACAGTCAAATGCATACAGACACATCCAGGAACAATTACCCTATCTATCTGGCCTCTCTGTAATCTGTGGTTCATTTTACTTCAGTATCATTTCCGGCAAATCCTTGTTTTCAGATCTCTGGTTCTCACATTCCTCTTCTCCCTTTTCTTCTTGCTCCTCCTCCTCCTCCTCCTCCTCCTCCCACTCTTTAGATGGACCTATGCCTATGCCCAATGTGCCAAATCAGATCATGAACCGCATGCAGGTTTCTCAAGGTACTCCACCCTCCTCGACTCTACGCTTTTCTCACTCCTGCTTCTGCTTGCGCTGTCTGTCTGTCTGTCGTAGTGGTAGCCTGCAAAGTCAGGGAGCTTGAGTGTGTGTGTCTGTGTTTGTGTCTACTGCCGTGTGTGTGTGTGTGTGTCTGTACTGTCATGGCCAATAATCTGTGTGTCCGGGTTGGCATGTCTGTTGTGTCTGTCTGTCTGTCTGTCTGTCGTATTGGTAGTCATAGTCGTATTGTCAGTGAGCTTGAGTGTGTGTGAGACTGTGTGTGTGTCTGTGTTCGTGTCTACTGCCGTGTGTGTCTACTGTCATGGCCAATAATCTGTGTGTCCGGGTTGGCATGTCTGTTGTGCCTGTCTGTCATATTGGTAGTCCGCTATGTCAGTGAGCTTGAATGTGTGTGAGACTGTGTGTGTGTGTCTGTGTTCGTGTCTACTGCCGTGTGTGTCTGTACTGTCATGTCCAGTAATCTGTGTGCCTGTTGTTTGTGTTGGCATGTCTGTGTTGATGTGTCTGTCTGATAAATGACTAAGGCAAATAGGTTACTGTCTGTACCACGCTATGAAATGTAGGTCTGTGTATGTAGATGTCCGCTCTTTTACTTTGTGTAAAATTTTCTGCATTTGCAAAGTTGAGCGCAGGTCCACCTTGAATGTGCTTGGTTTTAAGGTTGCTTTAGCCACAAAAGTGTTTGTGCTCGCGAAGCTCAGCAGTTTGCAATACCATCTGTGTATGCATGTGTGTTCACATGTTACTATGTGTTAGTGCAAGGGTATGTGCACGTCTTTCAATCTCTGACTGACTCTGTGTGTGTGTGTGTGTGTGTGTGTGTGTGTGTCTGTGTAGGGATGAACCAGTTCAACTCCATGGCCATGCAGAATGTCCAGATGACGCAGGCCCCAATGGCGGCCCGCGCAGCCTCTCCCATGAACCACCCGCAGCAGATGAACATCAGCTCCGTCCCTCCGGTAAGTGCAGCACCCTTTCCATCCATCCTCTCCCCTCCTTTTCTTTCCTTTTCTCTCCTTTTCTCTTTTCCTCTCCTCTCCTTTTTTCTTTTCCTCTTCTTCCTCTCCTCTCTTCTCCTCTCCTTTTCTCTTTTTGTTTTCTCCTCTCTTCTCCTTTCTCCCCCCCCCCCCGACTCTTTTTTCTTCCTCTCCTTTCCTCTTCCCTGTCCTCTCCTCTCTCTGTCTTTCCTCCTCTCTACTCTCCTGTCCTCTCCTTTTCCCTTCTGTTATGAAAGTTCAGTAATATAAGGCTAAGAGGGATTTCTTTTAGTTGCCCCTTTAGTTCTTATTCAGGCGGTGCTGTACTAGCTCTGCAGCCTATTATCATGTCTGACGTCTGTGTGTGTCTGTGTGTGTCTGTGTGTGTCTGTGTGTGTCTGTGTGTGTCTGTGTGTGTCTGTGTGTGTCTGTGTGTGTCTGTGTCTGTGTGTCTGTGTCTGTGTCTGTGTCTGTGTGTCTGTGTGTCTGTGTCTGTGTCTGTGTCTGTGTGTCTGTGTCTGTGTGTCTGTGTCTGTGTCTGTGTCTGTGTCTGTGTGTTTGTGTCTGTGTGTGTACGCGTCTGAGTGTGCACACTTAACTGAGTGTGTTCTCAAAGTGGACTATAAGGCTAAGAGGAATTTCATTCAGTGTCCCTTCAGATGTCGCCCCCACACTTTGCTGCCTTGTTCTCCCAAACAGTCTAGAGTAGAGTATCTTAGAATAAGGTTTGTAGTCAGGAAGGCTTAAATCTCTTCTCCCAGAGGTACTCTCCCTTGGTGCACAAATACCTTGTGTTTTCTCTAAACATGTCTGACTTTTGTGTGTGTGTGTTTGTGTGTGCGGTGCACAGCTGGGCATGTCCCCGACGCGGATGCCCCAGGGCCAGGGCATGATCGGGGGCCACGCAGGCGCTATGGTAGGCCAGACGGCCAATCAGGCGCAGTTCCTCAACGCCAACACGGCCATGACGGCCACTGTGGGCCTGGGGCAGACGGCAGGGCAGGCAGCGGTCACACAGGTGAGCCGGCACAGAGGGAGAAAACACACACACACACACACACACGCAAACACATTCTTGTTTACTCTTATTACTGTCTTTTTCATATGTTGTCATTTTTTTTTATTTTTAATTTAAAAAAAATTAAGTTTAAGTTTTTGTTTTTTTGTTTTTTTAAGTTGCATTTTTTTTTCCGAATGCTGTTTTTTTTCTCTCTTGGTCAGTAGGAGAGACACACGTCTCGCTACATATGTGAATATCAAATTGTCCCTTTTCTTGTGTAATATCTCAGTAGCCACATGCAGACAGTGAAACTGACTTGTTGTAAATGTTTTGATAATGTATGACCAACTCGCAGTTCTACTCATCCTGTTCTCCCAGTAGGACATTTTACTCAGACATATTGCAGTCACATACAGAGTCAAAATATGCATCTGTCCACATCAGTATATTCTTTTTCATACTCTCTCACTTACACTGAGACACATACAAACACTCACACATACACACGCTTATAAAGTGTATACACCAAGCTGTTCAGGACATTTGCTAATTTAGCGGGCATGTCCGTATGTGTGTGAAGGTCTCACCTTGTGGTTGCTGACTAAATGAATGTGAGGTGTCTCTGCAAACATTTTTTTTCTACATTGGAGTGACCCTTTCTCAGAAGTGTTTGAGTAGTTCTGCATGCAATCCAGTACGAGGTCAAAGTGTCAGAGTATCATGGATGTTTTACTTGTTGTGAAAAGGATCTTTCTGCTCCCAAGAAACAAATGGGTGGAAGTCAGCCATTTTAGCCGCCAGGTTTTATATGCGTCCACCACGCCCAGGCTCAATAAAGTCAACCTTGCGTCACCCAGACTGGTTTAATGCACCACCTTGACATTCATTAACCTTGACGGTGATTCAGATAGGGTCTTCGGAACATTGGCTAAACCCAATTAAAAAGTTTCATAAAAGCCACTTGAGGACTGTTTTTTTTATATGCTTTTTTTCTGAAATGGAATTGAGGACATTAAAATATAAAACAATGAACTCTCCACATCTTACAGTTTGAACAACAAAGAAAAAGCACACGTCGAATCGAATATTGTCCACACATTGATATCTGAGGCCATACATGCTTAACCCATCCTGTGGCAACACTAACACACATGCTGCAAGCCTCACTCCTCCCTGTATCCACCAAGCTACAATCTTTTGTGTATGTTTGTGTATGTGTCCTGTGTGTGTGTGTGTGTGTTTGTCTATTTGTGTGTGTGTCTGTTTGCTTTTCGTCCTTGGGTCCGTCCCTGTGTGTGTGTTGTTTGTGTGTGTGTTTGTGTGTGTGTCTGCGTTGCGTCCTCTCTTCCCCAGCAGCAACCGCAACAGCAGGCGCCCCCCAACGCCGCGGCGGCCGCTAGCCTCCCCCTGAACGCCCTCGGCCCCCTCGGCTCGTCGCAGCTGCCCCAGGCCGCGCTGCGTGCCACGCCGACTCCACCTTCCTCCTCCTCCTCCTCCTCTTCCTCCTCCTCCGCTGCCGCCGCTGCTGCTGCTGCTGCTGCTAGCCTGCAGCCCCCCGCGCCCCCCCAGCCGGCCACCGCTGCTGCCTCCTCCTCCAGCCGCTCCTCCACCCCCACCCACCCTTCCTCCTCCGCCTCCTCTGTGTCCGTGTCCGGCCCCGTGCTGGACGCTGGCCTCCCTGCTCCGCAGGCGACTCTCCAGCCACAGCAGCAGCAGCAGCAGACGCAGCCCCCCACCACTCCGGTGAGACAGCCGTCGCCGCCCCTGCCCGTCAACACCACCACCACCACCACTCCTCCCCTTCCTCCCTTCCTTTATCCCATCTTCCTTAACCAGGATTCGCTCTCCGCTCTCTCTCTGTCTCTCCCTCAGCCCGGTCCTCTGTCGCTTTGCTAAAACCGCTCAACCCTTTCTCTTGCCTAACTCTTCCAAAAAAGCTCCCAAGCTTCTCCACTTTTGCTTGACTAACTTTTGCTGACTTAACCCCTACAGGCCTTGGCTATCAGAGCAACACACTTAAGCATCAACATGCTCACACAACTTACAGCGGAACGGTTCTCCATAAGTCGCGAACCAAACACCGCCCGGACACTCGAGACAAACTTAAGATCCGCTGCTGAATTTACTTAAAAAGAAGCAGTGAAGACACGCATGTCCAAAAAGCGCCACATTTACACATGCATCCTTGCAACATCCGACGATCTACAAGCATCTGCATGTACATCCACACACAGACAGATAGTATCCCTCCAAGGGAGAATCGTTAGGAGGAAAAAAAAAAACAATCCAATGGATGTGTGCTGACTTCCAAAAACCCCAATTTGCCACTCGATAATTCTGGCTAATCCTGTCGCAGCAACTTAATCGGCGTCAATTTTGAGCAAGAGACACCGGTCGGGATGGAGGGCGGGGGTGGTGGCTACTGAGAGCGAGCAGAGCATCAGCCACTTATCAGACTGCAGCAGTCGATGATGAAGTGCTGGGATTACATTTTTAATTCCCTCTTTCCCCCCCATCATCGCCATCCTCATCATCACAACAAAAAACACAGTTAGACAAATTAAAATGGATCATTCTGAAGACCGATGAAGTTGCTCTACTGTTGCATGTAGTTTTTGCATGCTCGATATTCTTAGTGTGCATGACTGTGTAGTTTTGAAACCCAGATTTAACTGTATGAGTATGAGAACCATCATTGTGTTGTGCCAATATGGGGTACTGTGGTACACCAGACCACAGTTGCAAGTGCCATAATCTGACAGCAGGTACAAGTATGTACAGTGTGTAATGGGGTACTGTACTGGTATCTCTATTGTACAGTTGGATATAGTACATGCCTGGTTGTAGGACACCTGATTGTTTTATTTATGGTGTCAGGTAAACCCCAGGAAAAGAGTGAAGAAGCTCTGATGTACAGGGGTTGTGACAAAGTTCTGTTTGCATGCTCTGTTGCCTGCATCTGTATCAGTGAAGAGTAGGACAGTGTTGCGTAGACCCTCTATCCACCACACCTTCCCACTCCAACAGCATATGTAATGTGGTACTGCATGAGTCTGTTACTGGCGGAGACATCATAGTGATTGTAGTAAGCAACCAATAGTTTTGGGTGGTTCTGACCATTGTCTTCTTTATCCATCTCTCTCTCCATCCCTGTCCTCCTGTTGTGCACACACATACTCCGTCCTTCTCTCTTTCTTTCTCTCCTCCTGTATATCTCTCACCCTTTCTCTTCCTGTATCTCTCTTTATCTCTCTCCCTCTCTTTTCTTGTACTTCTCTTTTCCTTTACCTCAATCTCTCTTTTCCTCTCCTTTCCTGTACCCCCCCCTCCCTCCCCTCTCTTTCTCTTCCTGTATCTCTCTATCTCTCCCTGTCTTTTCTTGTATCTCTCCCTTTCTTGTCCTGTATCTCTCTCTCTCTCTCTCTCTCTCTCTCTTTCTCTCTCTCTCTCTCTCTCTCTCTCTCTCTCTCTCTCTCTCTCTCTCTCTCTCTCTCTCTCTCTCTCTCTCTCTCTCTCCCCCTCCCTCTCTGCAGCTCACCCAGACGGGTGCCAGCCTGGACAACAGGGTGCCCACCCCGGCTTCGACGGCCAGCGCCGACCCGCACTCCCAGCACGCCCTGGCGGACCTGCCCACGGCCAGCGAGCCCAAGGCTGAGCCGCGGCACGACGAGCAGGACTTCCACCCGGCCGGCCTCAAGATGGAGCCTAAGATGGAGGTAGGCCAGGCCAGGAAGGCGTACAGCACCATATTTTCATTTATTTTTAATTATTTATTATTTAAGTTTTTTTTTTTTTTTTAAGGAACTGTTTAATTGGTTGTATCTACTTTGATGTATGTTATAATTTGGTTATATCCACATATAATATTTTTTTTCTTTCTTTTTATAAGTTAGTTAGAGTATGTTTTGTTTATAATTTAGTACTTATGTACTTTTTACGTCAGCTTGGAGAAAAGCATTTGCTAAATACTCAGACCATAACTGTAAGAAGTAGTGCTTGTCTGGATTGGATGTAGTTGTGGTTTACATGAGGTCTGAGGTTTTGGACAGGCTATTGATGTTCAGCCAGTTCTTATCAATAATAAATTATCTTGCATATTACTGTTCTATTAATCTAGTATGGATGGTCCGATTATGTTTTTAAATGTTAGTCAGGGTGTATCTTTAAGTCTTAAGTTAAGTCTCCAATAATGTGGACACATGTCATATGACACGTGACAAACGAATCTTGCTTCTGATTGGGCCTGGCAGACTGAGGAAGACTCTGGTGCTCTGTCGGTGAAGAAGGAGGAGCCGGATGGCGGGGAGGCCAAGCAAGAGCCCATGGAGCTGGAGGAGAAGAAGGTGGAGCTGAAGGCCGAAGCCAAAGAGGAGGAGGAGTCGGGGGCCAACGGCACGGTCACCTCCTCATCGCCCTCCCAGTCGCGCAGGAAGAGTAAGTAACTCGTCGACTCGGTCATCTCTCTATCCTCTCGCTTCACTTTCTGCTGTTCCCTTCATCTTGCTGTTTTTAGTATCCACTTAAGGCGAGACACGGCAGGTGAAAACATCGATTTTTCATGTCCTGGTCAAAATTGAGATTTTGGGCTAATTTGCATCCTTAACATGTAATCTTTCACACTGCTACAAAGAAAATGTCAAAATTACACTTTTAGGTATTTATTTTATTACACTTTGTCAACTTCCGCCTGTGATTTTTACCGAAGATTTACCAAAAGTTAGCTTTCTTACGCACGAAGTCGTATCGCAACTAGTCTCTGTCATATGCCATCCATGGTATTGTTGTAAAGCTCTCAGTCTGCTGCATAACGTTATCTAATCCAAATATGGACATTTCCGCTGTATCAATCACCAATCGTGAATGTTTACAGGGGGATTTAAACATACAATCAAATCTGATTGGCTGTACTCGATTTCCAACAAGATGATTCGTTCAAATGCATCACGTGGTATACTCTCACGCTTCCTGGTTAGCTTTCTGTCGAACACTATGGAGATGCCCACAACAACGTGACGATTTAAAGCTTTCTAGAGGAGACTAATACAACTGACACTTGCAAGAAACTGTAAGGCAAAGGAAAGTAATAAATCAGATGACAAAAAAATTCCGTGTCAAAGTGCATCATTATGTAAGCTGTCTTTGGGGAAATGGGAGAGTTCACATAGCGGCAATGACCACCACCGTGTCACGCAGCAGTGGCTCGTAAGTCATATTACACGTGTGAATAAATGCATCAGTAGCTAGTTTGTCTTATTTGTGCTGGATCTGGATTATAACTTACAATCGACCCACGTAATCACTGGTTTGGTACCGTTTGTTGCTTGAGTGCAGCGTGTGTAAGGAGTGACAAGTACTGCAGACATGTCTTCACGTCCACCACTTGTCTCTTCCAATCAGCCAGCTGATTCTAGCACAACTCAATGAGTTATATTTGTCTGAATTCATGGCAGTATTTTCTGAAGCTGGGGATATCCACCTCGGTTTGCCATCACTTTTCTATCTACATAACATTATTTGCATCTTTGTATGAGGATACAATAATACACAGAGAAATAATGTGGCATTTCATTTAGTAGCCTATTTTGTGCTGATCAGGTTTACTTTTACCTTACATGTTTTCTTTGAGTAAATATGCAAAAACTAAAGTAAGTTAAAACTAAGGTGGACATAAAAATAATGCAGCATAAGAAAATACTACCTCCTCAGGAGATTTAAAAGTAAGTTTGCAAAAAATAAACAGCTGGGCCTACACTTACACTTACACTCAGGCACATGCGCAACACAGACAACAAAGTAGGCCTATCCTGTTTTGTTTTTGTCCTGTGTTGTAAGTCACTTTGGACACAAGTATCTAGTTTACTATAGAAACCATAACCATTTTATTCCATACAAACATTCCTAGTCTTATAAGTGATCTCTAGGACTGTAAGCATATGCTTGGCGGCGATGGTATTGTATATACTGTACAATCCTGCACCCAATATTTGTTCCAGCCATTCACTGAACCAGTTAATTAGTGAAATAGCCTGCTTCAAGTGTCTAGAAGCAGGTGATTTCAGTCTGCAATTGTTGCTGTGAATGGATGGAAGAAATAGTGGTTGCAGGATTGTAACCTCAGAAGCCAGAATACTGATGGCACAGTCTACATGGCATGCTGATGTATCGTTAATGATAAAAGTAATATTCACATGTTTTAGATAGTATACAGTGATCATTTTTAATGTAATACATGTATATATTCATCTTATATTCATCCTAATGCCATTTTTTTTATGTTTGTTGTGTCTTTCACAAGAAATCTATAAAATTTTGCCATAAAAAAACTTCAAAGGCCGTTTTCTCGAAATGTGTTTTTTCTCACACTCAAAGTCCTAAAACTCCACTTCTGTATAACCTACATACACAAAACTTTCCATACCCATTCCTAACAATATTTGGAAGATAATTACAGAGGGATTTGTTGTTATATCATTCTAAGCCTGATTTATAGGATATTTTCCTCTTAAAATTAGGCGAAAATCGCATTTTTCAGGCCTAATAGCAGTATTTTTCCATTTACTGGAAAACTAGATGAGATATCCACAATCCCCTCTGTAAATATCTTTAATATTACTGTAATAACAAAATGAAAAAATAATTTTGAGCCTGGCTTTTCCACATGTACAGTTTTAGCGTTTTGAAATATATGCAAATTAGCGCATATTTAATTAAATATAGCCTAATTAGCATATTTAAATATAAGATTTCAGAAAACTTGCAATACATTTTTTTCTCCTATATATATAAGTAATCAACTGAAAAAGTTTCATGGTGATATCTGCAAGTTAATTTTTTTAGCCTATTCACCTGTAGTGTCTCGCCTTAAGAGCTATGACTGATCTTTTTATACACACACACACACACACACACACTCACACACACACACATATACACACACTGGGTGTCCCAAAAGTCTGGACCCATATGGAGAAAAAAACAATCAAATAACAAAATAGTTCCACCATTGTGTCGCACACATTATCATTTCAAGCCCATTGCAGTAAAATGGAGTTGCTTCGGCCTCTCGCTCCACACTCTGCTCCTTTTCTCCCATCTTGCTTTTCTCAGTATCTGACTGTCCACTTACTCCTTAGCCCCCACGCCCACCCCAGACCCTTTCTCCTCTACTTATGTCCCAATCCCTCATCCCCCTTCGGAATGACTCAGTCCACTCATGTTTTTCCTCTGCCAGTACTAGTATCTGTCAGTCCACCTATTCTCTACCTCCTTCTTCTCTACCCCCTCTTTTCAAATCTTACCCTTATCCCAATTCCTCATCCCCCTTTCATAATGACTCACTCCACTTGTATGTCCCTCTCTGCACTAACTCTCTACCTCTAGCTTCTACTTTGGTCTTTTAGGGGTTTATTTCTGTCCTCCATTTTCTGCCTCCATTTCTGTTTTTTCTTTTCTGGTGCCTTTTTAGCATGCGGGTTTAAAGCTATGATGTGTTTGTTCTCTACCCTAGTGAGCAAATAATCAAATATAACTGGTCCTGAGGCCATTTGCATACTTTACCTGGATGGGCCCGACATGTTCTATACAGCAGCCTGATGAGTCACATTGCCAGTCAGAATGACTCAGATGCACTGACTCACTTTTTCCCCACTCCTCCTTTTCTCTTTCACTCTTTCTTTCTGTTTTTGTTTCTTTGTGTCTTTCTCTTTCTGTTTCTCTTTCTTTGTGTCTTTCTCTCTCTCTGTATGTTTTTGTCCCTCTGTAGTCTTCAAGCCGGAGGAGCTGAGGCAGGCGCTGATGCCCACCCTGGAGTCGCTGTACAGGCAGGACCCAGAGTCGCTGCCCTTCCGCCAGCCAGTGGACCCCATGCTGCTGGGCATCCCTGTGAGTGCCTCCGCCCCACCCACCCAGACACGTCCTAGTGACACCCCAGACCCACATCACATCACACACAATCACAATGACTGGTTATGTCAGAAACTGTACATTTAGACTGTATTAATCACTAGAAAGATTGGACAGGGTGTAATGTGATGTAAATGTATACAAAAATGTACATTATTAAAAAACAAAAACAGCTGTATGGTGTAATTATACATTGTAACATTTTATAATGAACCATATATGACATCAGGAAAGCACTGATTGTTTATGGCAAGCTGGAGCTTTAGCATAATTCATTATAAGTGATCAGGCACAGCAGGCTTAATGGTTCTGAATGGCCTGGCTTAAGACCTCCAAGTTGCTTAGTAACTTCTACTGCTGCTGCAATACTATAAGGCTTGGGCCAGAGCTCCATAGGAAGGCTGTAGTACAGCTGACCCGTACAACACACACACACACACACACACACACACACACACACACACACCCCAGCATGGTCTGTAGTTCCTGGAGGCACCATGACCCAGAGCCAGCCACACAGTCCCACACACAGCGCTGTCCTGGCATGTGTCAGTCAGTGAATGTCGCCCTGCCATTCCTCACGATACAGTTATGGGACAAATGTGGAGAAAATTGGCTAAATTGTGTGGGCTATAAACACAAGCACAGACGTTATTGAAAGACATGTTGAGTTATTCAAGAAGCATAAGCAGTGCATTTAAAGGCGAAGTATGTGATACTGAGAAAAAAGCAGTTAAGCAGTAATGAAGTCAGCTTTTTATTTTATTTCTACAGTCTAAATAATTATTTTGTATAAACCATCTTTAATAACATTACCATCTATGTTGGTGTATAGCCCATATTTATCAGACAAATAACTTGGGCAAGTGTCTTTACTACAGTTTTATCAAGAAGATAACTAAATTTTAAAAGTTGATTGGTCAACAAGGTTTTGTCATTGACTCACAAAATAAAGTCCTGTCAACTATTCTTAATGCAATGTTTTGTGACACTTAGCCGATCAACCAGTAACCTGCATTGTCCGTGTCCCCTCCCCTTTCTGTTCCGTCTCAGGACTACTTTGACATCGTGAAGAACCCCATCGACCTGTCCACCATCAAGCGCAAGCTGGACACGGGCCAGTACCAGGAGCCCTGGCAGTACGTGGACGACGTCTGGCTCATGTTCAACAACGCCTGGCTCTACAACCGCAAGACGTCGCGCGTCTACAAGTACTGCTCCAAGCTGGCCGAGGTCTTCGAGCAAGAGATCGACCCGGTCATGCAGGGCCTCGGCTACTGCTGCGGGAGAAAGGTGAGATGGACGCAGTCAGCTAATTAGGGGGGGAAATGGATGTATTTGACAAATGGCTATGACTGATCTGATGATTATGTCAGACAGCCCCTCAGAATAGTGTTGTTTAAAAAAGAAATGCAAATTGTGCTTTGTTGTGTCTTTCTTTCATCTCCTTGAAATGATCCTAATGTTTGTTGTGTTTTTTTTTTTGTTTTTTTCCCCCCCCCCTTCCCCCACAGTACGAGTTCTCTCCACAGACGCTGTGCTGCTATGGCAAACAGCTATGCACCATACCTCGCGATGGAACTTACTACAGCTACCAAAACAGGTGAGGGAGAGAGAGATCAACACCCCCACACTTAGTGTCCCAAAGGCACGTCACTAGCAGGCTACCCAGACACATGTGCGTCACGTGCGAGGCTTTAAAGGAAGTGTCACGGCGTACATGGGTCAGAATCGGGGACAAGAGTTACGCACGGTGGTTTTTTCGATGGTCGCGCTGATAGGCGTCAGTGCCGCCGCTTAACTGGGGGAAATCGGGCCTCCCGTAGCCAAATGAAGTGCAGGGAAGATGTGACTGATGCAATCAATACAGACTGTGTGTCCTAGATTACTGACAGGAGTCAGAAGGGGGCCTTAGCAGCTCTGATGTATTTACTTGAGCTCTTTGTGATGAGTTTGGTAAGAAGAGGTACTAATGAGTTTTTTTTTGTGCTTGGTCCCAAATGTAGTTTCTCCTTTTATTGTTATTTCAGCCTTTATACACAGAGAAATTTTGAGAGGCCAAATTCTTCTCGGGCTCATATTAGGCCTAACTGCCGGACATCAATTGAATATTAGTGTTTTTGTTTTTTTGTTTTTCCTTTCCCTCCCCCCCCTCCCTCTGTTTGGCTTGTGCGTCCTTGCATTGTAAAATGTCTGAATTCCTTGAAAGTGACGCCTTGCTCCCCCTGGCGCACGACGGGTGTTACTGCAGTCTCGTTCGTGTTGCAGTTTTCAGCAGAGCTGCAGAACGCGTGATGATATTAGTAGATCTTATTGCACCAATTATCATTTACGTTATTTGCTGGTAGTCTTTTTTTTTTTAATTAAAAGAAAAAAATGCTGCAATTTCATTTAATCTTGAAACTCAGAGTGCTAGTCCACATTAAAAAAAAGAAAGAAAGAGAAGACAGAATCAACTTGCCCAGTAATAACATTTATGGAAATTGTTGGAGTATCCAGAATGCAGTTAATGTCGCAGTGCTTTATTCCTCCACTAGAAAATGGGAGGCGTTAAGTGGCAGTTGCCTTACTCCTTGACTTTGTGTCCTTCAGGTATCATTTCTGTGAGAAGTGCTTCAACGAGATCCAAGGGGAGAGCGTAACTCTTGGAGATGACCCAGCACAGCCACAGACGTAAGTTCCACTCACTCCCGTCTTCCCTTTCCCTCTGGGTTCATTGTGCCTTTTTTTGTGTTCTCCCTGATTGGAGTCCTGAAACATGATCAGTGGCCATTTACAGGAAAATGAAATGGCTGTCAAACTCGATATGATCATCATGGCAAAACATGCACGCAGCTAAAACTGCCCCAGGCATTTTATTAAGATCACATTTTGGATTGATGGATATTTTTAAGGTTTCTGTTCAAGAATGCTCATGATGATAATGTTGGTGTTATATTCATGCATTCTCCCTTTCTGAATGTCTGCAGGATGATTTCTAAAGACCAGTTTGAAAGGAAGAAAAATGATACACTAGACCCTGAGCCGTAAGTACTCAACCCTCTGTTTAGCACCATTAATATCACCCCCTGTTTTACATTCACAAGCAAGAGGTCTGTGAATAGTTGCATTCCTTAAAGACTACCGTACACAAATAAAACTCCAGTCTACCAATACCAGCACAAATAGGGCCTCACTTTTTCCTGCAGAGGTTCTCATTGTAGAAATTCATTTTAATAGCATTGACACTCTTGTTACCTTTGCCCAATGTCTGTTGTGGCTTTTCTAGGTATAGTTTTTTTCCCCAAATAGCTAAGCAGTTTCTGGTTTGGCCTGACTATAACTGTCACAATTAACTTTGAACCAAAGGCTGTATATAAAAAGTGCAACAAGAATTAAGCTTGTTATAAGGCTCAATAAAGGCTACCTAACTTTGCAGAATACAGCCTTCCAGTACTGCTGCAAATGGGTTTTGCTACCAAATTGGTGAATGTCAAACATTCCCATGTGCATTTAAGGAAGCATCCACAGATTTTAGTTCCTGTGCTGATCCATGTTAGGAGCTGCACCATCTTTGAGTAATGGACACTACAGCACCCCCTGCTGTTTGAGATGATCATGATTTAAAGTTCTGTTCGGTGCTCTTGCAAACCAGTGTGAGTGGAGTGGTGGCATGTTCACCTGGTTGTCATTTCAATTATATGCTTTATTGTATAAGACACATTTTAGGCATGCAAGTCCAGTAAAAGCTGATGTTATAGACTGGAAAAACACACAAAAAAACATTTGGTTGGATGAATTGAGGTAGTCCTTTACATTAAAGTGACAAGGCAGCATGTGTAGATTGGCATGCTATGGTGTTTTGTTCTAACCGTTGTCCTAAACCCCCTCCCCAGGTTTGTTGAATGTAAGGACTGCGGACGGAAGATGCACCAGATCTGTGTTCTTCATTACGAGGTCATCTGGCCATCCGGGTGAGTGATTGATTAACCCCTCGTGGAGTTGCTCCCGTCGGTCTCTCAGGTCATAATCTCACAGGTCATATCTATTGGAGAGCTCATCCGTGACCCTGTAACAACGTTAATGTCTTCCACAGATTCATCTGTGATAACTGCTTGAAGAAGAGTGCGAAAACAAGGAAGGAAAACAAGTTTTCTGCCAAACGTAAGTTTGTTTAACAGCAAACACTTCCAGTTTACTTTGGCGTTAAAAGTGTCTCTGGCTTGGCTTATCAAGTGCAAATCTTCCATAGTAACACTTGAAGCATTCACTATCGAATTCCAGCTATCTTTTGTTTTAAATATGTATTTCTCCGTCTCTCACAGGATTGCAGTCGACACGGTTGGGCACATACATTGAGGACCGAGTGAACAAGTACTTGAAGAGACAGAGCCATCCGGAAGCTGGCGAGGTGTTTGTGCGAGTGGTGGCCAGCTCTGACAAAACGGTGGAGGTCAAACCTGGCATGAAGTCCCGGTAGGTCACTTTCTTCAACCTAGGTGTCAGCCATGTATTACCCAGCCAATCATATTCTCTATCACTGTAATTATGGTGGTGAATCCTTAAACACTTTTGCTTCATTTTTTGCTGCACCTCTAAAACCATCTGTTTTAGCATTTTTTAAACTAACAGTTGTGCACATGTACCCATGAGTCATTGCGGGTGTTATGAATGTGTGTGTGTGTGTGGAAATTTATATTGTGATTACATTAATAACATTCGTATGGGTTTGTGTGTGCCTCTGTTTTCGTGTCCCAGGTTTGTAGACACAGGCGAGATGCCGGAGAGCTTCCCATACCGAACCAAAGCACTTTTTGCCTTCGAGGAGATTGACGGTGTGGACGTGTGCTTCTTCGGCATGCACGTGCAGGAGTACGGCTCGGAGTGCCCCTTCCCCAACACCAGGTAAGACATGCCAACCCAGAGCATTTTCCCCAAAAGCATTTGGAAATTATTTCATATGGCTCACTGATAAGTTTACCTCTCAGATACAGATCTGGAGAAAAAACAAAACTTGAAATGATGTCTTCATCTAGTGGTCTCTTAAAAAATGTCAGAGCTATATGTTCAGATGATGTCCTCAGTGTTCTACACAAATTTGTTCATCCATCATTTCTCCTTCTCCTTCTGTTTCCAGACGGGTGTACATATCATACCTCGACAGTATTCACTTCTTCAAACCTCGGCTGTTGCGAACAGCAGTCTACCACGAAATCTTAATTGGCTACTTGGAATACGTCAAGAAACTCGGGTGAGTTTTTTTTTTTTTTCAGCAATGTGACTGTTTGAACTGGCTATGAAAAAGTGTAAAAATGACACTGAATCAAGCCATGTATCCAATATTTGCTTTGGCTATGAAATAGCAACAGTAGATAATTTTGTGTTAAATTAAAAAAAGCAAACACAATCAAACCATACAAAAAAAATCAAATCTAACCTTGAGGCATCAATCTCTTTCCTCAGGTACGTGACGGCGCATATCTGGGCCTGCCCCCCTAGCGAGGGCGACGACTACATCTTCCACTGTCACCCGGCCGACCAGAAGATCCCCAAGCCCAAGCGGCTGCAGGAGTGGTACCGCAAGATGCTCGACAAGGCCTTTGCCGAGCGCATCATCCACGACTACAAGGCAAGCCAGCCTCAGTAGGAGTAGTAGTTGTGGTGGTGGTGGTCGTAGTAATAGTAGCACCAGCAGCAGTAGTAGTAGTAGCAGCAGCCTTTGTAGTAACCTTCTTCTAGTGTTATACAGTTCAGGCAAAAAATGAGAGCGCCCCATATTTTTAGTATGAGGTTTTCAGTAAATCTGAAGTGATTAAGTGATTTTAAGTCAAATGAACACCATGGGCCTAAATCCTGTTGCCTTTAATCATTACATCCTCTTGACATCTGACAGCACTGCCGCTAAGAAAGGATCTGAAAAGATTAAGTCAAATGAAAATGTGTTAATAGATCAAGGTTCACATCATTTAAAACAGGCCTCTTCAAATGGCGGCCCTGGGGCCAGATGCGGCCCTTGAGATGATTTATAGTGGCCCCCGAAGTGTAATCTTAATAATTTAGTTATTACACGCGAGAGTGAATATATTCCGTAAACACGTCCGTGGGCTATGGCGTTAAGATGCGAGGTCCAACATCGGATAGATTACTCAGCGATGATTTGAGGTCATTGCTTTAATTGATACCTTGATAAGTCATATTGCCCGGCCCCTGGTTTAGTTTCAGTTTGATGAACTGGCCCCAGTCCCAAACTAATTGAATAGCCCTGATTTAAAACATTGCTTAGGCTGTTAGTGCACAGACTTGCATGCTAATCTTTTCATCTACATTTTATCTTGACATCTCACTGATAAGCACAACCTTCTTGTATTTATTCAAGTTTAAAGATCCCTCACAAAACACTGATGGACAAATATTAAATGTCCCCAACCCCCTTTTAAATGCCTCCACTGTCGAATGTCCCCTAACTCTGCCCTCTCCACTTGACCCCCACAGGACATCTTCAAGCAGGCCACAGAGGACCGCCTGAGCAGCGCCAACGAGCTGCCCTACTTCGAGGGGGACTTCTGGCCCAACGTGCTGGAGGAGAGCATCAAGGAGCTGGAGCAGGAGGAGGAGGAGCGCAAGAAGGAGGAGAACACGGCTGCCTGCGAGACCCCGGAGGTGAGAGAGGCTCCTCTTCTGCGGTCTGCTAGTCAGCACAGCACTGCACTACACCGCACCTCCTCACAGAGGGGGAGAGCCCCTGAGGCAAAGGGGATGGAGAATGGGGGGGGGGGGGGGGAGAAGAAAGTGTACCTCTTAGCCAGCACATTTCCTAAATAATAAGACTGAATTGTTTGGGTTTTGGCTGTGTGTGTGTGATGTGTGCTGACCTTGGTTAGTGTCTATGGGAAGAGTAAACACGTGTGGAGGCTTTCTGTAATGGAAGCTGAACTTTCGCTCGCTCTGGGGGGAAAAAAAAGACTGTGTACCGTTTTGGAGACAAACAAGCATGTTCAGCAGTCTTTATCGAGCCACCTGTGATTTGGTCCGCTATCAATATTTAAAGAACTCTGTTCTCACCCTTCTCCTCTGTCTCGCCTCCCCCCTCCTCTCCACTCCTTTCTCTCTCTCTCTCTCAGGGCACACCCGGGGACAGCAAAAACGCCAAGAAGAAGAACAACAAGAAGACCAACAAAAACAAGAGCAGCATCAGCCGAGCCAATAAGAAGAAGCCTGGGATGCCGAATGTAGCCAATGACCTGTCCCAGAAGCTTTACGCCACCATGGAGAAGCACAAGGAGGTGGGGCATCAACAGCAGACGTTTCAGTGTTTGCATTTTCATCCCATGCATGATGCATTCACTTTAGGACCTCTTGCTGTCGGTCAATGAGAAAGGTCTTCAGTAGCTAATGTGCAGAGCTGGACAGTCTTGATTGTGCTGCATTCTGATGGAAGTACAACTCTTGTTTTAAATGTTATATCTGTCAAGTGTTTCAACTGTATCAAATCTGTCATAAATAATGATGGTTGCATCTCAGTTTCACTCAATACATTTCATATCTAAACTAAATTCTGATTTGCCAACTTTTTGATGTCATCACATGACGACTTTTTGGACCTCTGAGGGTATATGTTACAGATGTACCACTGGGTTACATTAATAATCGCACAATAGCATTTTGGTTTCATTGACTAAACCTGATGATAAAAGAAATATATGGGTAGCCCACACTTTGTAATCCTCATATCCCCTGATTGACCAATGGCACTCCGTCCTCATCCTCATCCTCATCCTCCCCCCCAGGTGTTCTTCGTGATCCACCTGCACTCGGGGCCCATGGTGAACACGCTGCCGCCCATCATGGACCCGGACCCGATGCTGACCTGCGACCTGATGGACGGGCGCGACGCCTTCCTGACGCTGGCGCGCGACAAGCACTGGGAGTTCTCCTCGCTGCGGCGCTGCAAGTGGAGCACCATGTGCATGCTGGTGGAGCTGCACAACCAGGGCCAGGACCGCTTCGTCTACACCTGCAACGAGTGCAAGCACCACGTGGAGACGCGCTGGCACTGCAAAGTCTGCGAGGTGAGGGCCAGGGCGCGCGCACACACACAGACACACAGACACACACACACACACACACACACATACATGCATCTCTGTCTTTCTTGCACATGCACAGTCACATTCACACACACTCCCCTCACCTGTCCTGTCTTTTTTTGCAGACAGACATAGACACAGACTTATACAACCCCGCACACAGGTGCTGTCTGGTACTCAGAATGTATATTGTCTGTACTCCAGAGTCTGTCTAGCAAAGACTGTCTTGTAATCAGTTATAGAGCTATAAAAAGATTTTAAGTTGAGAAAAATGCATTAGTAAGCATGTGTATATCTACATTTTTAGTTACCGGTTTAGATAATATAGATGTCTGATGAAATGCATGTAGCATATAGCTCCATCCTTAAAGATGGGAATCTAAAATGAAGGCTACATGTAGAATACACACGCACAAACACACTCAGGCTCCAAGTGGGACCAAACAAAATGCACTCTGTACCAGATAAGGGAGCGAGGTGATGCCTGTTACAAGGCTAACGGTCCCAGAACCATGTGCATCTCACAGATGCTTGGCAGATGGAGGACCTAATATTTAATGGCCCTCATCATTTAGCACTACAGGCTGGGGGGGGATTAACAAAAGCTACTGCACTTCAGGCCAGAACCTGTATTTAATATAAACCTTAACTGGCTTCCCTTCGGTAATTGACTCTGTCCACCTCTCTCTCTTTCCTCCTCTTCCCAGGACTACGACCTGTGCATCAACTGCTACAACACTAAGGGCCACGAGCACCAGATGGTCAAGTGGGGCCTGGGGCTGGACGACGACAGCAACGGCCAGAGCGGCGAGGCCTCCAAGAGCCCGCAGGAGAGCCGCCGCCTGAGCATCCAGCGCTGCATCCAGTCGCTGGTGCACGCCTGCCAGTGCCGCAACGCCAACTGCTCGCTGCCCTCGTGCCAGAAGATGAAGCGCGTGGTGCAGCACACCAAGGGCTGCAAGCGCAAGACCAACGGCGGCTGTCCCGTGTGCAAGCAGCTGATCGCGCTCTGCTGCTACCACGCCAAGCACTGCCAGGAGAACAAGTGCCCCGTGCCCTTCTGCCTCAACATCAAGCACAAGCTGCGGCAGCAGCAGCTGCAGCACCGGCTCCAGCAGGCGCAGATGATGCGCCGGCGCATGGCCACCATGCAGGGCCGCATGACGCAGCCGCTGCCCTCGCCGCCGGCCTCGGCCGTCCCCGCCGCTGCAGCCGCCGCAGCTGCAGCAGGAGCCCCGGGCATGCACACGCCTCCGCACCCGCAGCCCCAGACCCCACAGACGCCCCAGCAGCAGCAGCAGATGCCCAACCAGCCCAGCGGCACTCCCGGCAACCCGGGCGTCATGTCCCCCGCCTACCCCGGCGCTCCGCCCCGCAACGGCCCCCCGCAGCCGCAAGCCTCCCAGGGCAAGCCAGGGCCCCAGGCCTCTCCGCTGCACCAGCAGCAGTCGCCCGTGGCCCAGGCCGCCCAGCAGCAGCAGCAACAGCCACCCCAGCAGCTCCAGACGCTCCAACAGCAGCAGCCGCAGCAGCAACCACCACCGCAGGCTGCCGTGGAGATGGCGCGCCACATCGAGATGCTGGCCCAGGCCACGCAGCAGAACCCGGGCTTCCGCGTCAACATCAACGGGCTGCCGCTCAACCACCAGCGCCCGCCGCAGCAGCAGCGCATGCCGGGGCCCATGCAGCCACCCATGCAGATCATCGGGGGCCCGCGGCCACAGGTCATGCCGGCCATGCAGGCCAACCAGTGGGGGCCCGGGGGCCCCGCCATGCAGGCGGCCCCGCAGCAGCAACAGCAGCCAGGGGGCTTGGCGCAGCAGCAGGCCCAGCCGGGCATGCCTATGCAGAGGGCCACCATGCCCCAGCAGCAGGCTCGCATGATGGTGCCCCAAAGGCCCCAGGTCCCGCAGCAGCGGCCGGGGGCCATCGCTCCCAACGCCCTACAAGACCTGCTGCGCACACTCAAGTCACCCAGCTCGCCCCAGCAGCAGCAGCAGGTGCTTAACATCCTCAAATCCAACCCGCAGCTCATGGCCGCCTTCATTAAGCAGCGCACGCTCAAGTACAACGCCAGCCAGCAACAGCAACAGCAGCAGCAGCAACAGCAGCAGCAACAGGGCATGCATGCGGCACAGCCAGCAATGCAGGCCATGCAGGCAGCCATGCAGAGCGGAGTGGCAGTACAGAGGCCCGGCATGGCTCCACAGCAGCCCGGGCAGCCTCCGGCCCAGGGCATGGCCGCGCTGGGTGCCCAGGGTCAGCTGATGAACCCGGCCCACAACCCCAACCCCCAGCTGCAGGAGATGTACCGGCGGCAGCTCTTACGACAACAGCAGCAGCAGCAGCAGCAACAACAGCAGCAGCAGCAACAGCAGGGCGTGATGCCCCAGGCCCACGGACAGTTCCCCCCGGCCCAGGCCACACCGGCCACCTACTCCCAGCTCCGTATGCAGCAGCAACAGCAGCAGCAGCAGCAGCTGGCTATGCAGGCCGGAGCAGCAGGGCCCATGGGTCAGCTGCCCCCCATGGCCCAGATGGGGCAGCCCGGCCTGGGCATGGACAGCCCGCAGAACCTCCTGCACCAGCGGCTCCTTCAGCAGCAGCAGCAGCAACAGCAGCAGCAGCAGGCGGCCGTGCTGAAGCCCCAGATGGGCTCCCCGGCCCAGCCCGGCCCCATGAGCCCCCAGGCGGCCGCCCACCTGCTGGCCGGCCAGCCCCTGGCCAACGCCCTGGGCAACCAGGTGCGCTCGCCCGCGCCCGTGCAGTCCCCTCGCCCGCCCTCGCAGCAGCCTCCGCCACATTCCAGCCCGTCGCCCGCGCAGATCCAGCCGCAGCCCTCGCCCCAGCACACCGCCCCCCACTCCGGCTCGCCCCACCCGGGCCTGGCGGCGCCCATGCAGGGCGGCCTGGAGCAAGGACACCTGGGAGCTGCGGAGCAAAGCGCCATGCTGCCGCAGCTCAACACGCCCAACCGGAACGCTCTGACCAGTGACTTGGGCATGGTAGGAGACACCACGGGAGACACGCTGGAGAAGTTTGTCGAGGGCTTGTAGCGCTATTTTGGGAGAGATTTTTTTTTGTTTTTGTTTTTTGTTCCTTTCAAGAACCGACAAAACCCACCCACTTAAGTCTCCCCTCCTCTTTTTTTCTAGAAGGGGTTGTGGACGCAATTTTTTCTTCCCTTGGACAAGCTTTTTTTGTACTGACATGTAAAAAGTTTCAAGAAATGTATGGAGTGAAAAAATAGTTGAAAAAATGAATAAAAAAAGGAACAGTGCTTGGGAAATGTTGATATGTTTCCTATTGAAAAAAATACAAGAGAATGATATTTCCTATATGTCAAGGGATTTGAAAAAAAAAATGCTGTTTAAATGAAAATTTAAAAATGACAAAGAATATATATTTTGGTTTTGACCATATTCTTGGTCAGTATGTTTTGTTTTAAATTTTGTTTTATTTTTCATTTCGTTTGTTTTTAATGGTATGGTTTCATGCCTTTTTTTCTTTTTTTAAGAAAATTTACAAAAAACTTCATTATCGTATTCATACTTTTTATTTTGTACCTTTTTGAAATACTTCTATGATTTTGTTTTTCGTTTGTTTGTCATTTTGTCGCTGAGAGACTGTAAAATAATTGGTCGGGGGAATTTTGGGCCAGGTTTTCCTCTGCTTTCTCTCGCTCTCCTCATACCTGGCGATTGTATTCTCGTGTTGTACTATTTTTACAGACATGCGTTTTCTGTTTATTTTCTGGGAGAGGCATCTTCCACTCCCCCTGTTGTGAAGTCCATTTGAGGAGAACTTGTTGTTTGTAAACCAATAGGAACTGGGCATACACAAGAGCATGTATGCAAACACACACACGTACATACACACAAACAGAAAGACCTACCTGCACACACATTCATGTGGATTCAAAAAAAAATAAACCGTCAAAACCTGGAAGAGGATGTAAAGATGGAGCATCTCACATCTGGTTTTCCCCAACCACAGAATTTTCTGTCCTGTGGGTGTAGAAAGTTGTTGCATTGTCATATAAGATTTTTGTCCTTAAAATTTTTTGTCATACAGAATATATGAGTATAAAAAAAGATGTGGGGAAGATGGGTCCTTACGCTGAGTGGGACGGAAAGGAGGTAGTCACTGGTCGAGTGTTGAAAGTGTTGAAAAAGAGTCGTTCTGCCATCGACCCTCATTCCTGTCACACGAAAAAAAACTTGAACTGGGGGCTCTACTTTTTCCTCTTAATGTAAATCATGCAAGTTATTACGCAAAATACTATAAATATAAGGAAGAGAGAACGAAATCACTGTATAAACTGGTTAAAAACTCATTTCTTACTTATATACCATATTGTTAAATAAACTGTGTGCAACAGAAAAAAAAGTGTAGATTCGCTTTGATTTGGTGTGGTGTAATAACAGAATACTGAACGTTTGCATGCACACACTGTTTGGTCTGTCGAGTGGCGTTAGTGTGTTAAAGAGATGAAAGTTGGTGTGGGTGGTCACCAAGTGTGACATTAGTGTGAAGTGAATTATAAGCAGCTACGCTTAAGCGAGTATGAGTGTGCGTGGATATTTAGGGTGTATTATACAGATAGCTTTTGCAAACACAGTTTTAAAAGCCACAGTAGCTTACGTGCACCAACTGTGACTAAAACGTCTCCGCAGATGCGCTTCGGTTTGGTGGGGAACTCTTGGGCGCTCCAAAATGGATCTCCTGTGACGCGATCAACTGATAGACCGTGCCAGCAGTACACAGGGCATTTTCGACGTGTATGAAATAAATATTTATGCCAACATTACAATTTTTTACTAATATTAATTAAAAACGAGATGTAGCTAAATGGTCACTGGAGCAGATGCATTTTCATATAGCCCCCGTCGGGTGTTTGTGGCATAGCTCAAGGCATGAAACAGTCGCATATATCGTACTAGCGTCTGCCATGGCTACTCATTTTTGTCTATATGTCAGTAGTCTTTGATCAATTGTAGGTGATAGAATATGGTTTGTTGAAACAGAATTATAAGGAGAAACAAATTTGTCGAAGACATTTTGGTACTCTGTTGGCTGAAGTTTATGGCCACTGTCACATGACACTTTTTTGTACGTAAGACGGCGTAATTGCGTCACCGGAAGTAGCGGCACCAGAGCGGTTCCTAGTGTGTGTTTTGAAATTCATCAGGTAGTTCCTAAGCCCTACGTGATAATTATCACAATATTCGTTATTTAAGTAGAGGCATAACCAGTATGTTCGTCGAAGTAACTGTATTTTGCCAAGTAGAAGGGAACACACTCATCAGAATGAAGACATTTTAGTTTCAATTGGGCTTGCTAAGCTGTCTAACAGCATAACATCTTGTTAGCAACAGTAGCTGATGAAAAGGTGTTGGTTTATTCTGAATCAGAACAATTTGTTGATAAACACGTAACACGTCTCGATACCCAAAGTGTTTAGGGACTGTGTGTTAGGGATGAAGAACTCTGGGGTTATATTTAAAAGCAAGGATTGCCCGTAGGGTAAGGTATGTACAACTCAAGTAGCATACCTCAAGAAACCATAACGTTATTATCACTATGCATATGAATAGTTGCTTTAACTCGTTAGAACAGCTGGGCTTTCATCATAGGTTACCTATGTTGGTGTTGGTAAATAAAGTAACGTTATGAAAGCCTCGAGTCGGTCTTAATGGGATGTTTTGAAAGGACGTTGCTGTTCAAGTACAAATGTATCCTAGTACTAGTTTGCTGATTATGCCGTGCTAAGCAACAACGCTATGGATGACTCCGACCTGGACTTTACGGACCTCTGCTCTCGGCTTCTCAAAAGAAAGGTCCGGAAGAAAGCTGGTGAGCACGAACAGACTAAAAATGAAAGAGATGGCGAAGCTCAGTCTAAAGGAAACATCGCAGCTCAGTCTTGTTCAAAGCAAACCAAGAAGACAACCAGCCAGGCAAAGAAAAGGACAAAGAAAGATGCTTCATCAGAACGTTTGCGGAAAACGGCAGCTGAACCTCGGCCGGTGCTACAGGTAGTTAGTAGTCCACAGTTAACAGAGAATGGAACCGAGACACAGGCAGAGACCCAACTGGTGACAACACAGACAAGTAAGGTGAATGTGAAGGAGAAGGTGTTGATTCGGATGCAGAAGTTTAAACGGGTTGACCCTCAAAAACTCCAGCACGCTGACAGCATCCCTACTACATCAACAGAACCAGAATGTGCTCAACCCCCCTCGCCCCCAGTCCAAAACAAAGGTATGACAAGTCTGCCTAGTCTGCCTTGCTTTAAGGCTTCACGCTCTGAATTAGTTTGTCAGTTTCTTTTTAATGTATGATATTAAAAATAACTATACTAAATTGTCTGGATGATTGGGCAGCCCACTGTGTCAAGGCATGTAAAGTAAAAAATAACATCTTTCTCCACAAAGTATAAAGGGCATTTTTGTGCCAGTCACACGGAGCAACACAGATGATGCCAAATTTCTGATAAACATCTCTATTGTCCTTTATGGTACCTCTTTAAAGCATAAGCTATAAAGACCAGCATAAGTATTTCACTCTGCCCACATACTAATGAGCCTCTTCTGTTAGCTGAATCCCAGCCTCAACCAAATGCTGTTCAGACAGTGCCACTCACTCTAGATGTTAAAGACACAGTGAAACTATTCTGTTTACACAATATCTTCTGGTTAGCTATTGCTATGGGTCCACAATGGCTGAGGAGCTCCAGGAATTTTGGGGGAAAAAGGCAGATTTTGGAGCTGATCGTTAATTGTGTGTCTTGCCTACATGCATGTTACATGTGTGTGTGTGTGTGCACGTGTGTCTCTGTCTCCTCAGAGCTTTCCCAGGATGAGCGTCTGGCGTTGCGTCTGCAGCAGGAGCTGGACAGGGAGTATGAGATGGAGGCTCAGGCCCAGAGGAGCGTAGTGGATGTGGACCAGGGAGGCCTGTTTTTCTGCCAGCTCTGCTTCAGGGACCTTTCTGCCATGACACCCCAGCTTCGCACACAACACATCAACAGGTCAGTGCCACAGGGCCTGGCATAGAAGCCAAATAGGCACTGCTGCACCTATCATTTATTAGTATCAATTTAGCCCTACTTGACTGATGCATTCTTGTGTTAGTTAGAGAATAGGCAAATCACTGTGGGCACTGTGCCTATTAATTAATTAGTATAGATTTTGCCATACTTAACTTGCGTTCACCTTTATCCATAGAAACACCACATGAGATATAAGAATACTACTACAATTGTTGTTCTGTGAGTTGTCCATCACCAGACTTTTGTAAATAGTTTCAGTAATTCATTTAAAATGTGTAATGTGTCTGAAAAAATATTACTGTGAGCCAACTTTTACATTTTCTGCTCCTAAAATGTTCAAATGTGAGTTTGATTTAGAGAGAAAGTACTTGTAAATCTTTGTCTTCTGTGACAAGGTGTCTGGATCAAAACGAGAGCCAGGCAGCTCCAGCTCCGGCTTCAGTTCCATCTCGACCTGTCATCCCCGAGTGCCCTATCTGTGGGAAGGGCTTTAAGTCTCACAAGAGCCGCTCCACCCACATGAAGAAATGCTCAGCTGACATGGGAGTGCCTCCAGCGGTCCTTCTGCAAGCCCTGCAGAGACAGGCCAGTGAGGCTGTGAGTGACATAACAGCTGCCCAATCGTAAGTCCTTTTGAGCCTGTAATTACAACAAAAGTGTTACTGGTCGTGTTTGACTTAGCTGCTTGCTGGGTGGTTGGCTGACTTAACATGACATCAAAATGAGATTGGATAAGCTTTCCCCCGTCAAATGAAAAAGCAGCTGGCTTGAGGTTTTTTTTTTTTTAAATGCTCCTGCGATGTTTTACCAAAGATGGTAGATATTCCCAAGAATCATCATGACGAGGTGCTTGTTGAAACCACAATCGCACAAGGGTGGGGGGCACAAATCCCCCTTTATGCAGTCTGGACCAACCACAATGCCACAAGCAAGGCAAAACATCAGTCATATGTTAACAACACACCCCCACGTGTTGACATTATACTCCACACATTTCCAAATCTCGTTTCATCTCATTGTACAACATATTATGCCAACAAGCTGTAAGAGAGCCGAAGTTGAATGAGCTCGTTGTTAGAGATCATGGTAGTGCACATTTTGTGAATAACGACCACTGCAACACTGGAAGGAATCCCTTAGTGCAGTGTATTTTTTTAACATCTCAGGAACCCAGCCGTGGGAGGTCCCAAGAGGAGAAGCCCCTCGGACCCCAGCCAGCCCGCCAGGAAGAAGTCCAAGAAGAAGGCGGCCCCTGTGGATGAGGACACCATGGTGGCCCTGGCCCTCTCCCGCTCTCTGCTGGACCAGGAAGTAGAAACCGAGAGAGCCAAAGCTTTTGAAGTCACAGAGGTCAAAGGAGCTGAACCACAGACATCAGTTGGCCCAACCTTGCAGTGGATTCCAGCAGCAGGTGACTGTTCAGCAGTGCATATGCAAAATACATGATGGGTGTGAATTGGCCTAATATTGATTTGTTAACAGTTAAAAGTTCAGTGAGCAAGGGCAGTTTGGTTTGTCTTTATGGTAGGGCTGCGTACTAAATCTTTTGAGCTACTGCGGTTGCCTACTTGCAAAAGCTACAGTTAATTGTGTAACTATATTGTGATGGTTAATATGATCACATCTGTGATTTCTCTATTCATGTGCCCCTTCCTTGTGACAGACAGTGGTGCTTACCTATTAAGAGTGCCCTGCAAAGTCAATTTTCAGTCTAAACTCAATTTGACAAAATATGTAGTTGCCGCCTTTTGGCTTTGTAGGGCAGAAGAGCGCTGTGCTTCTCATGCACTCTAGGCATGCTTGCCAGTCAGAAGTGTCTGAAACTGAACTGCAAGGAAAATTTGAAATACTGCACTGACACTTGATTTGAAACAAAACAAATCACATTTCCCCTAATTGTGCAGCCTTACTTTCTGGATTGTACCAACACTGGTTGGGCCATGAACAGGATTACTCAGTTTAAGAACTTGTCAATATTTTGTCATTTTTAGTTGCATGTCTTTTATCTTGCATTGCCATGTTTATAGCCTAAACTGTCTAACAGGCTTGGGCAGTATTTTGAAAATACCTTATACCGGAGTATTTTCAAATACCGAAGGTCTGATGTTTAATGCCATGGCCTCCTACTGGTCACAGTGAGATATACTGAATTAGTAGGGAATGGTAGAGAAATGCTATAACTGACATAAAACACTTTCTTGCATTCCATATGACAAGTTGAAATAAAGAATTGACATTTTAATATAATAAATCTTTGCGTGCTACTGTACTAGTGGTCTGATTCATGCTGATTAAAACTGTCCATACCTACTGACAGAAAGTGTAGCCTACATATGTGACATGCCAACATACTGGAGTATCGTGTCAAAAAATATCAGGGTATGAAAAGTCAGATGCCGCCTAAGCCTGTCTAATTTGGTTTGTTATGCAGCCCTAATGGAGAGTGGCACCAGTTTAAGAACATTTAAATGTGATTTAGATATATGTTTAGGTGTTCATGTCTGTAATGTCCAACTTATAGACATTTTAAAAGCATAGAAAATCAAAACGTGAATGTGAGTTTGATTTAGAAAGGAAATGATTGTAAATCTGTACCTTATGTGATCAGTTAATCTTGCACTGCCATGTGATGGTATAATTTTGTACCTCCGATACATTTGGAGACTCAAGTCAGGATGGTATAGTCTTGCGCTGCCATGTTTATAGTCTGAACTGTCCATCTTCCCTGCAGGCAAAGGCAAGAGGAAGAAGAAGGGAGCTCCCGCTGGCCCTCCTCCCCTGCTCCTCCGTCAGGACCCCGAGGAGGCCCTGCGCCGCCTGCAGGAACGCGTCTCCCTCATGCTGCTGCGCTCCCGCACCCCCTCCCCTCCACCCACCCCCACCCTGGCCCCCAGCACCCTCTCCTGCGGAAAGGAGGAGAAGGGGGAAGGAGACGCCCTTAACCTGCTCCCTCCTGCCCCACTGTGGCATAAGAGTGCCCTGCCTGCTGGTTACGACCACACCGCCACCGAGTTCTACACGCCCGAGCTGAATGCCTACATTCAGCCATACGTCAGCCCACAGGTGAGGGAGCACCCAAAGAAGGACAAATCGGCACATGCTTACACACATGCACATGTTTAGGATGTTCATGAAGTTGTACTGTAGGTATATGTGTTGTCTGTCACTTCTTGAAACACACATGCGCATGTTCAAGATGCACATTGAGTTTTACTGTTGGCGCATGCAAATTGTCAAGAGGTATACCTAAATGGGAACGTGTTTGCCATTGTAAACTAAAGCCATTTGCAGATACAGCAATATGCATGCCCTGTACCATATGTTGAATTTACATTAATTACTATCTTACACACACACACACACACACAGCCCACTTGCACGCTAACAACAACAACCTCTTTTCACCATCATTTTGTCCTATTTCATCCCATCCTCACAGAATGACCCACCTCCATCCTCCACAACACCCCACGTGAGGTCCCAGGCAGCCCCCTCTACTCAGCTCCACTCTGCTGCACCCCCATCTCAGGCCCAGCCCAACTCCCGCTCCTGCTCCCCTGCTCCTCCTCCTGCTGCCGGCACCCCCACCACTCCTCTGCTGCCCAGCCAGGCAGTGCAGGACCTGCTGGAGCTGGGGGAGAAGGGCCTGAACCTGGCTGCAGAGCCACATCAGGGTGAGTGATGGATACATGCAAGTGATGCATGCAAGCGTATTGAGCAAAGCGAAGTTCAGTGTTTCTATTCATTCCTGCTGGAGGAAAAGCGATGGTGATGAACACGAGCGAAATGGCACAAAAAAGTTGAGAGAGAAGTTTTAATGTTATGCAAATGAGAAGCAGTTTTTGGCTGGCGGCAGCGTCAGCGGCGAATCAAATCAACAACTGTCTGTTTCAATCAATTTGATTGGCCACCACCATCTGTAGACCGATTAGCTGTCAAAATGGAACACTAAAAGTTCCCTCAGTTCACTTGCATGTATCACCAGCGTTAGATGTGGAACACTAAACCCATGAAGTAGAATGCTTAGAATGGCGTTTATCGCTCCTCTGATAGTGGGTACATTGTAGCCAAAAAGATATTTGTACAATCTGACAAAATGTCTAAAGTGGAAATGAAATTGTTGATATTCAAGAAAGACTGTCATAAACTGTTTAAAGTATAACAAATGTGTGGTTGTGTCTCGCTACATCTTCCAACAAGATAACAATTCCAAAGACACTTCAAGTCATGTAAAAGCCTTCCTCATCAGGACGACAATTTGTCTTGTTGTGCAAATAATTCTTGGCTACGCTCTGCATGCCATTTGACTCTGCCATCTAAGACCACCAATAAATAAAGTGTGTTACAACTCTGAAGCAATCTGCTGTCTGGATGTTTCTTTTTCCATCTCAACAGGCACATCCCATGCTGTTTCACCAGGCCAGACGAGTGGATTTACCAAGCCAGACTCCGACAGCCATATAAAGCCTAACAACACAGTGAGTATTGTGTTCTTTTAAGGGCTTGTGCAGAGACATTGACAGAAGTGTAGTGGCACCAGCTATGGTCTTGAGTTGAAGGGCTGTCTGTGTTTTTTTTTGTGCTGAGAATTGCACTTTGCCTTCATACCAAGAGTTTCTTCACAAAGCTTTGTAAACCATGTCCATTTGTCCATGTGCATTTACACGTTTTTTTGTGTGTGTGTGTGTGTGTGTGTGTGTGTGTGTGTGTGTGTGTGTGTGTGTGTGTGTGTGTGTTTAATCTCCTCTAGTCGCCTCTGAGCAGACTAGCCTCAGACCTTGGCTCCATGGTGAATAACCCTCAGCTGAGCGATGTCCAGCTGCAGGTGGACAGTGGCGAGGTCCTCTTTGCCCACTCCTTCATGCTCTATGCACGATGCCCCCTGCTGGCTGAACAGGTAAATGCAGCTGCACACAGTAAAGGCAGTCCCTCCAATAGGCCTGTGTGGACGCAGTGCATTACTGTAATCAGGATGGAGAATATACCGATACAGTTGTTTACAGTTGCTGAAATCCAATGGTTTTATTTCAGTGACAGTTATTCAGCCATGTATAATGTCACACCATTCACCTAGAACACCAAAGCAAAGTGAATACAAATGACAATGAAATATCATCTGAAGCCCTCGCACTGTGTGATTTATTGCACTGTAAGCATTGGAAATAGCGATGCAATGTGTAACTCCTCATCGCCAAAGTTCATACCTTATAAAATGTTTTTAATTACTTTTTAATTTTAATAACTTAACTTGGTCCTCAAATGGTCTGAAGTTGTCCCTAACTTAATCCACACTATTTCAGTTGCTGCTTGACAAATGGCATAGGTATTTTGGAGAGCGGTACGTTTCGATGACCGACATGATGTTTGTGTTGGCAGGTGCATGCCAGTGGATTTGGTGTGCAGGAGGAGGGCATGTCCGCCGCCCAGAGGGTGCTGCTGGGGGAGGTGCCCGCCCAGGCCGTCCTCGTTCTGCTCCAGTTCCTCTACTCCGCTCGCTGCCCGCTCACGCCCAGCCTGGCACCACACGTCCACGAGCTGGCAACCAGGTCGGACAAAGCTCGTGTCTGTCTGTGTGTATGGTGCCTCCTATGGGTCGTTTAGTAAGCATAGATATTTAATGCTGTGCAATTAATCGAGTTTTAATTACATTTAATGTTCCCGTCAGTCTCATGAATGCCTTAATTGTGTTGAAACAGGTTTTCTGTTGTGTTTTCCAAGAAGGCTTTCACTAGAAGGCTTTTATTCTGGGTTATTTACTCAATAATTTTCACATATCATGCAAATGGAAATTTAATGGGGAAAGGGTGAGAATGTTCAAGTACTTTCTCAGTTAAAACATGTTTCTAGGGTTAAATAAATGCAACATGTTTCCAAAGTTACTGAATGATCTTGATTTGAAAATTCATGAAAAAGAATTGTAAATTAATGAAAAAGAATATTTTTTAATCAAGCAGCTCATATTGGCATATTGTGCCCGATGTTGTTGTGTAGAAAACAGTAAACAATAAAGAGTAAGTACCTATGTTGTGATGCAACAGATACACAGGTTAACTAACTTGCAGTACAGTAAGTCAGTCAGTACAGAGCCTGATCATGCTGACATATACACATATACATATCTCACATCTACATCTACTTATCAACATGGCCTACACTGCACAAGCAAATATGTACAGATAACATAACATCAACCTACTTCTCCCATCTTCTCACAGGTTTGACCTGCCCGAGCTGGTGCAGGAATGTGAGCTGTACCTCAGCGGGCTGGAGCATGAGGCAGGCGAGGCCTGGGGTGACGCCCTGCCACAGGAGCCCGCCGAGGGGCCAGAGGAGCAGGACGACACCCAGGCCCAGCAGCACTTCCTGGAGCTGCTGCGCTCCATGTGGAGCTCTGAGGACGAGGAGGAGGAGGATGAAGGGCAGAGAATCAGGAGGGGTGACGGAGAAAGGAGCGTCAGGATGGAGGGACCGGGGAGCGAGGGAGAGGAGCACGGAGGTGAGGAGGAGCGCGTGGATGAGGAGGAGCTGGACGAGATCTACGAGTTTGCTGCGACGCAGAGGAGAGGGGCAGAGTCAGCACTTGGGCATGAGACAGAGAGCATGGAAGAGGAAAAGGAAGATGAATTAATAAAGGGGATATGCTTTGGAGTGGAGGATGACGAAAGTAGTGAGAGAAGAGCAGTTTGCGAGAGGGAGGAAGCTGAGGTCCCAGTTGGTAAACCAGCACAGGAAACAACTCCTGCTGGAGTCAGTGATTGTGTCTCAAACTCTCATCTCCCAGATGGCTCTAGTTCTTGTCACACAGATAGTTTCAGTCCTGTGGAGACACATGAGTGTATACCAGAAGAGGACAAGATGGAAGCTGAACAGCATCCAGAGCCTGTGCCACATGCAGACACCAACCTGGATGACAGTTTTAACCACCTCTTCTCTCAGTCATGGGGGGAGTATGCCGAACCATCCCCCACCCCAGTCACCACGCAGCGTCGAGTTACGTTGAGGGCTGACTCAGTAAGGGTCATTGACCTCTCCATCAGCCCTACCCCGCCCATCTGTGAGCCCTCACTTCCTGTGGCTGGCGTTTCCCCTGAACTGACCATTTCACGTGGGAGTCAGAGACGCAGGATGCCCCCAGAGTTGACTACACGTATGAGTCAAAGGCTTAGGATGTCCCCAGAATTGACCATTTCACATGGAAGTGAAAGACACACCAAGTCCCCAGAGTTGTCTATTTTACAAGTCAGTCAAAGCCATACGATATCTCCAGAGTTGACAGTTACACGTCAGAGTCAAAGGGTGGCACAAGACAGCCGAGTAGGGGCACAGTCTTCGAATAGCCAAGGTCAACCCAGTTCTGGAAGCCAGTGCTCCAAAGAAGTGGAGCTTATAGTGTTGTCCGACTCAAGCAATGACTCCCCAACGTGTTTGTCTCCTTCTCCACCACCCCCGCCACCACCCATACACACCAAGTCCCCCCTTGTTCTCCCTGAGGACTCTCCAGGCTACACCTGCATAAAGGACAGGGTAACAAGTAAAGACTCCCTCTCCTCCAGCAGAACAGCCCAGCCCAATAAAGACCCATCTGATTGTCAACCCACTGCATCAGACAGCTCTGTGAAGGCACAGTCAGTCCCAACAGCGTCTGGGTTGGCCCCTGTCGAGGATCCTCTATTAGAACAGAGCCTGCTGGATGGCTCAGCAGAGTTGTCCTGGCTGGTCCCAGCGACCCCACACATTTCCAACAGGTCACGGAGCATGTCAACTCAGACAGAGACCAGCATGCGTCGCACACGTCTCTTTCCTGGGTCGTCACAGTCATCACAGTCATCCTCCTCTTGCTCATCAGGGCAAGACCATGCTAAAGCTCCTTTAAATCATAATAGCAGCATCTGTAAAGAGGAGCTGGACACAGAGCACCAGCTCTTCAATCAAAACCCCTCTACCTCACAAAACACCCTGAGTAAGCTTGAAGGCACCAGGCAGAGCATCGCTGGGGATGAATCTCCAGTCTTTCTACCTCCCTCAGCCCTCCCTAGACGCTTCAGTTCAGCTGCTGATGTTACCCCTCGTGAATCGCTCCGAGGTTCCTCCGTGGATTCGCTGTCCTCCAAGAGGTTCCCCCAGCCTGTCAGCAGCACTCCTCTGCACTCTGGGCTGGAGTCTCTCATGAGCTCCCCTGTCCTATCAGACTCGTCGTTCTTGAGGCAAGGGGAGAACAGGGTCGGCTCAGAGAGGAGAGGCTCCCTGGAGATTTCCCATCTCCAAGACGTCTCCTCATCCAGCCGTCGGAAGGGAACACGCGTGAAGGACTGCAGGAAAGGGAACAACTCCAGCAGCTCTGAAAAAACTGAAGGAGTGTCTGAAAACTGCCCATCTGGAATAGCCATAGAAGAGGAGGATGTGAACAGGGGAGAGGAGAACAGGGACACTGACATAAAAGAGACAGAGACTACCAGAGACAGAGGGTTGGCGGAGGACAAACATGAGCTGTCACCTGAGCGAAGCTTCAGCAACTACGACGAGCCACCGATGCCGTTTGATGAGCCGCCTATGGCCTACGATGACCCTCCAATGGCCTTTGACGAAGACCCGGTCGCTTACGACGACCCCGCCGGTGCCTACGATGACCCTCCAATGGCCTTTGACGAAGACCCGGTCGCTTACGACGACCCCGCCGGTGCCTACGATGACCCTCCAATGGCCTTTGACGAAGACCCGGTCGCTTACGACGACCCCACCGGTGCCTACGATGACCCTCCAATGGCCTTTGACGAAGACCCAGTCGCTTACAATGACCCGCCAGGTGCCTACGATGAACCTCCAATGGCCTTGGATGACTCATGGGGCCTAGGGGACTGCAGCAGGGGCAGTCTACAGAAACCACGTTTCAGCTTGCGCTTGGAGAGCAGTGGGGACACCAGCCTCAGCCTAAACCAGGCACCAACTGCTTTTCCCCCAGCTGAGGGTCAACATCATCCCCCTGCACCTGACAGAACGCCACCCGCTGGTTCTCCAGAGCCCCAGCCCAGCACCAGGGTTCTGGACCCAAAGCTGTGGGACAGCTGGGCTGAAGATGAGGAGGAGGAAGAGGTGGAAAAGGAGGCTCTTCCTCTCTCTCAGAGGCTGAGTGGTGTTGCCCCAGCGAAGAGGGTGGCTCAGCTGAGGACTCCTGGTAAGTGGTTGGCTTTGGTGTTTAGTTCCACAGTTAGTACTCTGACTTGAAGTGATATGATTACCTTTTCTATATTAAATCTCACATCTTATTTTGCCATTTTTAAAATAATCAATAATCACTTCCTGTAACCTCATTTGTAGCACTCACCAAGCTTGTTATCTCTTACTTTTGCCACTGTGGGGAACTGTAGCATCCTTCCTTTTGTTTGCAAAAATAAACCCACCTAAAGGAAGGCCTACTTTTGGTTAAGTGAAATGTTGTCAGTAGATGTTTGAAGAGCACGTTTGGTGGCAGCAAGGCATCAAGGCTGTCCAAAATAAATAAATGCATGAAATGCTACTTCCAAAAGTACCTTTTGTTTTTTTGCCCAATTTTGAAGGAAGCATAGATGCTTCCTTTATGCTGCCTTCAACGTCCAACATTCTATCGAACTATAAAGTCAGCTGTTGGTGTTACGGCAGCAGCGTTCTGTGTAGCTGTCTAGCCAGACCAGTCTTGCCGAAATAAAGGTTTTAATTGGCACCTTGCTGCCTTCCTGCCTTCACTGTCTAACAAGTCACACACCTTAAGCAGCTATCAAGTCACTAGCTTCCTGTTTCGGACATAGCCTATGTATATTAGATATATTGATTTTTTTTTTCTGCCACCTTTGCCAAATAGAGATGTCATGGTCAGATTGGTACTCATTGCTCTGATCTTACCTCCACAGTGGCATCTAAGAAGGCAGGCCCACTGGTGCCCATCACCCCTATGCCACATTACTCGGACATGGACACGCCAGACCTCAAAAACAAACTGAACAGGTAGAGTTTGACAAACTTAGCATCAAAGTGTGCCCCAACATTGATGATCTTTCCCTCATTACCCAGAATCTAAAAAGCTATTTATTTGTCTTTTCTAAAGCTCCTTTGTGTAACACCACCGAATCTTTAAAAAATCAGTTTAACCACGCAGCAGTTACAGATTCCACACATCAGTTGGGAAATCAATGCCTTTTTTTCCACATTAGCACACATGCACCCCACCTGACTTTGTATTACTTTCTGATGAAGAATGTAATTGTAATGTAATTATAATAAGCCCATTCTTATAAATGAGAAAAGTGTATAAACCCAACCAAATTGGAAAATAAGTGAGATATGTAATGTTCTGGTGGCTGTCTCCCCCCTCCACCATGTCCAGGTTTGGAGTGCGGGCTCTTCCCAAGCGGCAGATGGTGCAGAAGCTGAAGGAGATCTACCACTACACCCACCAGCTGGAGACCTCCGAGGAGGAGGAGGAGGAGAAGGAGAGGGAGGGCCCGACACACGACCACAGACCTCGACCCCGACCCACCTCCCCTCCTGGCCGCTCCTGTGCCCAGTCCCTCAGCTTCAAGGAGCCCCGGGCGCCCCCTGCTGTTTCCCCCAGGAAACTGCAGCTCAGTCAGGATGAGCAGGAGCCCTTGTCCCTCTCACAGAGCTCCACTGCTTCGTCCACATCTGAGAGGTTAGTAAGCAATGCTTGTGCGGAGTTTTCATGTGTGTTTGTGCTGAGAAACGAGTTGACAGCGTCTGAAACATGGCCTTATACTGCTAGATACACAAAGGCTGTATGCTGTTTTTAGCAGTTGTCTTCAGAAGCATGTGCCCTGAAGCAGGTGTGCATATGGCAAGCACTGCCTTGGAGACAAGTGTGTGTATATGTGTATATTTGTCTAGATCTTAACACACCCAAGTGTGTACACAAACATACTTTTTTTGATGTGTGCCCATGCACTCGTCATATTGATACACATGTACCAATATCATAAGTAATTGCATTCCCGTCTGCAGTCATGCTGTCTTATGTTTGCAACCTCAGGAAGCACAAGGTGATTAATAAGTCAAGCATAGCGTTGGTTCTGGCACACCACAGAGTCAAGCTAAGGTGTCAGCTTTTGGCCCAGATGAACTGCATCATCTGGAAGCTTAGCTGACCAAATTACCTAGTTGATCAGATGACTACTTCCTGCTGCCTTTTTGGTTGAGATGACACGGGGGACTGCTATTTGAACTGCTTTTGAACATGGCTGTTGTCACGGCTGCTATTTTAACTGCTCGAGAACATGGCTGTTTTCGCCATTCTCTTTGCAAGCCACTTTGCTACCCACCTCCTCCCTAACACCACCACATTATGCATCAGACTTAATCAATGTCTGTTGTCACTGCTGGTTGCTCTGTTCTGCATTCCTTGTGGGTGGGCTGCTTCTTTGCTGCTCTTCCAACCTTTCCAGGCTTTCCATGTTGGCACATGAAAGGGCAGTGGGTCCCAGAACAGAGCCATACTGCCAAATGTAGCTTTTGCATGTTATGAAAATTGTTCTTAATAAAGTGGTCCTGTCAGAACTCGGGTTCCTCAACACCACCCTGCTCTCCTCCATCCTGTCTTACAGGTCCAACCCCGAGCTCCCTCTGAGCGACCCCGGCGACTCCTCCTCGGACAGCGAGAGTTCCATAACAGCTTCTCAGGCTGTGACCCGGCATGCCGACAAGATCCAGGCAGTGCGCCACTTCATTCTTTCCGACCCCGAGCTGTACAGCCAGGTGCTGCAGTACAAGCCCCTGGTGCTGAGTCAGCTGCAGCAGCGCCTCAGGGAGGCCGGCATCCGCCTGGGCGCCGCCAAGCTGCTGGACTTCCTGGACGCCCAGTGCATCACCTTCACCACGGCCAAGCCGGGCCAGAAGGCCCCCTCCCGGAGGAGGAAGAAGAAGGCCGTGGCCAAGGGAGGGGGAGCAGGGGCGACCGTCGGTGCTGAAGGCGGGAGGGGCAGAGGGGCGAGGAAGAGGGGTACAGGGGTCAGAGGTGCAGATTGAGCCGCATAGGTGTTTGAAGGACACGAGGTGATGAGTGGCATGAGAAGAGGAATATGCTCAGGGTGATGTTTCAGGGTGTTGAAAATGAGTTTGGTTGGCTGTGCAGTATCATGACACTGCTGTACAGTGTGCTCACTCTGATCAGTTTGAAGCATCTGATCTGATTGTCTTTTGTCAGGAACTGTGAATTTTATCAGACTTGAGTTTTCTTGTCAGGGTGGGGGCCATTTGTCGAGAAAATATAGTGCCAGGATTGTTGCGTTTCTATTCCCTTTGTGCACTAATGCTCTTTTATATGTATATTCAATTTTATTGTTGTGTAAAGAATAATTTAAACATTTGTTTAAGTGAAAATTATGAAATTAAAAGAGACCCTGTTTTGTAATTGCCTGTCAATTTCTTGAAATATGTTGATTTAAGCTGTTCCATTTTAAAAGCCTTTTTTTACATTAGTTCCATGGAAAAACAAGATGGTAACCTGGAGGCTCACTTCATTGAAGGAATCAGTAGACCTTTAATTTGAGATCGCCATCAGCTTATTAGTCCCTCAGTAGTTCCCTGCAATACTGGTTCCATGAACTGTAGTTAAAAGCAAATTAGTTGAATATTGTTGGAGTCTTTATCTGCCCATTGACATTAAACTTGGATCCATGGCATCGATATGATTGAAGTGAGCTTTGCATTTATATGATCCGAGGAAGACCTCCCACGGAAAATCTTTTAAGTGTTCTACCCTTTCCCACCACAACCTTTGTTTGACACTAAGACATACCACATACTGTTTACAAAGAGTAACTTGTGAAACTTTGATTTAAGATGCAGCTGAACCCATGCCCATCACTTACCACAGTTGGCTTTCAATTGCATTTTTTTTTTGAGACAGCATAATCACATTTGCCTAACAGAGTGCAGTTCACAACCTAATAACCTTTTTCTGCTCCAGACATGACCATGGTGGAAACAAACTGTGGATGATTCATCTCCGTCTGGACTAGAAGAGTGGAGCATTAACTATTGCCGGGCTGTTTCATTCATCATTGCCAAGGGCACTTTCATAAATCAGCACTAATCACAGGAGAGGGTGAATGTAAGGAAAGAACAACATTTCAAGGAAGAAGGCCACATGTGCAATTAAAACAGTAAGAACTTCAACAGCCACAACCCTTTGACCTTTCTGTTTTTTTTTTTATTCCCATTTCATTTTCCAATTTTTTTACATAGACAGGGTAAGAAAAACATTGCATTTCACTTCAGCACAGAGCCTAGGTAGTGAGTCCTGAGCAAAGAAAGAAAAAAAAGAAGGAAAGAAAAGAAAAGGTAGTGTTGAGAGTCAAACAGGATAATCCCCAACACACTGACTGGCCATCCAGGTGAGGTCAGTCTCAGGATGTTGAGGCAGGAGGTCAAAAGCCATCATTCTCACAGCTCAGTCCAGAGGTTCGTTCAGGTTCTCAGGCTTTTACTTTTTCCAGTTCCTGATCTTGAGCTAGCTCCCTTCAGGTTGCCAGGCCCATCTTTGGACCTCTGCTCTGCCTGGGGCCTGGCTACTTCACCTCTTCCTTTTGCCGTGGCTGTCTCTCTCTCTCTCTCTTGCTTGCTTGCTTGCCCTTATCACGACAGGTTGCCAATGTTGGCCAAGAAGCGCTGGGCCCACCACTCCTCCAGGTCGATAGGCACAAAGTCTGTGAGGGTTGAGACAGCACACAGAAGGTCACAGAGAGAAATGTACTGCCACACAATTCATAAACTAATGAGGTAAGCAAGTTTAATTATGGAAAAAAAAGAGTAGCTGGAGTGCTTACTCTTCATGACTGTGCTCGAGGTCTTGTCTGCATACTGTACCGGTCCTCTGCTATTCTCCACCTTTTGGCCCTCCCCCATGTTCTGCTCCACCTCCTTCCATGCTGTGAGAGGAGAAACACATTTAGCTCCCATGGTAACAGCTTTTCTAACTTGCTACATTTTGTCTAAAACAACATGGTCTCCAATTTAACCAACAGACAGATGTCATGCTGCTTACTTCTTCAATTACGTCTCACTAAGCTCAGTGTAATTCATTATTTAGGTGGCAAAAGATATAAAGAGTAAAGGAGTGTAAAAAAAAGACATTATGGGAGCATGAAAAGCAGTCCCTCAGATTTGCACTGAGGAAACATGAAAGAGCAGGTCTCAAGGGTCCTGCTTTAGACCCTCATCGACCTTGGGAGAGTGGTAAACCATCTAAAGGCTTTATTCTCTTAGCAAAACAAAGCCATGTGGCTCATCTAGTAGGAAGTTTAGCCTACCACTTGCTGTCAAAAGACCTGCGCAAGTGACTCAACCTGCTTTATGGAATACAAATACCCCCTGAGTTTCACACGACTGCCCACAGGTAGAGCCTAGGGCTGATGACTTTGGTCTCGAAGTCCAGGCAACCAGACTGGACCAAATTTTTCCAAGTCTCAGCAGTCTTGAATACTAAGGTTGTGGCGCAACCACGATTTTGCCAGACATACCACAGATTGCCTCACATTATCTGTGTTGTACTAAATAGTCACTCAGTGGTGGACCAGACATGGACACTAAATTGCATTCCAGTGGTGGACCGATGTCCATCAAAATCATTTTAAAATAGCAATATAAACAGGTTTCACATTGGTTGCAGGAAATGGGAAACTTTTAGTTATTTAAAATATGGATGTTTACACACTCACAATTAAAAAAAACACAATACATGTCACAAATACTCCATATTGTGTTACTAACAAGTTTGTCATTCTGTGAGGCATTTAAGTTTGCTCATGCATTTTCATTTGCACAGTGCAGTGTGGTGTCGCGTGATTATCAATTATTTTAGAGCAAGATCAACTATTAATCAACAAGGCTAGTGAAGTAATACCTTCCAAGACAAATTTAACATTCTCTTCATGCGCAGGTGTGAAGCCTTCAAGTGGGGTAGTTTTTGGCACTGTTTGCTTATGGTACCGCTGACCGTTTACTCGGTGGAAAACAATCTTTGGAGCAGGACTGCAGAATAAAGAGGTAAATGTATTTAGCATTGCAATTTAAATAATACAGCTTTCCTGTGCTGAGGCAACTGCTAAAGAATCCTGACTTTGCATCATTGTGTTATTTAGCATGGAAATTGTCAAGCAAGATTAATGTCAACTGTAAAATTGTGTTTTTTGGGGTTATTGTCCAACAACATTTTCCATCTTAGCCGATACATCGACATTACACCTTCACCCATCTGCCACAAAACCTTGTAATAACTTTTACAGCTATTGCTAATATTCGCACTGTGGAAAGGGTATCACATACATTCAATGGGGTTAGTCCAAAACTTGCTAACTAGGCCTATTGAGACCCTTAACTAACTTTCTAGGGGTAACGTGCATTAAGTGAAGATTAGGTTCATACATGAATTGTGTATACCTAACGCTAGCTGGCTACATTCTAGCTTCCAGCTGTCGTGTGCGTATCGGGTTAACCTTGCAAGGTCACAAAGCTTTACCCCGAAACCTATCGTTATCCATCACCGATACGACTGAGGCAATCATAGCAGCCAATTCACTGAATTGCATTCCAGTCTAATGTCAGTAAGTTAATAATGTAAGTGACAGGGTAGTCATATACGTTGTATAAAATGTCTGCGTATGTCGTTTATTTAACCTGTTTATTTAACACAGCAACATTGACGCACGTGCGCATGATTTCTATCCTTAGTCACAGTTAACTAGCCAGCTAGCAGGCTAGCGAATACGCATTGACAGTGTGCCTTTTTTGCTTACTGATGCAGTGCCACTTACTTTGTTGTAAACCAATGGTTCTGTTTGTGTTTCACGACAGTTGATTTGCCCTCGATCTGCTGTGTAGGACCTTAACACAAACAGAATAAAACAGTACATAACGTTACCGGTGAAATTCAGGGCAACTTTTCCTTGAGCAAACTATGTAACCTAGATGGCTGTTAATAACATGAATTGTGGCGCATATTAACAAAATGGTTGATTAAGTAATTTTAAATATATATATTTACGCACAAAGCAACATGATATGCCATCCTTGATATCGTTTGAGTTGCAGATCGTTTTAATGTCACTTTACACCCTTAACTTCTTTGGCAGTAACACCTTACCTGTTCTCCGTTGTGTCACAAGTTTGCTTGGACCTCTTGTTATAGTGTACATAATGTGCCGGCAAGATCCCCGAGAAGTTCAACTTAGTATCACTTTACAGTAGCGTCCAACAGCACGACACCCAATTTTACTGACGCATTACAAAATAACTTTGAACTTGCAGCGCATTCAGCAATGTTCAAGAACCACGTGGGATTCCAGGTAGGAATTCGGTTCAGGTTGTCAGCTTTTACTTGATACGCTGCTACGTCGGCTTCCCTGCTTCTCTCGAACTGAGCTCGAAATGACAAGCTGGTTGGCTTCATGGGAGAGCTTGCTTGCCTTGAAGCGCCGCCTAGTTTTGTAGCCCATGAACTGACAAGCTGACATCAAAGACACCGTGAGTGCGAACAGAGGATTTTAGTGTCCTGTGGACGGGGAAGTTTGCTCTGAAGTCTGCCAAGTGGTGACACTGCTACACTTTGGTGTGAATGCAGGCTGGGGATCCTTCCCCCACACACCAAAGTTGCCATTGTAGCGTCTCTCTCTCTCACACACACACACACACACACACACAGAGGGGGAGAGGGAGGGAGAGAGAGAGTAGGGTAGTTGGAGTAAGTTACATTGTTCTAACAATTAGACAAAAGTAAGCTTGAAGAAAACGTATATTTAGCTATATCCTTGCCGTTAGGTGTTATACTTTGGCTTACTTAATTTAGGACAAAATGACAAAAAGGACAAAAATGAAAAGAATTACACCTGGTCTGTCTGTGCTAAATGGGACTTTCTAAAGGGGTTGAATTAGATTTATATATTTATAAAAGAATAATGTTAAACTTAGAGGCACTGACAATAGTGTTGGGCATGTGTTACACAACCTTTAGTAGATCATGCAAATGTTTTTAAGTTTTCAGTAAAACTGAAAATGCATGCAGCTCATAATAAGATCCTGGAGAATATAATGGTAAACACGTCAATTTGAAATATTGGTTTATGTGTCTACATTGTTTAAGAACTACCATGTGTATACACAAGTCAATGCATACGAGATCATATGGTGTCAATATAACTGTCTATAACTGTAAGTTACAGGAACTTTTTTCAATGTATTGCAGTAAATAAAAAAAGCAAGCAGTTAATTTAGACAGCGAGATGGGGCTTTTATTTGTGAGCTACCCTTTTAATACTCAAGACAAATTCTAGAACTCTAACATTCTATGAAAATGTTAGCTGCCAGCCACCTTGTACTGGAAGATATCATGTCCTCTACCTTATTGCTGCTGTTTCCATTTCTGATATAACTTGCTCTCAAATTTGATGACAATAACCCAGAAATAACAAATTAAGGCGATGAGTAAACTATTTACCTTATGTGATATAATGAGAAAATTATATTTAGTAGCTCGAGGCAAGGTCAGAATGATGCTTAATAACATGGCAGCTCTTGCACAAAGGTTGCTGTGCAAATGTGGTCCAGTGTTAATGGTGTTTTCAAGAGTGGATGACCATTGTTTTGTTTAACATAAGTAAAGACTGTACATCTTCAAATCTTGCATGCAAACACATTCATTGCGTCAATTAAATTACAATAACCTAAAACATCTTAATATCATTTATATAATGGGCAATAAAACCTGTTCAAGACCATAGGTGCAGAAATGCTGCCTTTCCTCGCCATGTGAAGGTCTGCAGATAGCTGCACCAGAAAAACAGCAAATATTGTAATATCTGCAACTATTTAATTTTTTTTTTTTTACAAACTCTACTCTGTCACTTAAAAGTTTGAGCGTAGTTGCCCCTGAGTGGCCTGCAATATACAGTACTGGTAATATATTTACACATTTTTTTATTTAAATTAGAAGGCTGAGAGGAATTTGGCAATTTGCGTCAGTGCGCCTGGTTGGTTGGTTGGTTGGTAGGTAGGTAGGTAGGTGTTGTTTCCTCGGGCAGGTGGGGCTTGCGGCTGTCTGTCAGTAGTGCGGGTCGCAGTCCTCCCTCAGGCTGTCGGTGATGTAGCTGACCTTGAGCAGCTCCTGGTAGTACTGCTTCTCTACGGCCGTGTTGACCGTCCACGCCACCACCTCCACGCCCCTCTCCGCCCAGTACTGCACATAGTCCCTGAGACCAGAGGGAGGGAGGAAGGGCACATTTTAGAGTCGACATGGATTATTAGATGAACTGACACAGAAAATTAATAATATCTCCACCCAGTACGGCACATAGTCTCTGAGGGACTATGCAGAGGGGCACAGTTCAGAGTTGAGGTGGGTTATTAGACTGATCGATACACAAACACAATCAGCCACCCTTAACTAACACTAACCCTAATGCTACTAAATACACTTAATGGTATCCAGTGCCTGTGACAAGACGGTGAAACGTCCAGAGATGAGAGATTATTAGATGGATCAATACACATAAAAATAATCACCACTCATAAAAAAATGATACGAAGTGGTTTACCAGTAATGGTTCCTTTACTACTAGTACTACATATGAAATAATAACATTTTAGACATAGTGTCTATGATAAGAATAGAGAGAAAGGCTGTGACGGCTCAGATGGATTATTAAACAGATCAATATAGGAAAAAATGACTCAACCCTTCAAAACATGGGTTTACCACTAATACCTGACTAAGTACTACTAGATATACTTCAAAATATATTACAAATCTGCTCAAATCTCAGCCCAGCAAATGTTAACAAGAGCTGTTAACAAATTACTCACATTAGATAGGAATGCCGTGGCCAATACAACGAACAGCAATACTACTAGATATACTACTACATATAGGCAGTTTCAAGCGGGAGAACAAGGTTGCCTACAGTTACAAATTGTGAGTTGACTTTGATTCTACATAGGACAAATAAATCAAGCATTCTGTGACAGGATAAAGGATACAATATGTGGGTGTGTAATGTAGTAAGGACACACCAACAGGGGGAGACAAATGCTAAAAAAAAATGTTCGAATTCCCAAACTGTCAAGGATTTCAAGAACCTGTGGGGCCACTGCCATATTTTAGGCGATCATGCAGACTCACATGGCACCTGACAGTTAAGCACATTCCCACTGTTGCATTAAGTACCCACAATAAGACAAAGTGTAATTAAAATAATAATAATAATAATAATATGGAAAGTGATGTAATATGGAATATGTAATATGGAAAGTGATGGTGGCAAAGAACCGACAGTCTTTTCTGACTGTTCTGCTGCTAAGTATATTTATGTTCAGTTATTTAAAGCTTTTACAATGGCAATATTGCCATATTGTGATAACCAGTATGATGACTGCTTCTATAAAGAGTAAGAGTGAAATCATTATTTATTTAATACTTCAGCAGACTGATAATACATACTGTAAATAGATTTACCCTTCTATTTATTTTTATGTTCCATTTTAAACTTATCTTAATGTTTAGTGATCACCAGGAAATTTACTTCCATGCATTGCATTTGTTTTCAGAACCTATGTGGCCACCTTCATGCACAGTGTTCAGAGACAATGGACGTGATGATAATGCACTTTAAAAATCAATACATTGAATTGAAACAGTCCTTTGTTTGTTTTCAACTTGCAATACAATTTTTCTATTAGTGTAGGCTTTCTCTAGGCAGTTGCCCCACTTCTAGGCTTTTTTCCCAGTAGAGCACGACTCAAAATGTTACTGGCAAACCTAACTGCATAAGGAAGAAAGTACCCCTGTTTAACGCCAGCATACTTTAAAGTATTTCCTGCAATTTATTTTGAAATACCCAAGTCTGTTTCAAGAAGGACAAGTCCAAGCGTTTTTTACTGTTTGCTAATACTGGATGACGTCAGAAACAAGTTTGGAAAGTTGTAAATTACAACATATGTGTATTGTGCTGTCGAAAGGAGATTCATCATCCATCTGGACACACAGAACAAGATGGCATCATGTTAAGCAACAGGACCTAACCTGTATATTTCCTAAACCCAGAGAAAAAACAGGCTCATTGGAAGAGATAGACAACTTTGTATGAAACCTGAAGAAACCCATATACCTATGGCTGTGAAGATTCTCATTTGGTCATGGTAGTCAAAGGACTACAACTTGGCTCCTTTGACCATATACCTACACTCTCAGAAATAGGTACAATCAACATTAATTAAGGCTAACATTTAATAATAATTTTTATAATAACAATTATGTGCCTTTGAAGGTATTGCCGCTGTGACAAGCCTTTGTACCCCTAAAAGTACAATTCTGTATCTTCTTTTCCATATAATAAGCGGAGTAATGTTCAGCAAGGCGGTAAGTCTTGTGAGATAAGCCCCTTTAGAGTGATTCAAGACCGTGGATCACTTTGTCAGGGCTTATTCCACGAGAATGACCGCCTCACAGAACATTATCCTTTACATGTGATAGCCAGTTAAATGTATTTAAAAAAAAACTTTGATCAAAATATGATTAAATAACATAGGTGAGATACTACATATTAAAATGTATTTTCAACAAGTATTAATTCTTTTACATGTCAAGCAAATTAAAATAATGTGTGTTTTCAGCTTTAAAAGTATATTTACAGATATTTAGCAATATCTGTGCCACTTGGTTGTTTAAGGCTAGACTAAGGCTAACTAACAATGTCTAGCTCTAGAACTGTGCTCATAATGTACCAGATCAAAACTTGGTCACAAGAATGGAAAGATACAAAGAAAAGTGTTTTTTTCCTTGAAATCCCATCCATGAACTGGGTGAAACAACTGAGTGAATAAAACAATAAAAGAAAGATAGCCAGAGAATAATGATACCTGGTTCTCTAAATCTTCCTTACTGAATTATTGTATTAGTTGCAGACTGTGTTTCAGTAAATGCTAAACAGATTAATTGGTCAAAATTAAATGGCAACAGATTCTTTTGGGCCCTAACCGCTACTATTTTACCCAAATTTAATTTCTAAATTGAGTATTGATTAGGAGCCATTTTAAAGTCCTAGAGGCCATTTTGGATATCTAGATGTTTAGTCAAATGGTCCCTGAGTCTGTCACAAAACTTTTTGTATCATTTCTTTGTGGCTGTCAACTGTATTGATCTGTCTGTGTAGCCAGGGCCAGAATGACACCTTAAGCAAATGTAATGTCTAAGGATGTGTGTATAATCAATATAGCCAACAGTACCTTTTAACACACTACAATGCAGAAGACCACGCTGAAATCTAAAACTTATCAGTGTGACCTAAATCCTAACTGCTTTATTGTCAGATGGAAATAGCAGAGAAGAAATCTAAATGACCCTTTTTGCAACATTACTGTGAAGTGGCTAAGTCGGGCACAAGTCAGTCAGAAGTCATAAACAGCACCAGGTCAGAATACACATCATCACCTCTGCCTCCCAATGATATCAGCTAACATATTGTAGACCTACTGGTTATTGGTTTCCCTGTTGTATAATATATTGATAAGTCTGTTCATAAGATGGTCTCACTGTACTTTACATATCATCTATGCCCACTCAGCTGATAAAACCCAGACTTAATCACTGTTCCACCATCAGGTTGGTGGATAACACTGTCTCGCCAGCAATAATTAAGTAGACAAGGCTCTTGCTGCCAAACCAGGACCAGAGGAGAGGTGCTGGTTAATTTTTCATGGTTGCATACTCAGCATTGATGCCATCTGAAAACCTGTATACTCAACACATATATTATATTATATTATATTATATTATATTATATTATATTATATTATATAAATACTCTACTACAAGACATCTATGCTTTCTATTGCGCTACTGCTGCAAAGGCAGAAAAACCCCACTATTTAAATTGGAACAATGCAATGTTATCTTGCACTATGACATGGATTGGTGTCTAAAGTCAGAGATGTTGTCTTTCATCTGAAAGAGGATACTACTGTACTACTTTTTATTTGTTGATCCTTTCTACACTTCTTCTTAGAAGATTTATAGTAACATCTATTTTTTACCTGAAAATAGAATTCATGTAGGTACTGTAAAAAATAATTTAAAAAAAAAAAGACTCACTGGGAGATGAAGTTCTTCTGCACCAGGAAGGCGGAGACTCCACACAGGTGCCAGAGGACGTGATGGTGCGCCCAGTCCAGCAGGACGTCCAGCACCTGGTGCCAGTGGTGCTTCCACGTGGCGGAGAAGCGCGGCGTGCCGTCGCCCAAGCGACTGAGGCTCCACGGCCGGTGGGTCAGTGCAGTAACCACCTGGGGGTCTGCCTGCCGCATCTGGGTCAGTGGGAAGATATGTCAGTTACGTGGGGTAAGTTTCCATTGTTCTAACTTCTTTATGCACATTTTGACCATTTTGATTAAGACATCCTAGCTGGAAAAGCATGTAATTCACATAAAGTCTTCCAGTGCTTAGTGTTTTAGTCAAATTAACGCATTTGCATTGGTTATGTGCATTCATGTTAAGTGGAAACAAAACTACTGTATCCAGTTAAATTTATAAGATGTTTTAAAGCAACACTGTGCAGGATTTGCTCATGGGGTCCCCCTACAGTTGAGAAACCGTATTGTCTGTAGCAAACTGTGCAGGATTTGCTCATGGGGTCCCCCTACAGTTGAGAAACCGTATTGTCTGTAGCAAACTGTTGGGAAATCTGTATCTTGTACATCTGTTGATGTTGGCGGAATTTCATGTGGACAGGACTGATTTACGTTCAACTATATGTCTGCGTTCAACCATGTCTGGTGAGGTCAACAAAGCTAATGAAGAACGTTAACAAAAACTTTAAATAATGTCGGCCCATGGTTCTTGTATGGTTATTTTAAGAAATTGGCAGTCCTTACAGCATTTTATACGAACACTGTTTTGAAATGTCAGAAATCCTGATTGTTATACTTGTCCAACAGTAACAGTGCCAAGACACCATCGTTGGAGTATCCCTCCTCCTCTTTCACCTCACTCCAGCAAATGAAAGCAGGGCCAATATTTATGCTAGTCCAGGCTCTATCATCACTCTCCCACTTTATTTTACTTTGTATCTAATGAATACACTCTTAGCTCTTGGCGAAAACTGCTCGTTCTCATTTTCTTTATTGTCTATGGTTATAACTGTCTGGGAAGGGGGGTGACGTATGCCATAAGGCAGTCAATTTTTTAGTTTTTATGGTGACATGGTTCCTACCCAAGCCCCGAAGTTGCATAGTGCCAGTGTAGACGATACAGGCACTCTCAAGTTGTACCATCAGTATAAGGTTGTACCATGAGTATGATTTTGAAAATATAGTTTGAAGCCTGAAAAACTACATACTGTTGCTTTAATTCGTGATTTTATAAAAGGTCATAATACAATTACTTTTTACACCTCTTCTAAAAATGTGTGTGTATGTTGATTTCGGTGAAATTATAGCTACTTACCCTGTAGATGACTTTTGGCTCAAAGGAGCAAACCATGCTAGTGTTGTACAGTACTGGATACCGCTTATACATGTCCTTAAGAGCAGCTGCTGCCTATATTAACAAAGAAAAAAGCAAAACATTAATATACCAATAATGCATATTTGTATGTGGAAGCGTTTTTGCCTGTTATAAAGATTATATTAAGAAAGAAAATGTTTTCTAGGGAACATAAACGGCAATTTTTTTAAAATGTTAAAAAAAAAAAAAATGCGATTGGCGAGTGGTGCATTTTGTCCTTAAGAGGGCTGCTGTCTACATTAACAAACATTAATGCATATTTCTATGTAGAAGCATGTCTGCATTTTTTTAGTAAAGGAAGGGTAATGTTTTCTACAGAACATACATCTGTAAGAGATGGCTACTTGTTTGAACCAATGTTTGAGATGATTTTAAATATTGCAGTTGGGGAATGGGTTTTGCACAAGAATACCACGGACATCCAAACTGTCAGATCAGTGATACAGTGAAAGAGCTAGTTCCTGAAGTGAGGCACCTGACTTATTTCCTACCTCGTCTGGATGACCTTTGACATCAAAGTATATGGTCAGCTGGCGTTTCATACACTCCTCCACAGCCTCCTGTAGAGTGGGTACTCTCTCCCCATGGAAACGGTCCCTAAGAAGCACAATTGACAAATGTTACAATACATTTGCTGACTATAAACAAAGAATTGTGCAGTCATCATTTCCATCCAGACAACCTCATGCAATGGCGCTATTAAAGTTAGGACTCATTCTCACAGAGCAATCCAAATTTCAGTGTGACTTTAATGGAGCATTCATTCACATTTTATATCCATTATTTTGGTCTCTTTCGCTTACTGTTGACTCATATTTCATACTTCATATCTGATTGCACCGCAATACCTTCTTCCTTACCGCTTTATGCTATATTCTCTTCCAATATGATGACCTACAGGGGCGGCACCAGAATGGAGCTATGAATAAATACAGTTTTGCCCCCTCCCTATTAATGTCAATAGTGTACCCCTGGCTCCCTGTCAAAGCTGGGCTCGTAGAACTCTTCAGCTGCTCCCCTGTTGCACTGCCTTGCTCTTGCTCCTTTACCTGAGGCGGTGCTTGGCTGCAGCATCCAGTTTGGTGATTTCAGAGAAGCGCAGCTTGTTGAGAAGTCCTGACCCATTGGTGGTGCGGTCCACAGTCTCATCGTGCATAAGAACAGGCACCCCGTCGGCAGTGAACTCCAGGTCCAATTCAACCCCAGTCGCCCCATTTTCACTAGCCTAGTGGTTGGGGGCATTGGAAGAACAGGAAGAGAAAATCGCATGACAAGATGAAAAAAGCAGAACATGGCACAATGGGAAGAAATAAACCTTGGCACAGCATTTCACAAATGACGTTATGTCGGGGACGACATAAAACTTTGCCCAAGAGAAAGCTGAGTCAATCGAAGACTATGCCAAAGATCACACACCCATTATTGATTTATTTCGGACCAAAGTGCCTGAAGCGAGTCCCTCAAGTCACATCTTGCCCGATTACCGTATGTCTCACAATGGCTTAGAAGCCAGGGTACACTCGCAGATAAATCCTCTACAAATACTTTAACACTCTAGTTACTGAACTATTAGCCGAATCTATTGACTTCAGTTACCTTTTCCACCATTAGCAATTGTGTCATCGCCTGATATACCAGTACGACCGGTATCCATTTCAATAAACAATCAACACCTAATATCTAAATGTAATGTCAATTAGCGGACTTGGTGTTACTGCCTTCACATACCTCCCGGATAGCAGCTAAGGTGTTTTCTGGGGCATCGTGACCCCCACCGCGATGAGCAATGACCGAAATCGCCCCGGCTGTTGGTCTTCCAGGCCGCAGCACCTGCCGTGCTCGGCTCGCTGGGACTTGCGGGAATCGGAACATCACCAAAAAGAAGTAAAGTGATGTCGTTATGACTGTAGACCATAATGCGCTCCTGGTTCCCAGGACAAGTACGATAAACACTGCCGACAGGCAAGTGACACCGTCCCCAATTTGCAGCATCTCTTCAGGTACAAAAAATCTGGTGCCACTTCAGCTGCAGCTAGGTGTTCTTGAATGTACAGTGCCCATTCAATATTCAGGCAGTCGACTAGCGAATTCCAATGTCAGCTAGGCTAGGAGCTAAAATCTGACAGTGGCGAAACAGACAAGCCTTTGGAACAAAAAGACATTACACGTCCTCCTTATTACATCAATTTAGAGCGTATGACAAAACGTTGTAGTGCCGCGCAACGTTACTATCACTGTTACCAAATGAAATTGTGTCACTGACAACCATGGGTTACCAACCAACAGTAGGGGAGGGCTGCACACTGCTGAGTCGCACCAATATCCGGTTTACGGAAAAGCATGCAACATAAGAGTCCCAGATGTAGCCACAGTGTAGCCTGCAATGGCAATTGAGACACTAAAACCAAAGATGGTGGATATTCACTACAATCTTTGCTGAAACCTTCATAGGTTATAGGGCGATTATAAGGCGTCTTTTTGACCATCATTGAATTATATTGGTGGTATATCATGGGCCAATGAGAAGTGTTACAAAGACATTATGTTTTTTTTAACAGTATAAAAGGACGTTTAGTTTGAGAGGGTTTGAATTGAATTGAACCAATAGAATATACCTTTACCTTTACTGGAACATACCCTACCAGATATTTGGATTTTTGAGAGGGTCAGCTGGTGACATCCTGACTTGCCTACTTCACACCGACAGGGGACAGCAACTCACCAGAGCAGGTTGAATCGAAGTACAGAAACGTCCACACACGCATGTGCAAGTGAAGGTCAGCCGTCAAGCGTGAGCAAAGATGGTAAGTGTAAATGTAAAGCCTCCTGATGTGCTTGAAACTTGCATTTATAAGTTAACGTCATGAAGACAGCGTAGTTGACTGTAATGCTATGCAGATAAACGTCTAATATGTATGTGGCTGCAAAATGACGAGACTGAACATTTGTTTTGATTAACCCACCTCCTTATCTCACGACATGGGTTGCTTTTAAGTTGTCTGAAAAAGCACTTTATATTCTCTCCCATTTCTTCTTTTCGCAGCTCGGATCAATTCGAATCGGTCGGTTTGCGACCTCTTCTTTGACTCAATGTCGGGGCTACGCTTATTGCATTAAAGGAGGTAGCATCAGCCAAGCCTGGAGAAGGATCCCGTCGCAGACCCAGACAGAACTTTTCACGAGATCAATATTATCATATCGGCCTAGGGCTCCTCTACTCTCCAACCACCAGACAGTTGCACGCTGTGCAGACCTGGCCTCGCGGGAATACACTTTGATTTATGCATTGCCCTCAATTACACTTTTAAGGGCGCTGTCAAAACTCAAAATACTCCAGACTGGAATTACTATTATCATACTTCCTCCTATATACTACTTCTACTTCCAAGGAATGGTGTCCCTCGACCTGGTGGACTACTGCAGTGCGATTGCACTGTTTGCTGTTGCAATGCTGTACACCATCAGCTACTTCGCTCAACGAGTGGTGGGAAGGATGTACCTCGACTCCTCGGGCACCACGCTGAAGGTGTCGCACCTGACTTTCTGGGGCGCCCGCAAAGACATGTACATGCCGGTGACTGATGTCGTGCCACTAGCAGATGCCGGTGACAAACCAGACGAAGCAATTTCAAACTTCAAGCGATACAGTACCAAACAAAACATGTACTTCTCCACCCGTTTTGGTCGCGTGGTTAATAGGAGTGAATTTGAGAGGGTGTTTGGCATACTATATTAACAAAGTTCCTATCTTTAATAGGAATAGCACTAATTTATCCTTTTGTGGATTAGCCTACTTAAATGTACGTGTGGGGTTAAAAATGGGGCGATGACAGATAATACATGCCAGAAATTGGTACAGTAATTTTCACACATGGTATAGACAATTGATTGACATGTCTTTCAGAAGCAGCTGACATGCATTTTTTACTGGACTGTCTGCACTGATTCAAAGTAAAAGTGATACTACCCTACTCCAAACAGCAAAATGGTTCTTGTCAATAAAATGGTTTTGGACCAACGTTAAACAACCTTTAACAAAAAACGTTGCCTCTGTGTTGACTGTAATATGTTGTGTGATGACTTTATTTTGTATTAGTGTTTAGCACAAGTTTTAATTCAGATTGTCAGTTTGACCAAAGAAGTTTATAGAAATCCAAAGCTAAATGCATATCTACAAATGTATTTCTACTCAGCAGCACAGAAAGTTTGGCATTTAAAAATGCATTACTTGAGCATCAGACCAGTACAGTCCATCTGTCAAGGTGGTTGTGTTTAAGTATAGCAAGGTGAAAGGTGACCCTGTTGGTGTAATTCCATTTTCCCATATACGTCATGTCGAAGTCCCTCCAGTTATTTACTCCATGTCAGCCAAAGCATCATTGAAGATGCTCAAGAAGAGTTGTGCGTGATGTTCTTTGAACACCAGGGCAGGCCGAAATCTGATCGAGTGGTTTCCACAGCCTCCCAGGACAACACCTTAGCAAGAACAAAAACAGCAGGTATGAGCTTTAATATTGATGCACAAGCTTGAATATGCCTGTACTCTGGTGTTGCATGTTTGGGCTAAAAAAAACACTTGTGAAATGGCTCTGTGTCTATATTTCTGTAATGCAGTGTTTATTGAAACATAGAAAAACATGCACAAATGTTGTAAATTACAGCAGTAAATTCCCCTTTAACTCTTTTTTATGATTTTACTTTTAAGATAACAGTTTTCTGGCCATACTTCTCACCTTTGTTCCTGGCCTTGAGAATAAGTTTGTTCCGTGTGTCTTCATCCTTGACGTCGATGGCACAGAATGTCCCCAGACCTCTGGCATTGCTGAGAAGATGAGGGTAACGAGCCTGGAGGGAGAGATACAAAACTCAGAACAATTAATTGCGAGCAGTGCTGAAGGACCAAAAGGGCCACCGGAAAAGGGTTTCCACAGTATGGGAATTCAATGTCATTACAGTACAGCAATGGTGCTGCTAACAATTTTGTGCCGTGTTTCTTTTTAACAGTATTAATAGTGTATTCAATAGGGTCCTCTGTCAATCCTTAACAAAACCTCATATTGCGTCATCACAAATAGACTTTGTGTAGGAAGTCTCATGCAGGAAATGATGTCTCTAATAGGCACTGTCTTTGCACCTTGTGTATTAACCAACAAACCCAAACTACACGTATTTGAGAGTTTGTACAGTTGCCATTGCTGCAGATATCCCACTTTATCCCACGTTTTTTTCAAGTTACAGTATGAGGTCACACAATGCGGATTGGACATTACATCCCCTAAACCTAAAAAGCTGCACAACTTTTAGTCTCTATGTCTGCATCTGATGCATCTTGTGAAAATTTGGTGCAAATAATTAACGTTATTAGAATGTTTGGCCACTTTAACGCATCCATGCTATTGTCTATTATGTGCAACAGCTTTGTTCCACTCAGAGACCTACCTGTAGTTCGTACAGGCCATTGATCATAATATGACCCGTTCGTTTCACCTGCTCCAATAGGTTCTCTTCCCTAATCACCTTCAACACCTCAGACAGGAACATGTTTCTAGTGTGATCTCCCATCCATGTGTTGAAGATCCTCATGGGCTGAGAAGAGGACCAGAAACATGTCACATTGAAGGTAATGTTAAGGTAGAAGGTAAAGGGGTGAGGTTATTTTGGTGCAATTTTGACATTGATGGGCAACCTGGCTTCTGAAGATACAATCCAGTACCAAATAGTGGTTTCAGCCATTTACTAAATCTGCTGTTTTTATTAGCACAACCCTTTAACCTGTGTTTGTTATTTAAATCAATCTTATTAAATGCACAGGTAGAACCGGGTGATTTAAAAATATGCATTACTAGATTGTAGGTTCTGAATCAGGGTTGCCTATCAAAGAATTTTGACACACACACAAATACAGGTGAGGAAATAGAAATGATTTCTGTCTTAAAATCTGAATAGCTTTGCGCCACTATTCAGCTTAATCACTCAACAATGACATTTCGCTAAGCCTGCCATCTGATCGACCACCTTATCTGGCTCAAACTCCTCCTTGTAGAAGAAGCCCCCTGTCAGCAGTTTTTTGCTGAAGGAGACAATGTCTGCCGGGTCGTCCAGCCCCCAGTGTTGGTGAGCCCAGAACAGTCCAGTGGAGCCGCCTCCTGTTTGGACCTCATCGACCATGAATGCACTGCCATGCTAGTATTGGGAAGAGAGGAAAGTCAGCATTTTTTAGTCAGTGTGCAATTTTTAGTCCGTGTGCATTCATATTATTACATAATGGGAGGGGGGGGGGGGGGGTGTAATTTTATTGTATCATCATAGTAGAATACAAACCTTTTTTGCAATGGCTCTGAGCTTCCTGAAGAAGTCAAAGGATGCATAGTTGTCCCCTCCTTCTGCCTGTATGGGCTCAATCACGATTCCTGCCACTGGTTTGCCTTTCTTCTCCCATTTAACAATGAGGTCCTCCACCTTTCCATAATGATTTACATTTTTTCCAGTTAGACAATGTTTAGAGAGTAGATATGTTCACCATACTATTCAAAAATAAATGGCACCAAACTGTACAAAAAATACATTTGTTCACTGTAAGGAATTATAGTTGCCCTGCCTGAGACAAATGCTGAAACAGCGACTTTGAGAAGGTGGTCTGCCTAATGATAATCCCATTATGGTAACAAGAATGGTCAACTATGTGAAAGCACCAATCAATTGTAGTATGGCTTGTGGAGATAGGCCATTAAGAACCACCACAGAAAATGTGTCAAAGTAAGTATCATACAGAGAGACAATGTCTCTCCAGTCCTAGTGGGCTGATCAACTTAGTTCATTTACATCAAGGATATAAGAGGAGTCCTAACTGTATAAGTAGCTAGAGTTTTAGTTGCTTGTTATTCAGACTAGCACCACTGAATCCGGAGTATGGTTTCCATGCTTTGTCACTGCTTTTTACTGGAATAAAGCATGATTGCTGCATCAACAAAGAGACACCACTCACCCTTTTTCTTACATTTACCATATGATGCATCACTGTTAGTGAAGGTGGTACAGACAACAAGGGCAGCACTCCGAGTACTACAAACCATCTCTTTTACATTTGCTTATAAGTCAGCCTGTAAATATTTTTTGTATTTTTAAAAATATTTTTTTCTAATTTTTTGTATGAAGATTATAGCATAGTAGGGGGTTAATTGCCATAGCTGTAGATTCAAACTAAAACTAAAAATTGAACTGATTGACGTGTTGTGTGCTCTGTGTTGAAGCAGTCATGGTGAAGGCTGTGTGTGTACATCACCTCCTCTAAGCATCTCTTCTCTTCCTGAGCATTCTCCCGCTCATACTGAGCTAGCGGGTAGCGCAGTTTGGGAAAGGGTGCGATCGGCCAGTCGAACGAGGGCACGTCCAACTTCTGAATGGCCTTGGTGTGTGTGGTGGACAGGCATCCTGTGGCACATGGAAGTGTGAAAGGTTTCCACATTGTAATACAAATCAAAGCTGGGCTGATAATATTGGGAGGGCAGAGCAAAGGTAGATGCTAGGAAGCCTAATCCAAATCACATTAGTCTGGCTACAATAATAGATTAAATGGCATGTAGCTTCATAATGTGATGATACATTACAAGCTTAAGGGTCTGTTAACATGTTAGAATGGTTGGGAAAGTTATTTTCTTACCCAAGGTTCTACCGTGAAATCCACCCATGAAGGATAGAATGCTGAGATCAGGACAGCCAGGGGCCTATTGGGAAAAGTTTAGGTGAAAAGCCTGTTTGTTTAAGGGTAGAAAATATGGGAAAGCCAAACTATTCCATACGGGTAACATCATGTCCTTACCTGGTTAATGACGCTTGTTACCGTCTCTTCAGGAGTTGGATTACTGTGGCCTCTTTGTTTAGTCTAAAGAGTGGACAAGCATTTTAATGCCATATTGTTTAAATGGCCAGAAATAGTTATAGTCTCATTGATAAATAGCATAGTCAAGAATTAGTTTACTATACTCAGTGGCTTGGAATGGTTGGTTTGTTGAATTTTACTCACTCTGTACCATATGAAAATGGCCTTGTAGGCATTTTCATTGGAGCAAGAACCACAGGCCATTGTCTGCACCCGTTTTAGGCTTTTGGGTGCCACCTGATGAAGATATGAAAAGCATTATGGACTAGCCTTCAACCAACATCACTAGACGTAAATATGAGGACAAAACTGTGGCCTGTTTTCAATTAAATGACAATAGTTAATACTTACTGAGAGTAACCCATCCAACAATTTTTCTGGAAACATCCGAGGTGGTAGCATACCCAAAGCTGGTCGGTTAACAAAGGAACTCTGTTAAAATCAAGTTCGAAATTAATAATTAGATGTACTGGGAAACTCCGAGGTTACATAATGTAACCATCTTTTTTGCACTTCAAAGAACTGCTAAAGAATGCATTAGTTGGCCTTACTAGATTATGAGGATTGGTCATGACCTTCATAAGGGCAGGATGGTTGTACCCTGTAAATGATTAAAACATAAAGCCCATCATTCACACTCTGGGTAATGTGGCCGGCTAACTAACACCAACACAAACCCTTCAGAGAAAAGGAATTTTGGTCTCTGGTCTCACCAATAGGTATGGAGGCGATCTGAGTGTAGACGTCCAGCATGCAGTTTCCATCCACATCCACCAGGTAGTTGCCCCGGCTCTCTTCATAATCGCAGAAGAAGTTCAGAGACTGCACATTCTGACGGAGGGGAGACCAAAGAATACTGGCCAAAACGTAATTTTATACAGCCCTCCAGCTCTGGAGTTATACATGACTTATGTCTGTTTGTCTTTCATTCAGTCATTCATTCATTTATTCATTTCTTTATTAATTCATTTCTTTGTCCATTTTTCTTGTTTATTTTTGTTTATTGATTATTCTATCATTTTTATTTTGTTGTATTGCATGCATGAAAGCCAAACATGATTGATCAAGGTCAAGGTGTTTGTCCAGCATGTTTTAAGTGCTCACCTGGATCTGCCCCAGCTGCTTCTGCAATGCCTGATAGGGGTGTGGTGGGGAAGGAGGTCGGTTTAGACAGGAGTGTAACAGCATGACCAATCATAGCAAAGCAAAAACATCCTGTACAACTGACCTTTGGAGAAGTTCAAGTAGCCTACTTATTAACTTGTGCTATTTTCAAAGTTTTTCAAAGTCACAGTGTGACATTCCTTAAAGCTTTACTACAATCTTTTAGTGCTGATTAACCACGAGGTGGGTGTGAACGCTTAACCTCACAGATATTGGTGAGGTTTGGTGTTGTAAAATGTGTCATGTGGGAGAAGTACCAGTGACACGGGTCCAGGGACCGCAGTCTTCATACGCGGGCCACCGTGCTCAAACTCCTCCAGGGTCTTGACCGACGCTGCTTGACTGGCATGCCTTAAACCTGCAGCATGAACACAATAAAGAAGGCTAAAACGGGGAGAGTAGACACTTGTCTCAAAAAGTGGAAGTACACATGTCCACTCATAAAGCAAAAGAAAAGAAAAAGAATACAATTTATTTTCTCTAGTCCAAAAGTGATCTAATTGCAGAATGTTTCAACCAAGAAGGTCTTTGCAGTTGACTAGGACCTTCTTGGTCGAAATATTGTGCAATTAAATCACTTTGAATGCTGAAAAAAGCAGTGTGCGAGTATTCATTTTTTCCTTCAAAGTAGATACTTGTGTCAAATATGTTCAGCAGTAATGTCCCCCAAATCATTTATCAGTATACCTAAAATCTGCATATCTCCAAATTATTCTTGAATGTAATGTTACATTGACATTTTGAAACATTTAAAATATAATATGTTGCTGTTGCATTTTAGTAAATAAATGATAAACAGGAACATGACCTGATGTGAATTGGTATACAAAGGTAGCATTGGGGCAATATTGTCAGTCCAGTCCAATCCAGTTTCTACTGTGGTGTATGTAACTGGCTAGGGAGGAGTGGAGGGGGGGGGGGGGGGGGGGCTCGGCCCAACACCAACCAGAAGAATCTGGACAGCATAGTTGATCATTGAAAACTATTACACTATTCTGTTCTCTCCTCATTTTTAAATTTCTTCCATATCTCCATATATGCATTATCCAAGGGTTGGTCTGAGAGTGAAAGGGCTAAAAGGATGTTCTCTCTCACTCTCACTCTCACTCTCTCTCTCTCACGCACTCACACTTGCTCTCTCTCTCTCTTTCTTTGTCACACACACACATACACACACATTTGCAAAGCCAGCCACATGATACCATTAATGTGTGGTGTACTTGCTGCAGGTCCACGCACTGAGACACACATAGAGAGCCTGCACAGAGAAACACACAGCCCTCCAATCATGAACAGTCCTGCCCCATAGGGCCATATCTCACTGTTTACTGCATATAGATATGAAACTGCGATACAGATGAACCATGGTGTATGATAACTGCTGTACATATAAACCATGTTGTATAATGCCTGTCGTACATAACCCATGTTGTTTAACTAACGTACACACAACTAACGAATCGTGCTGTATAATAGGTTAACTACCATACATTTGAAGCATGCTGTATACGAACTGCCATACATGAACCATGCTATATAATAATATGTGCCTACTCACCCTTTGCTGAACCCCAGATGTTGGAGCGCAAGACAAGGCATCGGCTGTACAGGTGAGAGGCCATGGTCAACCACAGCAGCAGAGCAACCTGTCGAAGAGGTACGGTCAATAGTACATGATGAATACTAACCATGACGGGGCATTGTTGCTGTATTGTCATTGCCTTTTGCTGGTGTTTGTGTCCTATTCTCATGTTTTAAATGCATGTTTTAGTTTTGACCAGAGGTGTCATTCTTGATTTCAGAAAGTAAAAACTGCTATGAATTTCTTTTTGCCACTGCAGAAGTTGATTTTACTAATTAGTTGATCTATACCTGTGTGATGAATTGTGTACACACTAGAAACAGCTGGTTCAGAAAATGTTTGGATCAAATATGTGCCAAGGTTTTAGTTTCTGTAGCTGGGATTGAGTCTGGTTTGTCTAAATAGTCTCTATTTTCTGAAACTTCTCTGATGATCTGTGTGCAGTGCAGATGTCAAATAGGGCATCAATTAATGATACAATCAATACACATCAAATAGACTTTTAGGCAGTAGCCATGTTTTAACATTGCATTACATTTGTTGTGACATCTTAATATATTGCTTTTTCTAAGAGGGGCTTACCCTTTTATTGATGAAGTCAACAGGTCACAGGAAGCTGCACAGTGTCTGTCTTGTGGCAAGGAGTGTCCAGTGTCGCTTTTAAATTGTCAATGAAAGGAGGTGGGGTGCCCTGGCTAAATGTTAACAGTCCTGTTGCCGATCTGGTTTGGGCAGGAAAAACCTATCTCAGCATTGTTAGGTTTGCAGTTTGAGATGATGTGTGAATCATTATTTGCCCAAATAGTTAAGATGTGCCCGCAACAAATTGTGCTTATTGTGAGGTTTCAAATGTAAAAATATCCTTAGCACAAATGCAGCATTACCATCTTCTGGATTAATTCACAAGGTTTATCTATGGAATATGTGGACAGAGAGGGAAAATATACAAGTATTACCAGAGAACCTCTAAAGTCAACTGTGTGAAAGCACCAATCAATTGTAGCAAGGGTTGTGGAGATGGGCCATTGAGAACCATTACAGGAAATGTTTCAAAGTAATTATCATACAGATAGACACAGTCTGTCCAGACCTACGTAGTTACCTAGTCAGCTTAGGTCATCATAAATCAAGGACATAGGAGGTCTTAACTGTAAGTAGCTAGAGTTTGAGTTGCTTGTTGTTTAGCAAAGCTAGTTGTGGTATACAACAATTGGCACAGGTTGTCCAGTCAGAAGAATAAATTAATGTCCCTTGATTATTACACTTACTCGTCGCTCATGTAGAAGCAAACCGTGAAAAGACCATGAAGCCCTGGTATTGGAACAGGAAAAGATTAGGAAGCTGTACTTTGAAACTGGTTTACTGAAATATAATGAAATACAAAAAGAGAAACATGAGCAATAATGTAACTATATACAAATACAAATAAGTTAGGACAAAAAGAAACATGCAGTTACTAATATTAAACAGACATGAATGGTAACAACAAATAATAGCAAAAACTCTCATGGACGCACGGAAGCTTGATGATGATGGAGATGATGCACGAGAGCTGATGAGAGACGTGCAGAGATGTCAGAATCCTGAAATGTCCATAGAGTCCAAAAAATGAAAATGGATCTGCTGATTGTCTCTGTCTTCCCCTCTGATGAGTTTCTGTGAAACCCAAAGTGGTCTTGACTTTGACAGCTGATGACCGCAGGGGGTTCTGCTGATGGGTATGGCAATCAGGCCAGGACAATAGCCCAGCAACCAGGCACACCTCTAGTCCTGCCAGTATGGTAAGCATGGTGACCTGACCTATGGACCACTAAGACAAGAGACATGGTTTATGGGACTCTGCCTTGATAGGACAGCATACACTATGCTGCCAGAATCAAACCTTAGTTCTATGACTGAGTCAGAGGTAGAGGAAAATGTCACACAGAGAACAAAGAACTTTTAGTTATAAATTTAAGGCTTAAAAGCACATGTGCATTGAGATTGATATTTGCAGGTTTTGCAGCTTGTTTGTTGCACACAATGTGGTGCTTGCAAGAAATTATAGTTGCCCTGCTTGAGATTTATGATGAAGCAGCCACTTACTAAGAATGTGGTTTAAATGATGTCCAGAATTGTAATGTCATGGTAACAAAGGAACGGTCTACACACTCAATCCAGATATGGAAATTGATATATCAAGATATAAAGACATAGCCTATCAAGAAGCAAACTAGTGATACCATAATTTTCTTTTCTTTTTTTTTTTTTTTTTACATCTAGACATGTAGATGGGTCAGCATGCAACTACTATTAACTAGGCTATTAGTATAGCAGCGTTGTTTCACTGAGGATAAATTAATTCTACGAAAAAGACTTTTTTTTTTCAGCTGTAAAAACATAAAATCTTTATTTTGTCTATAGAGCAGAGGACACTAAGAATCCCAAAAGATATTAGTTATCCATTATAAGCAACAGTGCTGGAAGGTATTTGGTATAGTCTGCCCAACTTGAAACATTTGGGCATTAAATTAAACTAGAATAAGAATAACACATAGCCTACGACGTATTGCTTTGCCTTTCATTGCTGACAACAACTACATTACCCAAAACTCCAATCATTCCATGTGACCTTTCCTGGCCATCTGATTGGTTGACCCTTGTTTAAATTTTGTACAGCTGAACCCCACACGGAAGTTGTGGCGGTATCGACCTTGAGGTTATGGGTTAGACTGGAAAGGATATGGCGCTGACAAAATCGGGTAGTTTTGCAACTGTCGAGATTTCGTTGAATTATTGGCTTTTAACAAACTGTCCTCCTCACTGTCTTACGAAGACGCGCAGTTCCGAGTTGTAACTTATTCGTATTATGAATTTTGGGTTCTTTGTAGAGCGAGCTAGCGTGGTGTTCTGTTGCTAATGCTAGACAAATGTGTCGCAAATTTGGTGAAAAAACGACTTTATCTTCTAATTTTACACTTTAAACTGTTTCGGTATAGTGTTGGTGTTTTCAAATGGTTTAACAGCAAACCGACCTTGGCTCTTTTTACTTGTACCGTCACCAGGGTCACCAACAGTTGGTTAGCTGGTTATGTAGGTGTGTAGGGGAAAGGTAGCGTTTTTTCTTCATTAGAGTGGGATATAGTCTCGATTGTATTGTTCTCTATTGTCACACGTTTAACTTCGTTGGCAACGCAAGACGGCTTTTTTTAGTAGCACTTGCATGCTTCAGACTTAATGAACAGCATGGCAAACGCACGCCATGCTAGTGGTCAGGGAGTTGCGTTTTGGGCCGGCTTTGTCATTCACATTCACAAGTTTTGTCAATTAGTAAAGTAAGTCTTCTGCGTGACCGTAAGGAAAACGCCTGGGAATGGTTTGCAGACAAGCCAGCCCTTTCCTGATTGGATTTTGCTGGTAAGTAACTCGACTAAGTAATCTTTGGTCGGTGTGGTCTGGGGCAAACGTTTCAGTGTTCCCAATGTTTGCCAGTATGCTGAAACGTGTCCATTCAGACCTAGAATATAACAGAAACGGCAACAAGACCGTCTCTGGCAGTTGCAGGTGTGAGCATGTATACAGCTGTTTGATGCTCATGTATGATACTGCAAACAAACCTTCTGTCACTATAATGTTTGCCGTGTTGCTGCATTTGGCTCTGGTTAATCATATCTTTTTTTTTTTTTCTCCACTTAGGCATGTGTCCAGCAGTACAGTGTCCAGGTATTGTGGAAAACCTTGCAATGATTGTTGGTATGCCAAGGAAGGCCAACAAATTATTTTGTCTTCAGCCAAGTATTGATGAGCTTATTCGCTCTGTCTTGCCTTAAATGTGGACAGCATTTTTTTTTGTACCAAGAATTATGGTGGAAATGTAGCATATACATGTAAAAAAAAAGCAGCATAACATTTCATGAATTTATATTGTACATCAATAAAACTTTATTACCATAATGCCTATTTTTTCCCATCTCAAATTTACTCTTCCAACAACATTTGTGTTTATTGCTTTCAGGGTTGGTATAGTATTGCATTGCAGAAACGGTGGGAAAAGTTCTTTACACCAGTGGTGTGATGCAGTATGTTTATTCAAAAGGCCAAAAAAATTCCATCCGATGCATGCTGCATTTATGTTTAAAAGATAAGTGTTAAAGCTAAAATTCAGATGCACTCTCTGAATCTTAAGATATTCAATAACTAGTCTGACGGTGTTTAGGTACTGAATATTTAACCACATGGCTACACCTCTGCCTGCGCTTCACAACACAGGGCCATTTGTGTTGCCTTGTAAGTGTCCATGTTTATTCGTTTATTTTGTATTTTTCTTTGGTTCAGAATCTGTGTTCAGTCATTAGTTGTCTGACTTGTTTTAGCATTGTTTAAAAAAATATTTTTCTACTTTTATAAATCAGAAAATGACCACTCCCATCAAAAGTAGTCTCCCACTGCCCAACTGGAATCACTTAGTCTGATGTATGATGTCTTCGTATCATTTCATACATTCATCACAGCGTATGTATGACACATGCGCGCGCACACATTTAAAACTGGAGGGGGTGTTAAATGGCCCATAGAGGTGAAAATCAGAAGGCTGTCTCTTTGCCCACTCATCCACACTGATGGAGCCAAGGCATAGTGGCAATTAGTGTCACTTACTTCCAGTCCAGTGGTGTAGTCTGGGTTAAACAATGGTTGGCCTTTTTAATAGCTATTATTTTTCACATCTAGATGAGAGAACTTCAACCTTTTTGTGCTCTTGTAACAATGCTGTCTGACTCCATGAGATTGAAGATGCTACAGTGAATTTCTGCTTGGCTGAGCAACGTCTTTGTTTTTAATTAGCACTTTGTCCTTCTTTTGGTCACAGTTTCACAGTTCAGACCAAATTGGGCTGTCAGAGTCTAGCCCTAGCAAATACACAAGACACTAATTCAGAAGTACATGTCAGCAATTAAAGAATTACATCCATGAGCTTTAGTGTCAAATTTCCAGTGCCAGACCCCAATACCCTACACTCTTAAAATCTGAAAATGCCTAATTTGTGAAATAATTTAACTGAACTTACTAATTTCCAAGTTCCATAGTTCTTCCTTACCATCACAAACAGGAGTCTCTTACCGATATAAAATGTACCTCATTATCAAGGCACTAAAAAGATAATTTTGTGATTATTATTAAACGTTGTTGAGATATCACTGATAATTTGTAATGTTAAAGGGGTTCTTTCATCGTTATTTTTATTTATATTTCTGTGTCGCCACTATGGTTGAATGCATTGTGCGTCATTTCTGGGAAAAATTATGTCCTAGTTCTCTTGCTTGACGCTGTTTTCTGTAAGCTATAACAGGTCTAGTGGTTGAACGACTGGCTTTTCCGGTGTCCCTCGTGAATATCCATGACGTGTCAATAAGGCACCTCTGATTGGGCAAATTCGCTGTCTTTCGCTCACCTAGCTTCTGTCCACTGTTTTTCCTTTGGGATGTGGGCTTGCCATACATGGCTCTGGGCGGGGCTTACGACATACTGACGTAGACAGGTTTAGCCTGCTCTGATCCGCTCGTTTTGGTTAGCTCGACCCTTCAATGACCAATAAAACCATGAGGGTCGAATTTCACGTCTTGGAATGCTGTTGTCTATTGTAAATAGAGCTACTCAAAGTGATTTTTCTCGGAAGGACCCCTTTAAGGCAAAATAGGTGGTTTGTCTCTCTGAAACATTTGCTTAGGTCCTCTATGTACATTTCTTTCTCCCATTTTGTGCTGCGTAAATTGTGTCTCAGGACAAGGCCATACCATCTCTGACTACTGGCCTTCATACCTGTCAAGGGTGTAGAACCTGCGGAAAAGATCAAGCAGTAAAGATTATTGATTAAATCACAAGTCAAGTTTTCCTCCAATCTCTCCTAGAGTTTTGCTCCAGACCCTCCTCCAGTCTATCTTCTGTAACACATGCATCTTACTAATGCAGTGGTTCTTGCCTGTCTCATTTCTCTTTTGCGGATGCTGTCACTGATGTTGAAAAAATTGTTGATTTGAGGTATAGTACCTGTCTGTCATGAAGCAGGCTTGTATCTTAACACAGTCATAACAGTCCATAGCAACACCACAAAATCTATTTAGAGAAGAAATTAAGTCTATAGCTTATCTATTAGGTTTACATGTGCACAGTATTATTTAAATTATGATTTTATCTGCATCTCTCTTGAGGTAAGGTGTTTGGTAGATTTTAGATGTACATCATAAGAACAGTACACATCTTAAAGGCATTTACTTTGCATTGGCCACAAAGGTGTTTGCTTAAATTGTGTTATGTGCACTGCTGGTTAGTTAATGATAGACAGACATCATTATTGGACACACATTTTAGTCTAAAGGCCCATTTTACTGGTGCTTGGGGGTGGCCTGTATCTTTAGACATGTGCTATAAGAATGTATGTATGGGCAGCATGATGGCAACGAAACTGACAGTACAAATATGCATCCCAAAAGCTTCATAGTCAGCACCAGAAGCCTTTGAAATTGCTGAACTGACCTCTGTGATCTTTGATGTAGCACTGGCTTCCCTGAGGAATGTAATTAGCTTAATGGTATCAGCTGTTCCTGTAACCTGCTTGGCTGCTGTAATTAGGGTACGTATGCATGAAACCCTGTGGTTTAAAAAAACCCACAGTCCACAGCCCACTTAGAGCTGTCAGCACATTCAGTGAAGACTGCTTTGAAATGTTACAGATGTTCGATGTGATGCCTCGAGTGTTTTATAAACTGCACAAAGGAGAAGCAGATGTGACAATAGAAGTGTTTACATTTTACACAACCGTAAACTTTTTTTAGAGGTACTCGCCAACATTTTGTTTGTTTTTAACAATTGTAGTTACTGGTTAACAAACCTTTCTGGATGCATAATTTCGTTTGTTGGTTGGATGCATTATGTTATTGTGTTTTTGTGCACAGATTACCTCATCTTTGTGAAGTCGTGTGAAAGGCAAGTGTGTATGAGAAGATGCAAACAACCCTGACTGTCTTATTTACTTGAAGTACACTGATCAATTATGCCGTTTTAATGGTCAGAGAGTGTGTTGTGATGTGTATGTGATTACAGACAAGGCATTACACCCACATGTGGAATGTTGAGCTGTTACATAATGCGCTCCAGTGCAGATGTTGCACTTCAACCACTTACCTCAGTTATTGTGATGAATTGTGCATTTCCAGTATAAATACATGGGGCTCGTTGCTTATATTGAAACTCACGAAAAAAATAAACACATGACAAGATAACTTATGTTTACCCATAATATTGTTGTTATTCTTTTGTAATTATACAATACAATAACTAAACTAAATCTGTAGAAAACTTGAAGAGGGTTTTTGTAAACCACCGCAGGAGGGCAGTAGAGTATTCGGGTCGTCGGTGCGGTAATGAAATAGCTGCATTCACACAGTGCGGAAGAGTACAAGGGGGCGGAGTGAAGTAATTTGTCAACGGGAGGCTGAGTGAATTGTATTAATCAGTGATACAGCCTCCTTTTCGTCAGTGACAACACATCCCTCACTGAGGTACTGGGCAGAAGTCTGTAAGTTAGCCAGCCTGTCTTTTTGATAGTCCTGAATTAAAGAAGAGGTTTCATAGTAATGTTGTGGAGTGTGATGGCTGTCACTGAAACAGTATAGCAAGGTAGCTAACAAAGCTAGCTAGCTAACTAAGTGGTAAAGCAAACCGGTTTCCCGTTGTCCACCAGCTAACTTAGCTTTGGGATGCCTTTAGAATTGGTTCCCTAACGCGCTGGTGTTTTGCTTTTGTTTGGTTATTGGGGTGCGCAACCGTGGAACAACTTCCATTCTCCATATAGATTGGTAAGTTGGTGTTTTATTGTTCGGTATATTTGAAAGCTAGCGTACAGCACATCTGGGTAAACTGTCTCGATATTGACCCCAGTTCAAACGTGCTAGCCAGCTAATGTTAGTTTATTTACCAGTACAACCAGGAAAACTAGCATAAACAAGCGTTGCTTTAAAAATAAGCGATTGATGGCTAACCAATATCACTGCTTACCGGCCATGTGTATTAAGGACAGTGTGCGAAGCGGTTATAATTGACATATTCTCGTCACTCTGGTGTTGGTTGCTTGTCGATAATTTCATAATTACATGTGGCCTTAACTATATATAACAGTTACTTATTTGTATTCACTGAAGTCAGCTCACTGACGCATGCTGCGATATAGTGACCGTACTGTAGAAAACCAGAGAAATTAAATGTAACATTGTTGTTTGTTTTGCCAGTCAACAGACTCGCTTACGAGTGTCCCGTGTCATGACAGGCTTTGTAACTAATGTAGCCATTGCTGTGATTTTTTTTTTGGTCTTTTGTCCTGGACAAGTTGTCCAAACGTGGTAACACGATTTAGTTCAATCACAGAGTTAAGACACTGCAGCGTTCACGATAAAACGGCATTTTCTTTTTTTTTGCTTTAGCCTTGCAGTCCGAATATGTAGAGATTCTTGGCATCACATTATGTGTAAATGTTGCAGATAGCCTGTTTTCAGTGTGCCACACGGTCGACTACTTTCTTCTGCATCATGGAACTATTTGTCTTTTTAAAGCAGGTGTTACAAAACCAATACAAGCCATGGTGGTAAATACCTTTCATTGATGTGTAGAGTTAGCCTTTATTAGTTACAGTAATTATCTAGGCCCAAATTAGTCTGTGCTTAGGTTGTGCTTTTTAGAGCATTGTGTAGATTATTTGGATTATTTGTAGTTATTAGCTAACCCTTCACCTAAAATAGCTGTGCCAATAATACGTTAAACCCCCTCTTTGTGAGCCTACTGTTCCTGTAGAATATGCTAAGTGTAAAGTCAAAACATGCTTTTGAAACCATGCCATTTATCCCAATCCATGGCAACTATTGAATGACAATTAATTAAAGTGCTGGGCAATAATCCCAGGTCTGCTAATGCAAAAATATTGAAGCACCAATCTCAGTGTTGCTATTTGCATTGTTAAATGTGTTGACGCAGAGACTTTGTTCGCTCACCCTTCTTGTAAGAGTGAGAGGGTGCGCACATCCAAAAAACAGGGCTGTCAATCGAGGGTTCATAAAGTAAAAACACTGCCACAAATTTGATCCAACCAGCTCTGAATCAGCTGATCATAATGAGCACTCAAGAAGGGTAGATCAGCTACTCAGTGAAGTCACCTGTGTTAGAAGGAAAACGTGGCAGGATTTTTACTTTGTCTGGCACCGGTAAAATTAGCCTATTTTTTGGCAGCGGTGTTAATCCCAGTTTTACAAAGGCACCTGAAAAAGGTCTTGTCAGTTCAATACATTTTGGAGCATATACAGTGTGCAGACCTTTTTCTGTTTTCCGCTCCCCTCTTCTTGCCTTGAGCGTTTATTTATTTATTTATTTTTTGCTGTAGCCTATCTCAGCGCCACCTTGAGTGGTTGAGAGTTCTCTCTTGTGCCCATTGATTAAATCAGAGCGCTGTGTTTATCAATGAGACGGGCGGCTAACTCTTCCCCCCCCCCCCCCCACGGCACGGCAGCTCCGAGAGCTCTCCTGCAGTATTTCACTGCGGACAGCCACTCAAGGTGGCAGGCAGGCACGCAGCCAGCAGGATGCAGCTTAAGAAAAGTGAATGGGGTAGACTGCAGCAGCAGTCTCAGTCTCAGCCTCCATGCAGTGAGAGGCTTCCCAGGGTACATTTCAAATCCTCCCTTCTCACCATCAAAGCTCTCTCTGTGCTGGCCTGGCAGCTGTTCCTGGGGTAAAGTTAACTGGTCAGGCTGTTGCTCAGGTCATGGTATGGCATGTAAATATATGCAGCTGTTATGTAATTCCTTGGGGTAAGTGTGTGTGTGTGTGTGTGTGTGTGTGTTTCTGTGCGTGTGTGTCTTTGCCTGCAGGTAGACGGCACCAGTGGAGGTGGCACCATGGTGCAAAAATATCAGTCCCCTGTGAGGGTCTACAAGCAGCCCTTTGAGCTCGTCATGGCGGTAAGTGGAAACTACCTCGTGTGCCTTTCACACTGTATATATATGCACACACACACACACACACACACACGTGTGAGAGTGGGAGAAAAGTCTCTCTGGCATGGGGCCAAGCATAATGGAAGGTTGCATATTCTGCATATTTTTGTAAGGATCTGAGTAAATGGTAATTGCCTCATTTGCCTTCTTAACTATGTGTGTGTGTTTGTGTGTGCACGTTACATTATAGATACCTGTGTCTCTCTGGCAAGGATCTATTGGCCACCTATACAGTCTTTTGTCAACAAGAATGTTGTACAACAAGTTGATTCTCCTTTAAATCCTCTTTGTATACATGCACCCTCAAGCTGCATCTGGTATGAAAGCTAAAAATAATGTATTACTGCTAGTATTATGAAATCTCCATAGAAGACCAGCAGAAGTCATGTAAGTTGACTCGGCGTCCTCTCCTGAACAGTGATTGTACAGTACTCCAGGTTGTACAGACGTTCCCCTGCTGCGATCCCTCAGTAGTGCATGTGCTGCTTTTAAAAATTAAACAGAGCCGCACAGGCTTTTACCCTCAAGCCCTGGCGCACCACTTAAGTCACATGGGTTAAAGATCCCCCCCCCCCCCCCCCCAACACTGTACACTGTCTCTCGTGTGAGCAGGAGGGCAGCCTCGTTGCCCCCGTAGTCCACCTCATGAGTGGGGTGGGGCGTTGTGGCAGAGGGGTTGGCAGGATGTTATTAGCCTGGGGGGTCGGTTCACGACCAGTTCAGCACCAGTGGAAAAACACACACACACACACACACACACACACACACACACACACACACACACACACACACAGTGATTGAGCAGGCACTGTGGTTGGTGGAGACAGGGACCAGGAGGTGTCTGTTTATCCTTCCGCTCCATCAGGCAGGACTCTGCACTCCCCCACCACCACACACACACACGCACCTGAGGTTGCTCAAGCAACGGTGTTTATGCCTGGTGGTTTCCTTCCGGTGGTAATGGAGTAGATAAGTGAGATGCATGGCCTCTCATCTGGCTATGTGGAAAGATAAAGTCTGATTGGTGGGTGGCCTTTTTTTAGGTGGTTGTCCTCGTGAAATTCAGATGTGGTTCAGATGTGAAAACTAACTCTGGGTTGTAAAGGCGGTGCACCATGCAGAAATCAGTTTCAGGCCATGTGTTACAGCAATGCGGCTGAAAAATTGGTGTTAATCTCCTGAAGCCCCCCCCCCCCTCTTTAGCAGCTTGTAGTCTATCCTTGGTGTCAGTCCTGAGCATGTCGTGAAAATAGTCACACAGAGCTTCAGCCTTTTCACGCACCCGAGGCAGGCAGCCTGAAATAGCCGCGTGCTCGCTTGAGGGAGCCGCCAAAGACGTGACCTTCCTCCTGGGTAGCACGAGGAAGGGGCTGCTGCTGCAAACTAGGACATGTAGAGGGGAGAGGATGCTGCAGGGTCCCCCCTCAACTCCTCCCATATGGGCCAGTGGGGAGACTTGCACAGAATTGTCCGCTCTTGTCAATTAGGCTGTGGTTTCTTTTCTTTTCTTTCTGTCTTTGTTTCTGTCCTTCTTTCGCTTTCTTTTTTTTCTTTCAGTGTCTCTCTTTTGCTTCTTTTCTTTCTGTGTCTTTCTTTCTGTTTCTCTTTTCCTTTTGTTCTTGTTTGGATCTACGGCCAGCTTCTTGGAGAGAACAGATTCTTCGAAACAGGGGTAATGGGCCATTAAACATACAGGAAAAACATCCTGGCCCTGCAGAGCCTCCAGTTTATTCTTGCCTTGTTGCCCATCTTTATTGCTGCCTCCTTTCTCCCCCCTTTGGTACAAGAGTCAGAATCTCCAATAAGATTTTCACTGGATATGTTTGCTCTCTCAGGCTGTTCTGCAGTGTGATTTATATTTATTTATTTTTGCTTTTTAATTTCTCATAATACTTAATAATAACTTGCATAACTTGCGTCACTATCCTAAGCTGTCAGTTTTTGTGAAGAAGCGTCTGAGGTAGCGTCTGCCTCAGACGCTTAGCTTGTCCGTGCTTGTCGGGACCTGAAATGTGTCTGGGAAAACTATTCCTGGGTGTCTCCACTGTTCACACTCAGCGTGATGTATGTTCCTGTTGGCATGTGTTGATGTTCCCTTCCCAACCTGCAACAGCACCAAGCAGTCTTCCTCAGAAATGTATTTTTTTTGCTGGGGCTGATTACTTGGAAGCCAGAGGAGTGTTTTGAGCCTCACCAGGCCTTTGTTGCAGCTCGCCCATTCTTGACGTGATTTGATGATGTTGTGGACTCCAAAAGATTGTTTATTTCCCGTCCGAGGCAGGTGAGAGGCGGTTGGTGAATGTCTTGTTTATTGCAGACAAAAGGGTCTGTAAAGCCTCTGATGTGTGTTTTGTTTCCTGCCATAGAAACAAAAGCTGGGGGGGAATAATAACCCTTTTTTGGGGCATGGCCCCAGCGGATGTTCTGGAATCCTCAAAATATTATGGTGCTGACACACAGCTGGTTAAAAATCGGCCTGTTAAAATCTGCTATTGAAAGTTCCCTTGCACCATTCAAATACTACCAGAATGTGTCAAAAAAATAAGACATTTTGCTGAAGTTGCGAATTAACCCATTGACACCTAAAACGCCTGCAAAAAACGCCTATAAAAACCTATGCAATTCTATGATAAATGTCCTTATCTCCTGAAGGTTTTCTGAAAAAATACTAAGAATTGTCAACGTCTATTAAAACTTAAATATCTTAGCCTCTGAAGCACATAAAAACATGAAATAAATTGCATTTACAAGGTAAGACTCTCAGCTTGAATTAATACATGTACTAACATACCAACATCCACAATGCTGCCCTACGCAATACATGTACTAACATACCATACAAGTCCACAATGCTGCCCTACGCAGCAGCCGGCAAGAGATTCAAAGCTGCGCTACGCAGCAACCGGCAGGAGGTGCAATGTTGCGCTGCGCAGCATCCGGTATAAATGAGTTAAGGAAAGATGGTCATTTTTGGCAACTGCTTAATTTTGAGTACTTTGTAAGTCTTTTTGCCAGGTCTGGTCACACATTCAGGTGCAGACAGACTTCAGGTGCTGCAGGTTGATCTGACCATGGAATAGTGCTGTGCTCAAGCCAACCACCAAGGCCCCAGTGTGTCTGTGTGAATGGGGGTACTAGCCATGTCTCTAAACTTGCAATAGGAAACCAGCACTTCCTTTTTCTCTGTAACATTTCTGCAGAGCGAACAAGTCGAGTTCTGGAAACTGAGGCGTCCGCCCAGTTGCTGCAGAACGCATCAACATCAAGCGACATTCTTTCCCCGTGACCTCCTTCAGTGGAACTTCCAGGAGTCTTCCCTGAGGAATGTGGCTTTTTTAGAGCAGGGTGGAAGCTAGAAGAGGGGGTGGGGGTGTTTGAGTGACAATGGCTGACATGGGCTGATTATACGCCGGGGCAAAAACTTCTCCGGCCTGGCTGGACAGCCCGAGCGTGTAAGAGCTCAGTCTCTTACAATAACAGGAAATTGAGCTGATAGCACTCTTGCGATTACAGCGCTGTGCTGTGCTGCTGGCAAGTTTATGAAGTTGTAGTTCCCCTTGGGGACCGGGGAGGAACGGCTGGGCTGACTGACCGGCCCGGGCATTGTTTTGTGTTGGCCGGGTGCAGTCGTTCCTCTCACGAAGAAAACCCTCTCCTTGACTTGCCTTGTCACAGCGAACCCTCCGCCACCAACGACTTTCCTCACCCACCCCACCGCCGCCCCCCCCCCCCCCCCCCCCCCCCCCCCCAACCAGCCCTCGGCCACCGCGCCGGCAGCATTAGTGACATAAGCCTGCTTTGTCTGTTTAAACTGGAGCCTGTGTAATCTCCCGGGACACAAAGCCCCATTGGCTCCTGGGTAAATGCGGCGGAGGGCACAGGATGTGCCGGCATAGCTCGAGTCATGTGCACATCAGGACAGCGCCATCAGGAAATGATTGTCAGTCAAATCTCTACCGCCCTTGCACCCTGACCACCACCGCCACCACTCCACCCCCCCACCCCTGCCTGCATACAGTAGAAGCACAGATGCTGCAATGCCCACTTGCACAACTGTGCATCTGTGCAGCTTTAGAGTGTGGTCACACTCGGTCACTCTTACGCATGCAAAAAAACACCGGAAGAGTTGCAATGCGTATCGGTTAGTCTGTTGCTGGACTGATTAACAGAGAACCGGGCCTGTAACAGGGGGCCTCTTTCCACCTCTTGAACGGGCCATATTTGGCCAAGAGAGGACATCGGTATGTTGCCCCTCTCTCTCTCTCTCTTCCTCTAGTGCCGTCTGATTAACAAAGCCCAGCTCCTGCTTTGGTGTAATCGCAGCCGAGCTGATCCTTGACCTCCACCCAAGACGGCACCACTGTAATCCCTCTGTGGCCGAGCTGTCAACACCGTAAGAAGAGATGCGTTTTCAGTGCAGGAACCATAAGTACCTCTTGGATTGTTTGGACGTTTGACGGGAACTGCCCCCATGATTGGCCCCTTTCAGCTTGACTGTTTCCACTGCAGGTCCAGCCTACCTGACACTGCCTTGACTATATGATTGGTTTCATTGTAATTTTAAACAACACGCATGTATATTTTCTCGAATTTTGAAAATTATTCCCAAGGTCAATTAACTGTTGATTGGTACCATACAACAGTTAGAAAAGGCTCACACTCTGAGCAAAAAGTCTTGGCTACGTTTCAGCCATGAGGCTATTCTCAATGCTCACAGTGAATCAAGCACAAACCTACACTTTAAAAGACCAACCAGATCAGAGCAGACGAGAAACAGGTGTAGAGGGAGGGGCTACAGATCACTGCTGCCAGGTAGTAAACACGTATTTAGTTAGACCATGTTTTATTTAACATGTGAATCTGAAAAAATACGACAGTTAGCCGTAACCCTTAAGTAGATGGGCGCATGTCACCTATGTCCACCATGTCAGCTGTGGCCTAATGGAGCAGTTGTGCCCTAGTGGTTAGGGAGTTGGTCTTGGGATCGAAGGGTCTCAGGTTCAAATCTTGTAACAGTGGGTGAGTGATTGAATAACCAGTGCTCTCCTGCATCCGCATACATTTCTTAAGTGTGCTTGAGCAAGGCATATAATCCCATATTGCTCAATGGGCACTGTCCCTGTACCTAAGTCACTGTAAGATGTTAGCTCAACTTCAGTCTAATTTTAGTTAACGTGTTACTTGCTTGTTCATTATGCAAGTGACCATATTCTCAACAATGCCAGTTTGTAAGCGAGAACTAATTCACCTGGTAAGGGTATTTAAAGAAATACGCTTGCCTAACTCCTGGTACATGTAACCAGTATGCATTAACCAATCACTGCAAGCACCACCCACCAGTTTTTATCCAGAAGTAGTCAGTTGTCCTTGTTTTGGCCCTGAAAGACATGAAGTCTTCTTATGGTGCATGCACAAATATGTCAGCTCCCTATAAAACTTCCGTGACTCCTGGCATTGGAAAAGTACTTAAATCTGCACAGACAAAGATTGCAGGTCATTGTTCAGCCTGTGCAGGCAGGAAATGGCTATTACAGCCCTCACTGGTTCCCTTCTGGCCAGTTACAAAACAAAGTCATACTCACCTGCTTGCTCTACACAGAAGTGACAGTGATTATTTTTCTTCAGATTGTTTCCGTTAACTGCGTTTCCTGGTACTAACCTTGATGACCCGACCTGTCTTGTGGTGTAATAGGAGCGATCGTTTGCTTGCAGTGTGGTTTGATCTCGGGGGCGCGTGTGTGTGTGTGTGTGTGTGTGTGTGTGTGTGTGTGTAACTTGGCCCGCAGGCTGGTTGACAGTTCCAGAAGGCTAAAGGGGGTTCATTAGCTGCACAAAAGGCTCCCAAGTTCTCCCGTAACAACCGGCTAGTGCAGATAACGGCACGGTGATTACACCCTTCCCCCTAGCATTAGCGGAATTCTGATGTCATTCGGAATGCAGTCCAGCGTTCCGGTAGGCTGCGTTTAGTGTGTGTGTGTGTGTGTGTGTGTGTGTGTGTGTGTGTGTGTGTGTGTGTGTGTGTGTGTGTGTGTGTGTGTGTGTGGACAGCTTTGTCACTTTGACGCACAGTGCAGTGAAAAAGGCTGCAATCAGATAATGAGAAATCAGACTAATGGGTGGGCAAAAAAGCAGCTCTGTCTTTTTTAAAGAGACAACCAGCATTTTAGATCATTTCAATTTTTTTTTTCCACAAGTCCGTGCACATGGCTTGGTTTTTAGTTTGCATTTAGTTTTTTTTTTTCGTTTGACCTGATTTGTCTTTCAGGTGTCCAGCCTGACTAATGATCCCAGTATGACCCAGTATTTAGCCATGAATGTTCCAGGATCTGGTTTATATGTAACAGATGTTACACATATTTTTTGTCTGTTTTGAGTATTTATTTGTAGATTAAACCCCATCCTTCATAGTTTGTCTTATTTATTTATTTGGATGTTCACTTACTTGCTTATTTATTCACACACCACATCCCTTGTAGTTTGTCTCCATTTAATCCCTGCAAACACCATACATTGAAGAGCTAGAAGCTAGAGAAGCTCGGATAACCTGTTGGAAGAGGGCTTCCTCTGGTTTATGTTTAATAGATGTTTTTGTCTTTTTGGGTATTAACTGCTGCATTTAACTCCATCCCTCATAGTTTTACTTATTATTTATTTGGTTATTTATTTACGTGATGGTAAATAGGTTGTACTTTGAAGTTTGTCTCAACTTAATAACCGCAAGCCAGCAGCAGGGGAGAGAGCTGGAAGCTACAGAAA
>CM059281.1:9997625-10012625 GCA_030347295.1 Setipinna tenuifilis
TTTTGTTTTTTTTCTTTCCCCTCATCAGGCCTTTTGTCTCTGCAGTTATTTACAAAACTCTGCAGAGCCTTAAGTGTTTTGCCCTCCTGAACCGGCCCTCTGAACGAACACAGCGTTCCGTTTTGGCAGCCGCGCATTGTTTCTCTTTGTTTTCCCCATTTCGCATGGCAACTGACCTTCTCTCCCCCCCCCCCCCCCCCCCCACCCTACACCCTACACCCGCACCCCCTTTCCCCTCTCTCCAATCACCCGCACCCACCAGCCCCCAGCCCCCAGCCCCCCCTGTCTCCGTGTTGTCTATATCTTAAGCGGCCATTGCCGAAATGTTCTGTTCCCAGACGTCAAGCACTTTTTTTTTTTTTTTTTTTTTATAAATAGTGCCTGACCTTCCTGCAGGCATCGGGGGTCTGTTACACAATATGTCGACTGCCGTGCCGTGCCGTGCCTGAGAGAGAGGCTGAAGTGTTTTCTTATCGCAGTGCCGCACATTATCACACGTACACGGACACACACACACACACACACACACACACACACACACACACACACACACACACACACACACACACACACCCCCTTGTAGACAACACCTCAGGGGGAGTGGAGATCCGGGTCCATCATTTTGACAGAGGAAGGGTTTACCGCAATTATTTCCAGAGACTGTCCGTGATGGATGGTTTTTTGTGACGTCTTTATTTTCCTTGAGCTAGTTACAGTATGTTGTTGAGAGCGTGATCGCATTTATTGGACTCATTACACTATTAATGATGGAATGACATCAAGCATAAATAATGAAATGGTTCTTATATTTATTAAACTAGCAATGCAATTCTGTCATCACTCTTGAACGTCAGTATGTAGAAGCAATCGTTTCACCAGAAAATGTGGAGCATTGTGGTGACTATTACAGCCAGCAAAATAGTACTTTACCAGAAGCAGCTATTGAAACACTAGAGCTTGCAAGATTTCTCCAAATATTTTACCACTTTTTTACCAAATACCTCCAGCCAGGCAGGCAGTCACAGTGAGGAGAAGAAATGGGTTGCTCTACATCATCACACAGATAATGCGTTTGTGCGTTTCCTAATTGAAGCACTTTTAATTAACCCAGCTGTCAGTCTGCCTGAGATTTAAGATATGGCCACATCTCTTCACGGCGTGTGTGTGCTGTCGAGGCAGGAATGTGGAGTGGAAGATTCCATGACTCTACCGCGCAACCCAGAACAGACGCCCCTGAAGAGAGATGTATGAGAGAGCCGTTTTCTTTTTATAGGAAATTAGTAAGTCATAAAATATGCGTAAACATCCTTTGGTGGATTTGGACAGACCTTTAGTCCAGACCTTCCTCCTCTTAATGATCCACCAGACCCCTTCCCGTTAATGATCACACTGTTCTGCATACCGCCCCTCTCACCCTGTCCCTCTCAGAATGTTCATTTCTTTATGTAACATCATCTGCATCGGTCAAATAACCTCATTTGTGGATTAGTGTTCTGTGGTTGCTCTGTAACATCAGCTCATTTCATGACCACCCTTCAGCTCCTGTCACATCTGTCTCTGCTACTACTACTACTACTACTACTATCACCACAGTTCTGTGGTCAGAACAAAACCTGAATGGCTGGCTGGTTGACTGGTCCCAGGTCAGGTGTCGTGTGTGTCGTGTGTTTGTGGAAAGGTGACTGGAGGGGCGGCCGTCCCTGGCGTTAACCTCACGGGCATAACAGGTTGCCGTGGAAATGGCCCCCTGGTCGATGGTGATAAGCAGATTTTAATTAGCTGCCGCCGTGGGTGATTTGTCCGTGGCTGTGGCTCCGGTGCGGAGCTGTGTGGTGTGGTGTAGTGCTGTGCACGACCATCCCCCAGGCAACGTGACTGCGGCATAAACTGCTGCCTGCCACATCACATGGGTTGACGTGTGTGTGTGTGTGTGTGTGTGTGGTGTGTATGTCTGTGTGTATGTCTGTGTGTGCGTGCACACACATGTGCTTGTATGCTGGAGGTTTCATACCACTCATCTGTGCTCTCTTGTGCGTGTGTGTGTGTGTGTGTGTGTGTACGTGTAGTGTGTGCTTGTACACGCTCTAGAAGTTTCACACCACGTATTTCAAGTGAGCTTTACACTCATCTTTTCACATGTTTGCGTTGGTGTCCGCTTGCGCGCTTCAAGTGTTTGATCGTGCCTGAAGTGTTTGATCAGATTGTGTTGCATTTGTTTTGATGCTTATTTGTGTGTTTCATCTCAGTGTTGTTGCAGAGCACGTGGTACTCTATCTCTCAGAGTCTGGCACTGCCTGTGTGAAGACTGCCATAGTGTGTGTGTGTGTGTGTGTCTAGTGATTGGGGGAGAACCTGAAAGAGCGCAGCTGTGTGCGTACGTACGACAATCAGACATCAATCAAAGCCAGCCGACCCTCGCTGTGCCTAGCCCCCCCCCCCAGAGTCGTAATTGATAGTGACTGAAGTCATCTTCCCTTCTGACCCCCTCCCTGTATAAAGACAGGAGCCTCTCCCTGAGTGGATTATAGGATGGTCAGGGTCACCCCCCCCCCCCATTACCCTCCCTAATTAGCTCTCCTGGCAGGATGCTTGGCTCCACCCACCCATGTTAAAACCCCCCACCCACCCCCACCCCCACCCCCACCCCCACACCTTAAAGAGAAAGAGGAGAGGTACTTATTGTCTGTCTCTTACAGTCTTGCACAACAGGTTGAGAGTTTTTTTTAGAAATGGTTTTTAGTTTAAATGTCCTCTTCAGATTATTTTGGATGGTGTAGTCGGCTATGGTGTAAAAATGACTTGATTAAAGGCACCTGTCATACCAACATGTCCCAGATTTACAAGCTATGTAGCACTGCAGTCTTTCCAAAATATACAACGCTTTCGAAAAACACAGCATGGCAAACCATATCACCAAATGCTTTAATTTGGCATACCAGTACTCTTCTAGTCGCTACCGAGTGTTGGTGCATGTTTTCTACAATCCCTTTTAAGGTAATACGTTTGCTGGTATTAGACAACAACTTACTTGCTGTTGCCTTAAATGTGATCAGGGTTTTATCCTCTTGTGGAAGAGGAACCCCTCTTTTGCATTCAGTGTTCATTCTTGGCACAGGAGAGCTGCTTCAGGCTTTTGTCTTCGTTTTTTTTTTCCTTCCCAGCCCTGCACTCTTAAGAAGCTCCCACCAAAACGAGTCATGCTCGAATTCCTAAAGCCATAGCTCGAAGTGTGTGTGTGTGTGTGCGTGCGTGTGTGTTCCCCGAGTGTATCCCGTCTCCATGGCGATCTTTTCGGGACCTTTGACAAAAACACATCTGAGTTCTCTTAGAGAAGGGGTCTGTTTTGCCACAAGCTGCTCTCAAGACTCATTACGGGCCAAGAGCAGAGCAGAGAAGAGAGGAGCACTCTGGAGCAACAGAAGGATGAGATGTTTGTTATGCTGTAGATCTGGGGGCTTCCAACCACCAGGCCACAGACTGGTACCTGGCTGTGGGTCATTTGGTACTTGGATGCAAATAAAAAAAAAAAAACCTGTTGGTCATGTCAATGGTATTTTTTCTTGTAAGGTATTTTATTTAAAAACTAGCTAGCCACTTCTGCCTATGCTTAATTCCTTTATTTGACTCTGTGGCGACTTTCTCCATGTAACAAGCTAACATTTTAACATTTAGTTAACAAACTAAACTAACATTTTTGCCGTTATTTCAATTACACGGAAATATTGTCTGGCATTAAAACCTGTCCCTGGTACAAAGGGGCTTGTGAGCCTCTGAGCTAGAGTCAAGGAAACTGGCTGGCTTTTGTCCCACCACATTAACGCATGTCTCAGTAGGCCACCTCTCACGTGAGTGTGTGTGTGTGTGTGTGTGTGTGTGTGTGTTGTCTGTCGTCTGTCTCTCTGTGTTTGGCTCACCTTCACTGACCATTGCTGCTGTATCCTCAAGGACATTTTCCCTTTTCCCAGGATTTCTGTGTGGTTTTTAAAATGGAACAAAATGACCCCCTTGATTTCAATTAAACTGATAACTAACAAGCTATTAAACTCAGGGGGGTTTAGTCAGTGCAATTAGCCCAGCTGATTCCGTATTGACTGAACTATTTTTTCGTTTATAGTGGTAGCCAGTGCACTCCTACTCGTGTGGTGTGGTGTGGGATGGGATGGGTATTGTCTAGGGAGAGAGAGAGCGCTTGGTTGGCACAGTGCTACGCTCTGGCAGCCAAACGTGTCCATGTGGCGTGAGAACAGCGGGATGGTGGAAAGCGAAAATGAGCCCGACTCTGCTCTGCCTAGATCACCTTACTTCAAGGCTTTCATTAGTCACCGACATGCACTCCACACCCCTGAGCTGAAAGCTTTGGCCAAGTTTTTCTTGCTTTGTTTGGTATAAACAGTCTGTTTTTTTGTTTGTTTCTTTCTTTCTCTCACACACACACACTGATCTGCTTGATGTCAGTTGCAAACGGCTTGAGTTTCATGCCAAAGCTCTGGTGTGTTTGGCCCCTCAGTGTGTTCAGTGATTCCTCAGGGAATATTTGTTAGCTGAGGTCTTGGATTGTCTGGGAAGGGGCAGGGTAATGGTTGACAAAACCATCATCACTCATATTCACATCCTTAACATCGTGTTTGTTTTGAAGCTTTCTAGCTAGTTTGAATGGAAGGAAATTGATTGATTGGTGCTTACTATCTCACACATATTCCCAGAACTTCATCAGCTAATAATAAGGCCAAGTCTAATTTTAGTGCTCTGTTGGGACAACTTCCCAGGTGGGAGGGATGTGTTGTTAATGTCACTGCCTTACCTGTCAAGTACCTGGGGAGACGCTGCCATTCTGCTCTGGCTAAGAGACTCCTAAGATCATGAGTCCTTGCAGCTACGTATTCTGTATTGTATTATTCTGTTGAAAATGCCCAATATCGCCCAATGCCCAATAGTACTGGTACTGAAATGCCAGTTAGAAAACAGGCTGCTCCTACAGAGAGGTTGGTTTTTGCAACACCTCTAGGAAAAGATTTGAGATCCCTGATACAAATTCCCTACTGTGTGTGTGTGTGCGTGTGCGTGCGTGTGTGTGCATGCGTGCGTGACTGTGCCCTCTCAGTCGCCACACACCTCTGTGATATTTTGCAGTCCTTGAAAAGTCCCTGTTGTTGAGGTTAGGAAGGAAAGGGAGCCTTGTCTTCTAGAAGGTCGGACAAAGTAGGCTAATCGGCAGGAGAGCCCTGCATCATTTAGATTAGGTAAAATCTCCACACTGAAGAACCTTGTGTGCAGTTAAGCTTCCTTCGTGCCCTAACCACTAGTGTGGTGAGCCTTTTCAATAAAAAAAACGATAAAAATAATAAAGTTTAGAATGCAACAGGCTAGTGTAGTTTTGCTCGTCAGCAAACATACCAACTTGTTAACTTTATTTTACACCGGATCTTTCTTTGAACTAGCTGCACGACTCACTCTCCAGTGCAGCAATCTTGTGTGTTTATTGACCCCATCGACCTCCCCTTCACCCCCAACCCCTTTAGGTCTTCTGTTTATCATTTATTGACACTGAACTTTGTTTACCAGCCTTTTTTTTTTGATTGGTCATTACCGCTGATGCTTTGGAAAGTGGCTTTTCTGTTTTCCAGAACCAGAGGGGCTGGCTCTAAAAAAAGAGCCCTGCTCAGCAGCAGCAAGCGGATGGGCAGTGTGTGCCAGGCACGGGATCTCTCTCTCTCTCTCACACACACACACACACACACACACACACACACACACACACACACACACACACACACACACACACACACACACGACTTCAGCCTCCCAACACACAAACACTCCTCTCTCTTACACACACACACACACACACACACACACGTGTATACACACACACACACACACACGTGACTGCCGCCCCCCCCACACACACACTCCTCTCTCTTACAGACAGACACACACACACACACACACACACACACGACTTCAACCTCCCAACACACACACACTCCTCTCTCTTACACACACACACACACACACACACACACACGTGACTGCCGCCCCCCCCCCCCCACACACACACACACTCCTCTCTCTTACAGACACACACACACACACACACGTGTATACACATACACAAAAACACACACGCAGGCACTTTGTGATCTAGGTCACAGAGAACGTCCGTGCATTGATCCATGGCTGTCCTGTTTTCAGCACACATCTTTGGTCCAGATACGTTGACATTGTTTTTTTGGGTGGTTGTCACACTTGTAGTACTCATTGTTTGTTTTTTTTTTTTTCTGGAGTGTACCCTCGCCTGTTTGTTCCATTGCTCTTTACACACACACACACACACACACACACACACACACACACACACACACACACACACACACACGGCGCATCATGACTCGGTTCACAGATGGAATACACTGTGGCATACTTCTGACAGTGCAATTCTAGCCTCTCTTAGCCTGTGTGAGTATACTGTGTGAACACACTGTAATGTGAATGACTGCATCCACCTCATTTCACAGATTACAGAGTGTACTGTGGCATTCTTTTGACAGTGAAATGTAGGCTTCTCTTGACTTGTGTGTGTGTGCGCGTGTGTGTGTCTGTATGTGTGCATGTCTGTGTGTAAGAGGGAGAGCAAGCAAGCTTACATTTGAGTGAATGCACCTATCTTATTTCCACAGATTACAGAGTACATTACAGCATTCTTTTGACAGTGCAGTTCAGTGCAACTCTTGGCTGTGTGTTTCTGTTTGTATGTGTGTGTGTGTGTGTGTGTCTGTGTGTGTGTGTGTGTGTGTCGGTGTGTGTGTGTGTGTCGGTGTGTGTGTGTGTGTCGGTGTGTGTGTGTGTCGGTGTGTCTGTGTCTGTGTGTCTGTGTCTGTGTGTGTGTGTCTCTGTGTGTGTGTCTCTGTGTGTCTCTGTGTGTGTGTGTGGCTCAGTTGAGGTGACTTGAGATGCCCTGACTGTCCTGCTCTGACCCATGAGCTTCCTGCACACACTCCTTGTTCAACCAGATGTTCTCTGTGCTGTCTGCTGTTTGCGTGTGTGTTTGTGTGTCTCATGTGAATACACTCGCACGCAAGCATACTGTTTTATAACTGCTGAGCGTCACACACACACACACACACACACACACACACACTATTTCCTTAGTACAAGGCTATTCAAGCACACATGAGCTGAGTGCTTTGATATAAAAGCATTTCTCTGCCCCCCCCTTAGACCGGCCACTCACACTATGCCCCGCCGTAACCTCACACTGCCTTTGCTGAGGCTCGTCTCTTGTTCTTTCACTCATGTGATTTGTACATGTATATGTATAGCCAGGTACTTACACACACACACACAGACACACTCGCGCACACACCCACCTACAGTCGTGCATTTGCCCTGCACATATGCAGGAGGCTTGGAGAAACTCAATTATTTTGACAAGCCAAAGAAGATTAAAAAATGCAATGACCTGAATGATTAAGCCTCGTAGGTCAGTGCCCAAGATTACAAAAGGGATTCAGAAAAATTGCGACACCCTTACAACACCCGTGGCCCTGCTTTCCCTGTGTGCTACCCATAATAGCTGTTCTCAGGTCAGTCACTTCTCCACCTGCGCTGGTCTCCAGGCCTGTGTGCAGTCCGCTCTCACTGCTCTGAGGCAGCCGTGCAGTGCTCCTGTGGGGGACCAGCGTTTCATAAGATCAGATTGAGGGCAGGAAGGGAGGGAGGGAGGACAGCTCTGCTGCTGCTGTGAGCTGCAGGTCCAGCGCTGAAGGCACGAAACACACACACACACACACACACACACTTGAACATGGCCCACATGTTGTACACATACTGAGTGTACAACAGTCTTGAACATGGCCCACATACACATACTGAATGTAGACCACTCTGGAACACACCCACATACAGATTCATTTGCTAAATTAAAGTGTTTTAAAATTTAATGATAGAATGCCCCAAATACACATACACTCACTCAGTAGACCACTCTGGAACATACACATGCATATTCATTTGCTAAATTTAAATGTTTTAGAATTGAATGATGGAATGACCCAAATACACATACCGAGTGTAGACCACTCTGGAACATACACACATACAGATTCATTTGCTAAATTTAAATGTTTTAAAATGGAATGAAAGAATGACCCAAATACACATACTGACTGAGTGTAGAGCACTCTGGAACATACACACATACATATTCATTTGCTAAATTTAAACCTTTTTCAAATTACACATTGAATGGTAGAATGCCCCAAATGCACATACTGTGTACAACACACTTCAACATGCCCCACATAAATGTAATGTGTGAACCATACTGGAACATACATGCATACATACATGTTCACAAGCAAAGTCTACACATTTAGATTGATGCATTGCATTTATAACGATGGAACACCAAATGGTAGAATGCAGTTTAGTGCAATAAGTAATTATATGCACCATATACCAACATGGTCTCCACCAGGTGTAGAATTTCTGCACAGCTATATATACACAGCTTTTTGTGCACAATATTTGAATATTAATAGACGCACACCAGGACAGTAGACATACCGTTTTATAACTTCTGGGCGTAATACACACACACACACACACACACACACACACACACACTGTTTGTAGCCAAGGCCACTCTGTAGCCCAACCCACCCCCCCACCCATCATTGTACTCTGCAAGGCTACATGCGTCTGGTATCTCATGGAAGGCACTTGACTGATGGAGGAGAGCCTTTGCTGTACTGCACTGTTTTCTGCCTGGAGAGCTCTGTGATGTGCTCCCTTAGGAATACTCCCACATACAACACACAAGCACAGTCTGCAGGGCACCGTGGTGTGGACTCACCGTGGCTGTCAGGGGCATGGAGAGTGACTTGCACTATATAAAGTGCGGACTTGTGTGATTCATTCTCGAGTGACTAATTCTTGGAAGTTCGCTTCCTATAATGTAACCAGCGTCATTGGGCGGTCTTGTTCTTCCTCTTTCTCAGTAGCTCTTGTAGGTTGGTGCTGGTTTTTTCACATCGTCTTCTGTCTCTCCTCTCTCTCTCTTATTATTTATCTAATTGTGTATTTTGCGCTGTAGACTAGCCTGGCTGCTGTCCAGTGTCCAGTATAATCTTCGGGGCCCTAGCTTACTTCCTTCCGGTAGCATGCTGGCGTCTGGCCCTTTTCCTCTCCACTCCATGTAAAGCACTTTGGGTCAGCTGCTGTTGTTTTTAAATGTGCTGTACAAATAAACAGCACTTGGCTTAACTTTCTAGCCCTCTGTTCTCAGCCGTATGAGAATGCACACTGTGTGTGTGTGTGTGTGTGTGTGTGTGTTCCAGTGTGCACACACACACACACACACACGCGCGCATACAAAAAATCACAAGCAACACATTTAGGTCTATTTGTATTTATATAATGTGTAGAATACAGTGTATTGCATTCTGTTCTGTTTTTTTCATGTCTCCTCTTCCTCTCTTCCTCTCCCTCCTCTTCTCCCCCCCTTTACTCTCCCTCCTCTCTCCTCTCCTCCTCTGTTCTAATCCATCTCCCTTTCTCTTCTCCCTCCTCTTCTTCTTCCTCTCTCCCCTTCCTCTCCTCGTCTCTCTCCTCTTCTCCCCCTCTCCTCCTCCCTCTCCTCTCCTCTCCCTCCTCTCTAATCTATATCTCCTTCTCCCTCTCTCTTCTTCCTCTCTCCCCTCCCTCTCCTACTCGCTCTATTATCCCTTCTCTCTCCTAATCCACCCCTCCTTCTCCCTTTCTCTTCTCCCTCCTCTTCTCCCCCTCTCCTCTTCTCCTCCCCTCTTCTCCTCTCCTCCTCTCAGGCGTACGAGCGGCGCTTCCCCACCTGTCCTCTGATCCCCATGTTCGTGGGCAGCGACGTGATGAGCGAGGAGCAGAGCGAGGACGGCTGCATGCACAACGTCGAGCGCCGCTGCAAGCTGGACGTGGACGCGCCGCGCCTGCTCAAGAGGGTAACGGCAGATCACACACACCCGCATCACACACACACACATCACACACACATCACACACACATCACACACACATCACACACACACACACATCACACACACATCACACACACATCACACACACACACACACACACACACACACACACACCCACACACACACCACACACACACCACACACACACCACACACACCACACACACCACACACACACTCACACACACACACACACACACCAACCCACCCCATCACCCATCTACACAACAAGCTTTTTTCCCTCCACCATTTTTTTACATATTCATGCTAAATTTAAATGTTTTAAAATTGAATGGTGGAATGACCCAAATACACATACCACTCTGGAACATACACACATACAGATTCATTTGCTAAATTAAAGTATTTTAAAATTGAATGATAGAATGCCCCAAACACACATACTGAGTGTAGACCACTGTGGAACATACACACATACAGATTCATTTGCTAAATTTAAATGTTTTAAAATTTGAAAGTTATTTTCCCTGCCTTTATTTGTTAGTTAAGGGCTGCCTTTCTTGGCCAGGGCTCATTTGCAAAAGATACCACTGTATCAGTGTTACTACCCTGGTAAAACAAAGAATAAATAAAATAATAATAAATTAATTAATCAGTAGTAGAGAGAGTCAGGAAATAATCTGGGAGAAGATCTGGGTAGGATTGGGAAATGACCGTAAGTTGGACTCAAACCCGAGTGACCCTGATTGCACACTGTAATATACCGGCCATCTACAACCTACAAATTCTTTTGCACTTTATACACCTGGATCAATATGCATGAGGCATTAGCCCGGTGGACTCGACTCTTTCACTGACTGCTTGTAGTGTAACTACAACACTTAAGCAAAGGCACTACCACAACGCTTGCCCGGCCAAAAAAGAAAGATGGTATCAGCTTGAGAAGATTTCATATTGAAAGGCCACAGTGGTAACGTGCTCACCACAAGTTCAGCACAGTGTCATCTCGGCTTGGTATTATCACCATCACCCATCTACAACTTGACAATCTCTCTGAACCCTGAGCTCATGACACGGGAGCACAGCATGAGTCCTGATAAGACCGAGAGAGATTGGTCACGAGATGAACCGGTGGCTTGACATGAAGTACACAGACATATCTGATTAAAAACGTCTGGTACACAAAAAATGTTCCCACAAGTTGTTGCTGCACACGTGTAACTGAGGTGTTTGTTTTTCTGTTTCTGTTTGTTTGTGTTTGTTTTGTCTGCGTTGTTGTTGTTGTTTTGGTGGCCGCAGATTGCAGGTGTGGACTACGTCTATTTCATCCAGAGGAACTCCCTGAACCGCCACGAGAGAACACTGCACATCGAGTCCCACAACGAGACCTTCTCCAACAGAGTCATCATCCACGAGCTCTGCTGCTACTCTGTGAGTAGCTCGCACACACATACATAAAACACACACACACACACATAAACACACTCACACTCACACTTGTGCACACACACACACTCATTCACTCACTCTCGCACATACACACTCACTCACACACTCACTCACTCACACACTCACACATTCACTCTCGTGCACACACACACTCACTTTCGCATGCACACACACACGCGCACACACACGCACACACACACGCGCACACACACGCACACACATACATAAACTCACTCAGTTGCACATACACATACACCTCCACATGCATAAGCACACACGCGCATATCCCTACATGCCTAAACACACCCACACATATGTATATAATCCATGTGCACACACACATGATGGCAACAGCAAACATAGGAGTGTGCATATTCGTGAGAACATGCAGTAGCTACGTACATTTCACAAATGCACAAAGTTTGCCTAGTGCTCCTCAGTCCTCCAGTCTGTGCTGGATTTCTTCCCAGCAATGCATCCGACATGCACACATACATTCAGTTTATATAAAAATTATGCATGGAAATTGGGGCTGACACGTGCTGATATTTTGCACAGACATCCTGAGACCCAAAGAAGTGCATACACACACACAGACAGACACTCACACAAGCAAAGATTAAAAACCACTTACACATACACACAAGTGCGCACACACAAGCAAAGATTAAAAAATGCTTAGATGTGCGCACACACACACACACAAGCAAAGACTCAAACACACACATTCTCTCTCTCTCTCTCTCAGACACACACACACACACACACACACACACACACACACACTCACCCCCACCCCCACCAGACACACACCCACACACACACACACACACACACACACACACACACACACACACACTCCCTCTCTCTCTCTCTCTCTCTCACACACTCACACTCACACTCACACACACACACACACACACAGATGCCTGGAACGTGGTCTCCCCAAGTGCCACATACATCATAAGCAGACTCTTCTCTTCCTGCCGAGGTTCAGGGCCTCAAGCCCTCCCCAGCGTCCGCACATAAATCACCACAGCAGCGCCAGCTGCTGACAGCACACACGCGTCTACACACCACACACACACATACACACACGCACATACACACACGCACATACACACACGCACACACACACGCACACACACACGCACACACACACGCACACACACACGCACACACACACGCACACACACACGCACATACACACGCACATACACACACACACACACATACACACACACACATACATACACACACACACATATACACATATACACACACACATACATACATACACACACACACACACACACACACACACCACACACACACGGGTCTTGCACAGCCTTCTCAAGTCAACCACCACCCCCCTCCCCCAGTCAGAGTGCGATGCATAGGGAGGGGGGAGGGCTCAGCTCCTGGCCCTCAGCCTTGGCTCCTGGTTCTGCGGTGCTGGAGCCTGGCCTGGCCTGCTCAGCTCAGCTCAGCTGGATGAGTAATTGAGGTCTCCTGCCGCTCCAGCCCTGCTGCTGCTGTTGCTGCTATTGCTGCTGCCACCACCACTACCACAGCCAGCCAGCTGGTCAGTTAGTCAGTAAGCACCAGCAGTGTTCCACCCTGCTGGAGTTCCAGTGCCCATGTGGCTAGCACTGCACTGCACTGCACTGGCCTGGCCAAGCTACCTGTTCTTTCAGGTGCATACATCTAAAGGCAATGATGATGTTTTCTCATCTACACATATTACTTACTTTAAAAAAGTAAAAAAAAAAACAACAAAAAAAAAGCCATGTATTCCTGCCGATGCACTTAACACAGGTGATTTCACTTATGAGCTCATCTGCCCTTTCTCATGATTTGTTGCATTTTAATGGGAATCAGCTGGTTCAGTTAAATGGTTATATGAAATACAAATACATGAGCTTGTAACTTTCTGAGGCCAGGATCACCACTTCTACTAACTTGATTATCACAGTTGCTGACCTAGCGGGGCTCCCCAGCTGTTTTCAGTTGCACAGTGATGACCCTGTGGAAAAAATTCTTGAGCAAGTTTTCCGGTGAACACCCAGGACTCCTTATTGATTGGCTCCTCCGATAGAACAATCGTGAGAAAGTTGCCCGTTGTTGATTTTTCAGTTCTCTAGATGATCACTGATATTAATTAGGCAACACATTTTGTAAGTGCCTAGACGACATCCTGTGTTGTATCATCATCATCCGTGTTAGGAAGGCACTTTCATGAGCTGACCTCAGAACAGGTCTGTGCCTCTCCCACTCTTGAGAGCGATGTGACGGGCAGAGCCTAGGCATGTGATCCCAGGTCAGCTTGTGATATGGGTGGGCGGTGGTGGAGTCTTCCACACACACACAGGAGGAAGAAGATGAGATGGAGGAAGCTGCCGAGTGGGGAGGCCCAGAAATGAGGGCAGGCGGCACACCCGGAACCAGGGTAGTGTTAATGAGGGCGCTGCCTCTGAGGGGAGTTGTGAAATGTACTTTATTTTAGGGTTGGGACTTCTCTCTCAGTGTTTCTCAGCCCTTTCTGTGGAGAAGAGGAGGACTGGGGAAGATTTATATGGTCTTATTTATTTGTTTGTTTATTACATTTAGCTGACACTATTTGTTTATTTATTACATTTAGCTGACATTTTTGTCCAGAGTGACTTGCCATGAATTAATTACAGGGACAGTCCCCCTGGAGACAACATGGGGTTAGATGCCTTGCCCCCCCCCCCAGGGCACTTCAGCTATGGATGTGGTTATTTACTCCTCCACCCACATTTTTACTACTGGTACCGAATTTGAACCTGTGACCTCTCTAAAACCAACTCTCAAACCATTAGGCCACAGCTGGCCCCCCATTGTATTTATACTTCTCTTTTTATTAGGTATATGTCTCCTGAGCAGTGGCTGTCCACATAGTGTTCCGTGTTGCTGCTCATGGGTGGTGGTTTTGTGCAACATGAGTGCGTTGTGCTGTCGGTTGATGGATGGATGTCATCCTCCACCAGTCCTCTCCACACCCGAGTGGTCTTCCATGCCCCGCCTGTCTATCTACTCTATGCAGCTGTGCACTTCACTCTCTGGCCAGCTTTTTGCTGCCTTCTGCCATTGGAGCAGATTGCTAAACCCCCCCCCCCATATGAGATTAATACCTACCACACCTGCATCAGGCCCACTCACCTGCTGCTGTCCTCTTTTACCTTGGCCCTTCATCTTTTCTCAAACACACACACACACACGCTCACTCACATACACACACACACACACACATTCACTCACACACACACACACATTCACTCACACACACACATACACACTCACTCACATACAGACACACACACACTCACATATACATACACACACACACACACACACACACACACTCTCTCACCCCGACCCCCACCCCCCCACCAGACAGACAGACGCACACGCACACACACACACACACACACACACACAAGGCTGTAGTTATTGATTCCCACACCAAACAGCTGACTCTGGGTCAGTCCACAGCTTCAGTTTTCAGTAATGGGATCGGATCAAGCTTACTGGTTCTGGATCAGCTGCTGGATCTGGATC
>CM059281.1:10017625-10180125 GCA_030347295.1 Setipinna tenuifilis
CACCCCTGTCGGTGCTCTTGAACTAGTCTTTCTTTCGGTGTTTGTTTCTTTCTTACATTTGTTTGTTGTGTGTCAAGCTTGCTTTCTTTCATTCATTTGTCATCTATTTCTTTGTTGTTCTTTCTTCTCTCTCTCTCTCTCTTTCTCTCTCTCTCTCTCTCTCTCTCTCTCTCTCTCTCTCTCTCTCTCTCTCTCTCTCTCTCTCTCTCTCTCTCTCTCTCTCTCTCTCTCTCTCTCTCTCTCTCTCTCTCTCTCGTCTGTTGTTCTTTCTCTCCTTGGCAATTTATTTTTCTACCTGAAATATTTATTTTGTTCTTGACAAGTTTGATTGTATTCTTTTTGTTTTCCTCTACTTCTTTGTCTTTTATTTCTTCCTTCCTTACTTGACATTATATTTATACTGATATGTTTATTTAGATATGTTATTTTTGACAACCTCATTCACTCCTCCTCTCTGCTCCCCCCCCACCCCCCCAACAATCCATCCTCAGATCCCTAAGGACGAGCACATCCTGCGTTTCCTGCGCGCGCGCGACTTCAACATGGACAAGGCGCGCGAGATCCTGTGCCAGTCGCTGACCTGGCGCAAGCAGCACCAGGTGGACTACCTGCTGGAGACCTGGAGCTGCCCACAGGTGCTGCATGACTACTACACCGGCGGCTGGCACCACCACGACAAGGGTGAGCAGCACAGTCCACTCCGACTACAACGAGCCAAACATTAGCAGAGTGTGAATTGCTCCATCATAACTGAAGGGGTGCCATCGTTTTACTGTGTGAATTACCTCTTACCTCTTTATAATTGGAAGGTACTACCTTTGTTTAGGGGGAGGGGGGGGGGGGTGTACTACCTTTTACGTGTGAATTACCCCCACATTACCCTATATTTTTTTGGTGGAGGGTGGGGGGTATAACCTTTTAAGTTTTCTGTTTGCTCACCCTTGTCGTGGTGGTGAAATTAATGTCAGAGTCCACTCCTCTAATGAGCCAACATGGCCTCATCAGCAGTGTGAATTACTCCCATCATAACTGAAGCGGTGCCACCTTTTTTACGTGTGAATTAGCTCTTTATAATTGGAGGGTTCTACCTGTTACGTGTGAATTACCCCCACATTACCCTACATTATTTGGTGGAGTGTGGGGGGTATTACCTTTTAAGTTTTCTGTTTGACATTAATTTCATTAATGTAAAAACAGAAAACATAAAAAGGTAATTTCATTAATGTACTGGTACCCCACAACTCTGCTATTTTGTGTCTCTTTGTGGGACAAACTTCGAAACTACACCCATTATCACAACAGTGACGTGTTGTTAGTGGTTAGCTTGCACTATCAAACACAGCAGTGTGTGAGGAGAAAATCACTCTTAACAAGCAAACATGTCCTCACCAGTGAGGGCCAGAAGTGAGGGGTTGTTAGTGGTTAAGCTGTACTGTTGAACACAGCATGCTGTGTAGTTAAAAAAAATAAATAAAAAACTTGAAACCATACAACTAATGGTAACAAGCCAACATGAGTGGCCCTTATAACAGCAGTGAAGCATTATGGGCAGTTAGCACCAGGAGTCTGAAGTTGTGGGCCCCTTGAAAGGATGCAGTTTTGGGGCACAGTAATGAATAATAAAAGCGCACCTGATGACACACCACACAAACCCCTAAACAGCCACAAGAGTGCAGTTGGGTTTCAGTGTGCGGTGGGTGATCTAATTACTTGCCTTCTTCACACACTATTACGGCCTAACAGCACCTGGACTGGAGACTGCGCACATCTTTTTTTTTTTTTTTTTTTTTTTTTTTTACCCGTCTTGAATTATATTACTCATGTCCTGAAAAGGCCCCCCTCTGCCAATGCTGGCCACTTGGGGAATCATCCTAACTCTTCCTCTCCTGGCTACGCCACTGGTGGTTAGCACTGCACTGTGTAACACAGCCGTGCTGTTGTAGTTTGAAACTCCAATCCAATCAAATCCATGCAGTTTTACTGCTAATGGGATGATATTTTGCACTGTGCCCGTGGCGCTCATACTGAAAGTATGATGAGTGTGAGAGAGCTATCGGTAATGCTGCTACTACTAGTAGTTAGAAAAAGTGGTTCATTGTGAGTATAATAAGCGCAGAACTGCAGAACATTAGAGCATGATTTTTATTAGCATACTGCCTCTGGCGTGTCTCCAAATGCTTTTTTATGCGCATGGGCCTGGTGGAGGGTTCAACATGAATTTGTATGATCTGATTAAAAAAAAAAAAAAAAAAAACTAGCTGATCTGAAGTGACCCTACATCAAACAAACACATGCACACACACATTTGTACACACACGCACACACACATTTGTACACACACACACACAAATATACGTGTGTATCCACACACACACATACACACATACACACATACACATACACACACACATACACATATACACATACACACACACAGCCAAGAGTTGCACTGAACTGCACTGTCAAAAGAATGTAATGTACTCTGTAATCTGTGAAATAACAGGTGCATTCACATACATACACACACACACACACACACACACACACACACACACACACACACACATATATATACTCTGAACACAGAGCATTGAGGCCAACCTAATCTGCTTTCACCCAGCAGCACCAGCTGTTGGCATGTGCTTACATAAGCATTCCTCCTGGTGCCAAACTGGGTCGTGTTGGGACCCATCCACCTGCAGCGCTATCTGTGTTCTCATCTGCATCTCTCCCACATTCCTCTATATTACTCCAACACGCACGCACGCACGCACGCACGCACGCACGCACGCACGCACGCACGCACGCACACACACATTTTAGGCTGCCTGCCACTGACACCCCATGCCAGGCACCAGGAGATCAGAATCAGCACTTACTTGTGCTGTGGTATTTAAACACACACACACACACACACACGCGCACGCGCACGCACAGACGCACACAGACGCACACAGATACACACACACATAACCGTACATGCCGTCCTACTGGCATCTCGAGCACCGATGAGTCTGTCATCCACGTCTGATTTGAGGGCAGTGTATGGGCTCCTTTCTGTCAGAGTTCTTGAGTGAGCCTCATGCGTCAGAGAGCCATCTGCAGCTCTGCGCGTCTGTGTCTTCGTGTGTGTATGTGTGTGTGTCCGTCTGTGCGTGTGTGCGTGAAATGGCTGTCCTTGAGTGGGAACAAATCACTTGGGGTACCGTACGCACACACACTGTCACAGACGTCCATACTTGCTCCTTGGCATTTAAACGCGCACACACACACGCACACACACACACACACACACACACACACACAGCCAGACACCGACACCCACATGCTCACAGCCTGTTACATTGCATCTTGGCATTTAAAGGCTTTACAGAACGATACATGAGGGTGCATGTTGAATTAGGAGACACAACAGAACAGACCTGCATGCAGGTACTCGAGTAAGCAAACACAACTGCAACGTGTCCGTGTCCTAGCAGGGTAACATACTCTTCCTCTACTTTTCCATTGTACATTCCATTAACATCCCTCTCCATCACAACATGCACAGCACGCACGCAAGCACGCACGCACGCACAGACTTTGACATTTTTGCATAGCACTGACTAATCTATTTCCCAGCACTTATCTCTTGGCACAGTAAGTACCACACACTCACACACACACGGTCACGCTCACGGGTACCTCAAATGCCACCACCCACGCAGTAGGGGGAAAACGGCTCTTACTTCTCTACATGTGTGATGTTGCTTATGGCTTGAGGCAGTTACAAACATAGGCCTGATTATGGATATGTGGATTCACACTTGCTTTTGTAATGCCTCAAGGGTTTTTTTTATTTTTGTTGTTATTGTTGGTGGTTTATTTGTTTTGCTGGCCAAGTCATTTTGTCACGTAAGAAGTATGTTACCTGTTCTTTTTTGAAAAAAGAAAAAAAAAACTGATGTGAATGTCGATTAAGCACGTTCTCATGCCATTTTACTATCTTAAATCAATCAGATAACTCTCATGTGACGGTCAGCTCCTTGGTTTTCCTGATTGACTGTATGAGGAGGAGGGGAGGGAAGAGGAGGTGTATGTGTGTGGGGGGGCATTTCTTCTCTGTCTCCATCCATCTCTCTCTACCTCCCTCCATCCCTGAATCTTGTTTGCATTTCAACATTTGCTTTCTCATTGAATTTACACTTTTTTTACATTCTGATACATTTGTCACTCCCTTTCATGGAAACACTAAGTAAAAGTGAAATTTATTTAGAATGGACATTAAGGCACAACTTTCAACTGGCCAAAGGCCTGCATAAAGTATAGATGAATAATAGTAAAAAAAAAAAAACTAGAAACCAGTACTTAAAAACAAATGGACAGCACAGCAAAAGCGAATAACGAAAGCAGCAAAAGGCACATACTAATTCATGCAAATCATTCATCCATTTAGTGCTGCACATATTCTCTGTAGCGCTCAGGCAGGGTAGAGTGGATAAGTGGGAGCCTTCATGTTTACAAGTAAAGACGGCACACTACCAACCAAACCGCCATGTGAAGTCCCTAGAGTCATCGGGCTTCTGGTGAGTCACCCAGAGGGCAGCTCTCAGGAAGTCTCCCATTGGTCATTCGCTGGCTGGCTGGCTGGCTGGCTGGCTGGCTGAGTGAGCGTTCTAGTGAAGTGTGTCAGTGTGGGGGAGATTTCCTTGAGCAGAAGAGGCAGTCAGTCAGACAGACAGTGTGGGAGGGAGGGGAAGAGAGGAGGGAGTTTGTTTGCGGGGGAGCCTCTACAAAACAGGAAACTGGCTTTCCTGATATGGAGTTTGCTTCTGCTGATTTTTATTTTTTATTAGACAAGAGCGGGAAACCTGTGGCTGTTGGAGAATACGTGTCTATTTGTGTGTGCGCGTGTGTGTGCGCGTGCGTGTGCGTATAAATGTCTAAGGCAGTGGTTCTTAACCTGGGTTCGATCGAACCCTAGGGGTTCGGTGAGTCGGTCTCAGGGGTTCGGTGGAGCCTTCGCCGCAGAGGTCAAGATACACATGACTCATCATGTGATGGTAATGCACGGTTCATTTTGTGCACCACTAAAAAAAATGATATTTTATTTTTTACTAAAGAAGGGTTCGGTGAATGAGCATATGAAACTGGTGGGGTTCGGTACCTCCAACAAGGTTAAGAACCACTGCTCTATGGGAATGCTGAAGGCACATGAGCATGCGTGATGCTTATAAGCCATAGGGTGACCATATGTGTCATAATGCAGATGTTCTATGGAGAAATAATAATAATGCCTCTGTGCTCAGCCTGTGTTACTGTTCCCCTGTGTGTGTGTGAATCACCCACAGGAGTATAATATGGATAGATGAACTTTACTCCATACTTTAAAATACACAGAAATGCTTTGCATGCACGTCCTTTGGAAGATATCAAGGAATGACAGTTTTACTGTGTGTTTTTACTATGTAAAGGCAGTATCTATGGTGCTGTTTAAAGGGAGCGTGTGTATGAGTGAGTGTGTGTGTGTGTGTGTGTGTGTGTGTGAGTGTGTGTGTGTGGGCGGGGGTGCTCTAAGCAGAATCATGATGCCACTGAATTCCTAGTTAACACAATAGATTAATCTCGACAAATACTACTGTAACACAATGACGGAAGATGGACAAAAATACACAGGCTCCTAGCCCCTAGTCAATGAGTGTTAAATCTAAACTAGCACCTATGGTTGCTTCTAGATGTATGCAAAAGATGTGAAGGTATACCTGTTCTCATGTGTGAGCTAACTCTGGTTGAAGCCACCACGAGTAGCCAACTCACCTGGGTTCCCGTGTGGTGTGTGTGTGCGGGCCGGTTTGTAGTTTTCACAGACTGATTAGGGCGAGTGCAAGCCCACTAATCCACGTTTAACGATAGACGGTAAACAGACCAAAAAATGATCTCCAAATCATGACCAGTAACACAAACGAAAACATATGCGTGTTGCTCACAGACTATCTTGTGTTCACTCTCGGTCACTGATTACATTGATTCCATGCAGCCTTTTAAAATTGATCAGGGCACTCAGCAACACCTGGCAAAGGTCCAGTCAGCTTCCCCTAGTGGCTCCCACCTGGCAGTCAGTTACTGACCCTGGCCATTCCCTAACACTACCATACACAACATCTGACACAATAGCACAATAAAACTAGACTGCATTCCCGCAGAAAATGCAAAAAGTGTGTTTGCAAATATGCGTGCCAACATTCCGCCATTCATTTTCAATGGGCCAAAAAGTTGCAGAAAAACAACAATAACGGACGAACGACAAGAGGTACGGTATACCAAAATGTAGGTGGTCATGTCCAAACCGGGCCGGTCGTTTTAGAGTCGGAACGGTGTCTCTATCTCGAAAGCCTGAGGAGTAGTAATGTCTGAAAGATCTGGTTCAGGAGAAGAATAAACGGTGGGATAACAATAAGTGTGCTCTGCAAGCACACTTAATCACACACAGGACGACGACAATCAGCAAAATATAAACGTGTGTCCGTGTGTGTGTTCCACAGATGGCCGTCCCCTCTACATCCTGCGGCTGGGCCAGATGGACACCAAAGGCCTGGTGCGCGCCCTGGGAGAAGAGTCCCTCCTCAGACATGTAAGGGTGCCGCTCCAACCAGCAATCAGCATTCCTCAACATTGCATTACACTCAGTGGCTCAGTGTTTGGGTTTGGTCTTCGGTGCGCTTCAGTTTGGGTTGGGTTTGGGTTTGGTCTTCGGTCTGGAAAACAACTAAAAACTAAAGATATATATCTACACACAGACACACACACACACACAGTATGTTTGGTCATGCTGTGACTTGACGAAATGACGTTATCGATAAATAATTGCAGTCAGTTTTGAATTGTGTTGACTGAAGTACGCAGAGCCAAGTCTGCATCCTGACACTGGTGCGAATGTCTTAAATACTTTTTGATATACAAAATGACACAATAATGAGTTAGCGGGACATATTTACTCACTGTTGTATGTTAATGTTTCTGTGTATTTGTGTGTGTATGTGAAGGTGCTCTCCATTAATGAAGAGGGCTTGAGGCGCTGTGAAGAGAACACCAAAGTGTTTGGCAGGCCAATCAGGTAAGGCCCAGGTCCACACTGTGCTTTCTCCCTCTGGCCTGTTTCTGTGTGTCCTGTAGGGCTGCTTCCTGTTTTCTGTACTTCACTTCCTGTTTTTTTTTTGTTGTTTGTGTTTTTTTTTTTTTTGGTCAGTCTGTCTGCGTGCTAATTTGGAAAAGATGTTTCCTACATCAGCAACCTGGAAAAAAACTTATAACAGACTGCTGTTGGACTGCTTAAATCTGCTGGATTTTGCAGAACACTTCAATCCTGATTAAAAAAAGCTGACTTGTTTTTTTTTTTTTGTTGTTTGTGTTTTTTTTTTTTTTTGGTCAGTCTGTCTGTGGGTCTTTGAATTTCACATCCGTCATTTTCCACTTATCTCACCTTAACCCGTCTCTCTCTCTCTCTCTCTCTCTCTCTCTCTCTCTCTCTCTCTCTCTCCCCCTCTCTCTCTTTCTCTCTTTCTCTCTCTCTCTCTCCCTCTCTCTGTCTCCATCTCTCTCTCCCTCCCCCTCCCCCTCTCTCTCTGTTTCTTTCTGTCTCCTCTCACTGTGCCCTCCTCTCTTTTTCTGTCTCTCTTCTTTCCTCTCTTTCCCTTTTTGTCTCCCTCTTTCTTATTGCCTCTCCCTCTCTCTCTCTGGTCCTCAGCTGCTGGACGTGTCTGGTGGATCTGGAGGGTCTGAACATGAGGCACCTGTGGCGTCCGGGCGTGAAGGCGCTGCTGCGGATCATCGAGGTGGTGGAGGCCAACTACCCCGAGACGCTGGGCCGCCTGCTCATACTGCGAGCGCCCAGAGTCTTCCCCGTGCTCTGGACCCTGGTAAACACAGACACACAGACAGACACACACACGTACAGCTATTACATATGTACACTCACATCACATACACACTCTCACATCGCATACTCACACACGCAGACAGACAGACACACTCACTTATATACACAACATGCAGACACACACCCATTGCACAATATCGTCTCCTCCATAGACATCTCTTCCAATCTATGGAGGATACACACACACACACACACACACACACACACACACACAGTGTATAGTGTTTACACTCATTACAGCTAATTGTCTTCTCCTCCAGAGACAATGTGGCAATCTTAACATATTTTAGAGATTCTTAATAATGGTCATTGTTGATAGTCATTACAGCTCCTTAGGGCAGTCTTTACAGATATATATTTTTGTGTACGTTAGGCTTGCAATCATTCATTTTACATAATTCTTCAGAGCAACTCCCTTGTTGTCCCTAAAAATATTGGTGTGTGTGTGTTGTGTATGCAGGTCAGCCCCTTCATTGATGAAAACACCAGGAAGAAGTTCCTCATCTACGCCGGCAACGATTACCAGGGACCCGGAGGACTGGTGGACTACATCGATAAAGAGATCATCCCTGACTTCCTCGGAGGGGATTGTATGGTGAGTCACAGGTTTTTTGTGTGTGTGTGTGTGTGTGTGTGTGTGTGTGTTCGTGTCTGCGTGTCTGCCATTGAGAAGTTAAGAAAAGGGTACAAATGTCAGCTCATTGGTTTAGTGCCTGGGGTCATGTTTATAGGTTGGGGGGGCACATTACACACAGGCCAAACAGCTGGCTAAATACTGTTGCATATCAGCAATTCTAGAAAGCATGCTAATTTGGAAAAGATGTTTCCTACATCAGCAACCTGGAAAAAAAACTTATAACAGACTGCTGTTGGACTGCTTAAATCTGCTGGATTTTGCAAAACACTTCATTCCTGATTAAAAAAAGCTGACTTGTAAGGTGGTATCAAGTAAACTAATTCACGTGTGGGTTTATGTGCATGCATTGTTTGTGTGGTGGGATGTGGATGATTCTAGAAGCCTTCAGATTTCTAGCTCTTCAGCGGAGAGTGGTTCTTTTGATGCCGGCTGTCGGCTTTGCATAGATATGAAGGCTCTCGTAAGTCATTGATTAAAGCAGCTTCGGAGCGAACACGCCGACGAGGCTTTGGAGTGTGTGCACGTGTTTTGACAAGAGTTCATTAAATCATAGCGTGCGGACACGGCAGACATCAAGAAATGCAACAAGGCAAAACACTGCAGTCATTAAAAACAAGATTTTTTTTTTTTAGTATCAAATGGATCATCAGCACTTGGAGATTGAGCTTTTCCTCCCTCTCCCATCCCTTTCTTTTGTGTGCAACTGCCTTGAATTTGCTCTCTCTGCTCTCTCTCTCTGAAGTAATGCTGCAAATCAAAACAGAGTGATCATAAACAAGTAGATTTTAGGTTCAAACAGACAGTCAGCTCTTGGAGATTGATCTTTCCTTTTCTATCCTCTGTCCTTGGTGGAGCTGCTTTCATTTTGTTCTCTCCCTCTTGTGTGTGTGTGTGTGTGTGTGTGTGTGTGTGTGTGTGTGTGTGTGTGTGTGTGTGTGTGTGTGTGTGTGTGTGTGTGTGTGCGCCTGCCTGCCTGCGTGTCCTATCCATCTCTGCAGTGTGAGGTGCCAGAGGGAGGTCTGGTGCCCAAGTCCCTGTACCGCACGCCCGAAGAGCTGGAGAACGAGGACATACGCCTGTGGACCGAGACCATCTACCAGAGCGCCAGCGTCTTCAAGGGAGCCCCCCACGAGGTGAACGCGCACACACACACACACACCCTAATCCAGCTCTTTTCCTGTCCCCATTCACCCTCCCTCCCAGTTCCAGTCATATGTCTTTGCCCCCCCCTTCCCCCTCCCTCCACGGTAACCAGCATAGCTGGCTGGATAGGGATGGATGAAGCCAGGCATCGAGAGTGGAAAGTTACCAGAGCCACTTCAATGCAGGGCTGCGGAGCTGGCCGTGGAGGAGCAGGGTGGTGGTGCCACCTGCTGGAAGGCAGCGGAATTGTATGCAGGAATCATAGGAATGTTAGAATGTACCAGGGCTGTGTGGACGTTTGCACAGTCTGTTCCGTGTGTGTGCGTGTGTGTGTGTGCGTGTGTGTGTGTGTGTGTTTTTTTCCAGCCAGGTTCGCGAGAGATCGTATGCAGAGGTGTCATGTTGGAACAGGACAGAATGTTTTCACCTCTTGTTAACTCCGTGCTGCATAAGGGATAGATAGAATTTATACCCACACACAATCCCAGTTTTTAGTTTTCTGTGCTGTTAATAACTGTCCCTGATCTTGAGTATGTGGTTTATAACATTTAATTAAAAAGTTTTACACTAAGCTTAATATTATCTTTCCTCAAACAAAGAAAAACAAAAAGCCATCACTCTTTTTTTTTAAGTAAGTTTAATATGACAAATGCAGATAATACAGAACAGTGATTTAAGTCCTGTCCTGCGCAGCTGAACTGAACACAACAGTGAATCTAAATCTCGCCACACGCTCACCCCCACAGGTGCTCGTCGAGATCATCGACGCCTCCTCGGTCATCACCTGGGACTTTGACGTGTGCAAAGGCGACGTGGTGTTCAACATCTACCACTCGAAGCGGGCGCCCCAGCCGCCCCGCAAGGACCCGCTGGCGGGCCACGGCATCACCTCGCCCGGGGGCAACAACGTGCAGCTCATCGACAAGAGCTGGCTCCTGGGCCAGGACTACAGCATGGTGGAGTCGCCCCTCACCTGCAAGGAGGGCGAGAGCGTCCAGGTGAGAGGAGAGGAGGGGAGGGGAGGGAGTGGAAAGCGGGAGGGAGGGAGGGAGGGAAGGAAGGAAGGAGGGGGAGAGCGTCCAGAGGAGAGGAGAGGAGGGCAGGGAGGAGGAGGAGTGGAGACAGAGAGAGAGAGACAGACAGACACTACGGGTGGAGGGTGAGAGCATCCAGAGAAGGGGAGGGAGAGGAAAGCGGGAGGGAGGGAGGGAAGGAAGGAGGGGGAGAGCGTCCAGAGTAGAGGAGAGGAGGGCAGGGAGGAGGAGGGGAGAGAGAGAGAGACAGAGAGAGAGAGAGACAGACACTACGGGTGGAGGGTGAGGGCATCCAGAGGAGAGGAGAAGAGGGAGCAAAAGTGGGAGTTGGGTGTAGGTGGTGGTGGTGTTTAGGGGCAGGGAGAAGGTCTGCTATTAGAGAAAGGGCTTAAATGGCAGTTAAGAGTTAAATGTGATATTTAATCTATCTTTGTCTTATACTGAACACCATTAAAGTGTTCCTGGTACTGCAGAGAGAATTACAGCGTAAAATATTCATTCATGTACATGAGGCATTCATGTAACTATGAAAAGCCTAATCTGAATATGGCATTAAATACTGGGGGAAAAAAAGTTAGAAAAGGCCTATATGTAGTAAATCATAATGTAATGTGCTACCTCGTCAACTCTTGTCCACTTTAGACTTGAGAGGTTGGTTTTCCAAGCTTGTGTGTTTAAAATAAACAGTAAGTGTACCGCAGTGATCTGCACCATTTGACTGCCCCCTAGTGGTGAGAGTGATCCATTGTTATGCAGCACCCAAATCTGCTGGATTAGCATTTTAAAACACTAACATATGCACTTCATAAAAATCATAAAAATCTTAAATAGGTCCTTCCTTTGTCATTACTCAAGCGCATCATTCCTCAGTGGTTTAATGTTGAATATCATGTATTATAGGATCTTAACCAGTTAGGATTATCTGTGGGAACTAAGCGTCTGACAACCAGGTAGGTTAAAAAAACAAACTGAACAATATAAATGTAGACCATTGTTAAACCTTCATTTAACCAGGGAAATACCAATGTTGAGATTCACATCTATTTTACAAGTGAGCTTTAGATAAAAAGGCAGTACACACACACACAATGAAAATACTGACAAAGAACCACACTGAGGAAGGTAAATACTAAGACCCTTGTTGTTCAAATCAGATTTAAGGCCTTTTCTGTCCTCCTTGTGCTTATTGTGAGACAGTGGTGTTGAGACTGTCTGAATGGTTTAAAAATATATAGGTATACAGTAATAAAGTAGTGTGTGTGCCTGTGTGTGTAGGGGAAGGCTTTTCCTTCTTCCCCCTTTGTGGTTCCAGCTCAAGACTTATTAGGGTAGGGGGACAAAAAGGGAAATACTAAGCCCCATTTCTGTTGTTAGACGAGAGAGGGAAGCCTGTCTGTGTGTGTGGTTTTGTTAAATGATGTACACTTACACACACACACACACACAAATATATTGTATCATGTATTCTCTAACTTCCACAAGGAGCACACTGGAGAGAATGGGCTTTTTTTTTTTTGCACAAAAGAGTACAGCTGGTTTGTGTGCGTGTCTGTGTGAGTGAGAGACATTAAAATCCTTCTGTGTCTTCCTCTTCCTCTCAGGGTTCTCACGTGACGCGGTGGCCGGGCTTCTACATCCTGCAGTGGCGCTTCCACAGCATGCCCGCCTGCGCCGCCACCAACCTGCCGCGCGTGGACGACGTCCTCGCCACCCTGCAGGTGTCCTCACACAAGTGCAAGGTCATGTACTACACCGAGGTGCTGGGCTCCGAGGACTTCAGGTAAGAAGACATGCGCACACACACACACACACACACACACGAACGAACGAGCGAACCAACACGCATGAACACACAGGTGTGCACATGGAAACTCTGTCACACACAGGTGCGCGTGCACACGCACACACACACACACACACACACACACACACACACAGGTGCGCACACAGACACCGTGTTTTACAGGTAGAAATGGTGACCTGTAAATGCACCGAGGTGCTGGATTCCAAGGACTTCAGGTAAGGAGCCCCAACACGTGTGCACACACACACACACACACACGGAAACTTACATTTGGTGTTTGGCCTGGACACATGGTGACCTGTGGATGCACCCTCTGTCTTCACTCACACCTAGAGCAGACTGTTTAGAAAAGGCATTTCCTGTGTCGTGTCGTACTGTTGTGAGCTACTGTCTTGACAGTGTGAGACATTTGCTTTGTTGAATTTATGTTTGATTCTTCCTTTGCATGTTTATTAAGTACTTTTAAGGAAGCAGATTAAAGTAGCAAAACATACATAGTTGTTGGGACCAAAAAAAAAAACTTTTTTTGAGTATTTGTTTCTTTTGTTTCTCTGTGGCTAAGCTCTTAGTCCCATTGAAGCCAAAGCAATATCTGCGCCCACCGCTACTTTCTTTTTTATGTTTCTCTTCTCTCCCTTCTCCTCCTCCTCCTCCTCCTTATCTTCTTCCTTCTCCCCCTCATCTCTTCTCCCTCTTCCTCTCCTCCTCCTCCTCCTACCCTGTGTCGACCCCTCTGTAAAGAACGGCTTGCTGCGATGTGCAGAGTTTGTAAGTGGACCCGTGTTTGACTCTCACTAAAACCTGCTTCGCTTCGCCTGGCCGAGCACAAGCATGAGTGTGGAAGCTCACTGCTCCTGACTTACCCGCTAACTCCTCCCATGCTGGGCACACAGCAGGGTCCTCAAAAGACTGAAACTGAAAGGCTTAAAACCCTATAGACACAGTTAAGGGTCCACAAAGGAATGGCCCTCTAAACCTTGGACACACAGTAAAAGGTCCTGAAAAGACTAGCCATCTAAACCCTGAACAGACAATTTAGTGTCTCCAAAGACTTCTCCCCAAAACCAGGAACACACAGTAGGGTCATCAAAAGACAAGCCACACAGACCCTAGTGCTGTTTTAGGATCCTTAAAAGACTTGTCCCTGAAATCCCGAACACATAGAAGTACAGTAAGGCTGCCCCCCCCCCCCCCCCAAAACCGTGTACTGTACATATGGTCCACTAAGGAATGGCCCTGTAAACCCTGGATACAAAGCTGAGTCCTCAGAAGACAAGCTCTCCAAACCAGGAGTGGACAATCCAGATTCAGCAAGTAAAAGTCTTGCCACATATTTGTTCCAGCCAGTTCACTAAACCAGCTGATCTCTAGGTAGATGGGGAAAAATAGTGAAATCACAGGCAGAAGGAATACATGGCAGGACTTTTACTTTCTTTACTTTACTTTGTCCATCTCTGCTCTAAACAAGACACTGCCCCGACTGTGAGGAGTCTTAATGCAAGATTACATGACCATAATTATTCTCCATATGGACGTATGCTTTGATTCAATCCCACTAGCTCTGCACTCACCGATGTGCAAATGAGGTTTATTGAATCACACAGCAACTCATCAGCATTGGCTAACTGCAGTTAACCCCACATGCTTTGACAGTTGCAGTGCTTGGCTGTGGCATGATCTTACCTGTAGAGAAGCGCTCAGCTAGAAAGCTTGTAGCTTTAAATATTTGTCATATCATCATAACATTTTCCTGTAGCATTAGTACCATACCAGTGTTTGCTCTTTCTGGACCAGCTGATTGGGGACTTCAGTAAGCCAGGCTCTTGCTCTTAAGTCAAGATTCATGCTTTCTCACATCTTCCATCTTCCAAGATGGCCGTCATTTCCATCTTCCAAGATGGCCGTCATTTCCATCTTCCAAGATGGCCGTCATTTCCATCTTCCAAGATGGCCGTCATTTCCATCTTGGCCCCAATGTGGTCTGAACTTTTTCCTGCAATTTGCACTTTTTTTTTTCTTGCGCTATTTAGCCTGCTGTGAGTTCCAGCAATAAAGAGTTCTTTTAGGCAAATTTTATAAATTGCAAAACAAATCATTCCTGTGTTCATTTCTGAGCTACAGGCGACTCTTACCACAGTGTCCGACCAAGTATTACCCCACTATATGACTAGAAAGTTGTTTAGGCAGTGCTATACTAGTCCTATACCTAAGCGGACTTGATGACACTACACGTGAAACGTGTATGATTAAGTCTATGTCAGTGTGCAGTGGTTTACCAATTTACTTGCTTTATTTTCTTGCTACCTACCATCACCTGTCCATATATGCTAACGCTAACATTGAAATACGCAAGTGTTTCCCTGTAGTCTGAATAGAGCCTTTGTCCCATAAGAGTGCTAACTCATGATGTAGCAGTCAACAGTAAAAGGCTAGCGCAGACTTTGAGGTAACGGGCAGGTGAACTGTTCATCACTAACTGAGGACGCATGTTTGGCTGGGGGCACTGAAATGGGCATGGGGCATCCACCACAGAATTGCACAATTGCTTTTAAACCCACCTGGGAATCAAAATGGGGGCATTTTGCATCCACTTGAAGGCTGATGGATTATGATTATAGTTTTATTTATATTTTTAATATAATTTTACTATTTATATTTTAAATGCTGTATTCATTCACTCAAAGGAAGTCAGTAGAAGGTTTGTAAAATGTGCTTGTCTATCTTTCCTCACCTTCAGGGGCTCCATGACCAGCCTGGAGTCAAGTCACAGTGGCTTCTCCCAGCTCAGCGCCACCACCACCACCTCCAGCCAATCACAGTCCAGCTCTATGATCTCCAGGTAGAGCTGGCCAATCAGAGAGAGACGGTAGGTCGGCAAGTTGGGAGGGGGAATAAGTTGGAGGACCAATACCGGGCGATGCTCCTTGGCGCCATGATCAAACACTTCATATTTTTGAGTTCCTTCCCTCAACTCCACCCGGCCTCCATGACATTGACATCTTACTTGTGTGGAGCTGAGGTTTTTTTTTTGTTGTTTTTTTTTTTGAACTAGTGGATCAAGTCAAAACCAAACACAATATGGATGGAAAGCAAACTAACAGTTACACAAATAAACTTGAGTGCGCACAAACACACACTTTCTCAATGTCTAAAGGGCTACGTTGCCGTGGTAATCAGCCAGGGGCAGCAGGTTTGTGTGCACACACACACACACACACACATGCACACCCAGGTTTCCGCTCCTTTGACTTCATGATGGAGGGCTTCAAAGAGTCGTTGGCCATATCTCTCACTGTGCATCCAGGACATCATCTTGGACTTAACAATACACCCCCGGAGATCCCAGCAGACAGCGTGGTTTTGAGGATACAGAACTGGATTTGCTGTTACAGATATGCCAAACTCCGACACACACACACACACACACACACACACACACACACACACACACACATGAGCATCACAGGTTTTAGTTTGTTGTGCACATGTGAACTAATTCCTACATGCACACTTGATGCGCATGTGGATGTGTCATGTATATATACATGAACAAAGTCCACAGCAACACCAACTGCGAGTTACACAGGAGTTTGCCACAGCACCACCAAGAGGGAAGGAAGGTGTTTTTTTTTTTTTCTCTCTCTGGTGGCTTGTATTATATTCTCTTTATTTTTCTTCAATGAATTAGGTCAAGCGTGGAATCGTGGCGAGATCTGGGCTAGAGGCAATAATATTTCCAGCTAATTACATGCTGTCAAAACTTCTATGTATCATGTTTGAACACACGCAACAAGGAGGGAGGGAGGGTGTCGGTGTCCTCTGGAGGACACTGTTGGAACACACACACACACACACACACACACACACACACACACACACACACATATGACCCTTTCAGTCCGACTCTGGGCAGGCCCCTTAAAGACGGACTGGAGGAACACCAGAATCTCACCGGTCGCAAGACGGATCAAACAGGCCACAGACAGTTTTGTGACGCTCTCCTCTCTCTCCTTGTATAGTTTGCTGTTTCTCTCTGTCTCTCTGTCTCTCTCTCTCTCTCTCTGTCTCTCTCTCTCTCTCTTGTTTCACACAATCTCTTGTAACATGGAAACTTTTGCCATTGACTTCTCAAATCTGCTATAGCGATCAAGTGGAACAACCAGTCCTTTGACGACACAAAACCTGAACAATGGAGAGTCATGTAGCTTAATAGCTCAAACTTTTTCCCTCTCTTTTTTTCCATTTGGTGTGCGTGTGCGCGTGCGCGCCCGTGTGTGTGAGAGGTGGTCAGGTAAGCCTGGGGTGGATATTTTTTGTAGTGAATTTCACAGTGTTGCCATATTTGTGAAGTGGTCATTTCAACCAAATAAGAGGTCAACTTTTTAGCATTGTTACAGAGACAACCTTACCCATGCTTGAATGATGGAGAGATGTTACTTTTTTGCAGTGTAATGCTGATATTGATACAATGGATCCTTTTGAAATACAATGCATTTTTTTCCAAACAACTGGCATTAATCACTATTGTTGTATTTAAAGGAACATTCTTGAGCCACCACCTTTTACTAGTGTATCAAAGTTATGTTAAGATTTCAAGGCTTTTTTTAAGGTCAGCATTTTGTGACAACACGCACTATTCAGTGCAGTTTTCACAGGCATTGGTTATTGCACAAAGCAGTTGAATGTTCCCCTTACAACCAGGCTACCTGCACGTTTTAAGGCCAGACAAGACTGAACAGGGTGTGTGTGCTTTAAAAAGGTAATTGCAAATTATGACACCACATGGCAATGATGACCTAGGCCCAATGCGAAGTGGCCCTATTATAATGCAAAAGAAGAAGGAAAAAAAGAAAGAAAAAGGAAATTCTATCTTCGTCATTGACATAATCTGAACAACAGTCTCAGAGAACTGTTTCAGAGAACCATATCATTTTCGCCAAACCTCCTTTTCAAGCTGCCATTTTGCTGTTACGAATGAGATTGTAACACTTTCTAATTGTCTTCAGCCGCCCAAACAACCTCAGTAGCAACTAATGGTCTGAGTTCCTTTAGGATGTGATCGTTGTCATCAGGTTGGACGTGTTGGCCAGATCGAACCTCCTCAACCATCAGGCAGCAGTCAGGTCAGCTAGGACAAGAGAGCCAGCAAGCAGTAACTGCAGTAGCGGCATGGTTGTGTTTTTAAGGGCATGTTCAACTGAAGAGGGGTCCAATTTATTACTGGCATTTTCTTTGAGAGTTTGGACCGTTGGGTGGAGATCAGCACAGTAGTTTACACAGAAATCGGTGATGCCATAAAGCAGTTGAGACGCATCATTATTAGTCTCCTGTGAAAAGTACTGCAAATGTTATCCTCATTCACTGTTTTTTTTTTTTTTAATATAAATCATTCAGTCTTTTGTTACATATACATATTTTTTTTCTATCTCTCTGACTGTATGTGCATGTGTATGTATGTACTTATGAAGTTACAGGGCAGGAAAGTGAACGTTGTCCATGTGCTAATGCTTGCACTAACCAAGAAATGCTTTACTCCAGAGTAAGAAACGAGGGCTGTAGTTGGAAAATCAGTGATTGTGTGGTGACTGACATACTGGGTCCCCGATAACTCACTCCAACACCCCATTGAGTGCTGATGGTACCTGCCTTTTGAGGTTGGGATCGGCATGCCATCGTTATCTGCTCAATGATCTCCCTGGTGATAATAGAATGCATCAGAGTTCTCCTCTCGTCCCCACATTTGCTGCACACTCGTACTAACCTTCCTATTCACCTCACCAGGGCCGAATACGAAATGTTCAGGAGTTCACTATGTAGGGGACAAAACAGTACGATTCATGCCCTGCATAGTACACTATATAGGGAATGAGTGGACATTCCGGACACAGCCCGGGTGTCCCCCGAGAAGCAACAAATGTGTCTGTAGGGTGGTATGGTGGAGCTTGTCCCAGTTGGTCCTCTGCTAAACACCAATGACTCCACTTAACCCCAAGAGGGTGCTCTCTCAACAGCAGCCAGGTGGGAGAAGTTGTGATGGATTTGATTTGTTCAGGTTTTTCTCTTTGATTGACTGTCTCCTGCCATCGTTTCCTGCTGTAAGTGTGGAGTCCGAGCCCCCTCTGCTGGCAGCTGTAGGCATGCCGGGTTTATGAGCAGTATGAAAGTTCCCCTTTTGTTTCTGTAACGCCCCGATCCCCCCCCTTTACTCTTTCACCATGTCAGACTAAAAGAGGGCTAAAAGTGTTCTTGTCTTGTCATTTCCTGAACTCTTATCCACCTCTTGGTATATCTTTTGAAAAATTGTGTGTCAAAAAAATATTTAAATTAATATACAAAATAGCGCCTTTACATTTTGTTTGAAACTATTAAACTTGAATTATGAGAGATTAAATCGAGTTGTTTGTTTTACTTTTGTACACCCATTAGCATGTATTGATTGTGGGCCAAAAGAGCCAAAGTTATCAATTGCGTAAAATGTAAACCCTTTATAATGACATTCCAGTTTGTGTTTTTGTCTGAAACCATATACTCATAGACTTTAAACTTGATGTAAAAAATTGTGAATAGGATCTTCTTAACTAAACATTGTGATGACTTTATGTTGAGGTCTGTAACTTCAAGTACTAATAGTCAAGGCTGAAATAAAAAACATTTCTTAACCGGTCACATTTGAAAATTGTCCCTAGAAATGTCCAAGACTGGCAGCCCGCCGTAGTCTAAATATGGAAAAAAAAATCCGCCATACTGACGTTGGAGTCAGATGAGTGTTCATTCCAAGCCTGAAACAAAATACACAAAGTACCAGATAACATTTGCCTAAGTGTAAACATTCGGCTACGGTATGACAACTCTGACAGAAGCCAGACGTTCTTAAAGTAGCTCCAAACTTCTTTGTAGTATAACAAGGGCTCTGACATTGAAACCACGCACTGAGAAGTTCTGGGTTCTGTTGAGATTGTCATACTGTAACTGAAGATGGTTACATGTGCATATAAACCACGCATACCTCGCCTCAAAATGACCTGTATGAAAGTATGCTGTTGGGGTTGTCGTACTGTAGAATAATGTTTAAATATCTTTATTAAAGGAATCAAGGGTTATACAGGATAGACATACAGAGTTCTCCATCAGAGTTTTTTTTTGTTTTAGCTTAATCTTTATACTAAGCCTAGGCCTATGACAGCCCCAAAAGCATGTTCTGTTTATTTATTTTTTTAATTTCCATTTGATTACCATTTGATGGAGACATGGACCTCATTTTAGTTTTTACTGAACTTTTCTTTTAGCTGTTTTGATGTATTGGATTGCAATTTTTGTGTAGAAGCCTTTGAATGGCTATCTTCACTTTTTCTTCTTCACTTTTTTTCTGTTCCTGTATCCACAAGTGTATGGGGAGGTCAAGAATAATAACTATGCATATGCATTTTAACACTTTCATATTACACACTTGCCTGTATGTTATTTTCCTTCACTACCTGCCCAGGTACTACAGGTGGAAAATAGCGAAGTCTGCTGAACCTGGTACAAAACATCTGCCTTTAAGGTGAATGTCCTTGTACACTGTCCCTGTCAAAATGAAGTTATAAAGGTAACACATGAGGGGAGGATCCAGCCACAGATGACACACTGAGAAAGAAAACCAAAGCAGAGCTGTGACACGACACCATTGTGGCCATTGACCAGTGACTTACACAGAGCGTGACTGGGCGGTTAGTGGCATCCTAAATCAAACACACAGGCTACTGTATGCACCTGGCAGAAATGACAGACGCAACATCTGACCAAGAATCATCACAACACACATAATAAACAGATGTACAACTATAACTGGATCAGGTATGAGACCTGGAACAATGATGATTTGATTCTAACAACTGAACACCAAGACGATGAAGTCAATGGAAAGGAAATTAAGGGTCTCATGCAGTCTTCCCTTCCAACTCTCCTGTCTTACTTTTTTTTAATATACTTTATTGTGTCAATAATCAAAATGATAGCGTTTGACAATTGTCTCCTGATTCATAACACTTTGTTTTTTTTCCACCCTCTGTGTGAAATCAAGTAAAGATAAATAAATAAATACAGACAAAAAAAGTAAATAAAGAATAAATATATATACATAAAATATAAATTAATAACTGAAATAGAAATAATAATTATCCTGTCTCCTGTCTTACTTGAGTTTCTGCCATATTTCAGATCCATCTCCCATCCCTCTCCTGTTTTGTCCTGGTAATCATAATTTACAAGCTCTACACTTGATGCAGGCAATATGATTGACACAGATGGAATCTTCCAGATTTAGGATCCAATTGGTCTTAATTAATCACAAAAACCCAGAGCCAGTCCATGTTAGTTAAAAAAAAAACATTGAGAAGTTTCTGCTGAAAGCACTCTCCCATTTGAAAATGAGCCATTTCAAATATGCATTCAAAATGTAATGTATTGAATGGTAAAAGAAGGGTTTCTGGAGATGGTGGGGGTCAGGTGGCAGTATTTTTTGAAAGGCTAAGAAGGCATTTGAGGGTGTCATTCACATTAGGTGGTTGAAAATGTCAGCGTATTTCTTTTTTGACATTGTGGGCCTCTATATCCTGGTCAAGCCACTCATGGTCCTCCTCAGGTATTTTTTCTAGCTAAAGAATGAGGTTAATGTGATGAATTAGATTTGAATAAACAGTGAAATGTAAATGAATACAATTTTGAAATTACATTTACAACACAAACATCATGTTTTAGATACAGAGAGAGTAATAGACTCTAGCTGGTCTGTGTGAAGGGACATTAAATTAAGCTCTTATGAGTTGACAGTTGAGTCACATTAATACCAAATTTAGTGTTTAATGTATTTAATATTTTGTATTGTTATGTCCTGTGGTATTGCTCTGCTGTGTGCCTGTGTGTGTGCAATGATTGCAGGTTGGGCTGATTGATTGTAATGACGTTCCAGGTGCTGCCAATCAGATGGTGCGGCCTATAAAGAGGACACTGTTTGGAGAATCGGGAGGCTCACTTGGTCTTTGCTTTTTCCTCCGGAGTCCTGCGCTCGATGCCACAACCTGCCCCGCTGTTTTTCTGTTTTTCCCTGTCAAAGTGTGAAAGACTGGTGTTGGCTTTGGCGTGGTGCTTTTTGTTTGAGCCATTCATTTTTCCTTTTTTTATTACTTTTTCTTGTAGATAAATCTTGTTACTTTGCATTAGTTGTCCGTCGTTCCTTTTTGGTGCAAGGTATCCCTTGTTAGGTGCCAGTTCCCCTAGGCTGGCCTGTAACAGTATGACGGTATTTACTGAAAATTTTGCTCACCAAGATTTGATCAAATTACCTCAGGGCAACGCCTTTATAATTGTGCACAAAAACCTTCCCATAAGCCTTGGCGGCCTTATCTTTCCGAAGGCCACAAGCCTTGAACACCTCAGTGGTGATGTAGTCCTGGATAAAGACAAGACAATACATGAACTGGGCTGGTCATTATTTAAATGCACTTTAAAAGCTTTACCCTGAGATTTGCAATGTCATCAAAGCATTTGATCATGGGAATGTAGTTATGCTGTTCAGGCTGCCGTTTAGTCCAGGCAGACTGTGTAGTAGGATCTTTGGCACAGAGATCTTGAAGGACCTCCCAGGACAGGTCATAGATCACCTTTACATGGGCACAAAATACATAGATATACACTAATGAACAATGTGACAATGTTGTTATATTTCCTATGTTTTGTTTGATGTTTATCAAAACTGTTAAGGTGCATTGGCTTTTCTGCCTAGTCCCTCCACAACTCTCTTACCTTGCTGTAGCTGTGCCTACTGCTTTGGTTTACAGCCTGTCCAGGGTAGATCATGCCCATGTAATCCTGTGATGGCACGGGCACAGCTTGGCCACATAAATTCTTTGGTCCTTGTCCTAAGCCCAAGGTTTCCTACATCTCCTGCACAGCAAAGTACACAAGCATCTTCACCTCTGAAGTGTGGTGACTGTGAAGCCTGAGAGCTCCTAGCCTCTTTGTTTGCCAGTCTGAACACCCTCCTGCACTTTGTCCTAGAGCAGTGGTTCTTAACCTGGGTTCGATCGAACCCTAGGGGTTCGGTGAGTCGGTCTCAAGGGTTCGGTGGAGCCTCGGTGGAACTGTTAATGCATGGTTCATTTTGTGCACCAGTAAAAAAAATCATATATATTTTTAATTTTTTTTCTAAAGAAGGGTTCGGTGAATGAGCATATGAAACTGGTGGGGTTCGGTACCTCCAACAAGGTTAAGAACCACTGTCCTAGAGGCTATCCACTCTACCCTGGGCATCCTCGTCCTCTTCACTCTGGGAACCCTCGCCCTCAGAGAGACTAACTGGCTCCTCTTGGTGTAGGTGGTCCATACTCTGCCTCTTGGCAAGGCATGAGAGTGAGGAGGTAAACACAGGAAAGTCCTCAAGATCAGACAACTCGCTGGAATCTGAGCGCTCCTGGCGACTCGGATTAGTCTCCAGGGAATCCTTGTCCTCTTCACTCTGGGAACCCAGCTCCTACTTATGAAGTTGGTCAATACTTAGCCACTTGGACAGGGACAAGAGGGTCACAGGAAACTTCTCTACATCAGATGACTCGCTATCAGCTCAGAGTCCCCTTCAGAGGAGGCACCAGAGGACTCCTTGGTCAGGCTTGGAATCAACATCAATGACGACTGCAGGAACAAAATCATCACGTTGTTCAGGTGTGTGGAGCTTTGATTATGATGTATGACACACATACACACACACACACACACACACACACACACACACACACACACACACACACACACACACAAACAAACACAAAATATGTTATGTTATGTTATGTTACATTGTGTTCTATTGTGTTATTGTATTTTATGTTGTTTGTCTGGGTGGATTATACTTTATGTTCACCTCATCAGCTGAGGGCCTGACCTCACTAGGCTTTTCCTGGAGTCCAGAGTGGTTCCTTGACCCTTATGACCAACAGGACCCTCTCCTCCTCCTCCTCCTTCGGGTCCTTCACCTGAGGGCAAATGGGGGGATGGGATGAATGGTATAAGGTTGTACACAGACTTACTGAGTAATCTAACAGTGTGTTATGTTACGTTACATTTCGCTACATTATGCAGCATATGATGTTAGAATTGTACTGACATGACCAAGTATAGTTTTAATATTCTGCTAGGCTATCACACGGTAATCACAGGGGGTTTAAAGGGGAGTCCACAACCATTTAGTTTCTTACAGATTCTGAGGAAAACACCAGCTCTGCATCCTGGGAAAGGTGTAGGAGTCTTTGCTTCAGGCTTGGAATCAACATTGGTGACAACTCCAGGAACAAAGCCATCACAATGTTCAGGAGTCTGGAGCTTTGGTTATGATGAATGAAACACACACACACACACACACGCACACAAGTAAAAAGATGTCAAGTTTTTCTCAGGGTGGCAAAGAGAGTAGGAACAGATATACTCAAGTTTTCATACAGTGATTTCAGATGACAGTGAATTATCCAGTGACTTACAGACTCTAAAGAAGGAACCAGCTCAATGACCTCCTTCAAGCAAGAGGAGGAACCAGAGGAGTCCTTAGAGCTAATGATGCCATCACTGTTTCCTCCAGCTTTGGAGTCAGGGACATCAGGGACATCTCCAGGGTGTAGAATTTTACATGATTTTCTCTATTCTGTCAAATGAATAGCTTTCAACTGTACCCTCAATTTTCTCTCTGTGCAGTAAGGGTCTGTGTTAGACTGCTAGACTAAACTGAGCTGGCGCCAGGCCATTAACTGATAACATGAACGAGCGCAGGTGCAGGGCCTAGTAGATGCACGTATTTGGGTTATTAGAATGTTGATTCTATCCTAAACTGAGCACTACGAGTGTCCGTGAACTATGCTCATACAAAGTATGCCCTTCTAAACATAGAAACTGTTCTAGTTATTTTCCACTGTTTTAGACAAGTGGTGTTCTGAGTATATCTACCTCACGTTGTCTTGTCCCGAAGAAGACGGATCGAACCAGCATAGAGACAACATCTTACAGAAAGCTTAGCCTGCCTGAACTTTGCGGTGAAGGTGGAAGAGTGTTGTAAGAACCAGAGGATAGATAGACTCTTAGTCTTCTAAACTTTGTTTTGTTACAATCAGTTTATTTATTTTCTCTATATTCCATCTATTTGTAATAAATTATCGATCCTGATCAAAAGCAACAACGAGTCCAGACTCCTATCTTGACCAACGAAAAACACAACGCAACCTAAAGGTGATTAGGGACTTCGGGTGTAAAGTCAAAATCCACCAAAAATATAACAGATGGTGCTTGCGCGACCCGGATACCTGAAAAAAGACGAGACCTGCAAACAACAAGCCAGTGGGAGAGCCGAGACCAGTGGAAGAGCTGAAGCATCACTGACATCGTGCTCCAGGTCCAACAACAAGCCAGTGGGAGAGCCGAGACCAGTGGAAGAGCTAAAGCATCACTGACATCGTGCTCCAGGTCCAACAACAAGCCAGCGGGAGAGCCGAGACCAGTGGAAGAGCTAAAGCATCACTGACATCGTGCTCCATGTCCTGGTGTGACCTGAAACCTGCCTGCAGAGAGAGAGCCTGAGGGGGACGCCTTTCTACTCTTCATCTGAAACTGGTGAGGGGCAAGTCTCTAAACTTTTCACGGTAGCAAAAGAACAAAAGCTGCATTAAAATAAGTAGAAGCTGGACATAATTTATGTACCTATGTCATTGATTTTTGAGCTCAAGGAATTAATGATATAAGACAAATAAAAGGCCTAAGTCATCTAAATTCATGTGAATTAAAAGAATGGGTTCCCAAAGGACTGACGGTCCAAAACAGCTGATGTAATAACGAGTCACGGGATAATGTAAGTTAGTTGGATGTTTTAAAAATACTGAATTCCAATTTTTGTATGTAAAAGCGACAATAGCTGATAGCTGAATAGGTTGATGTTAAGGTATTTTAAACAGTTCGAAAGGAATGTTTTAAAAATACTGAATTCCAATCTTTGTATGTACATGCTAGTGCTACATGACATGGTTGATGTTAAGGTATTTTAAACGGTTCGACAACGATAAAGTCTGAATTAAGCAGTCAATACTTTTGAATGTTGGTTCATGACGTCGAAGGAATAAATACGCCAGAGTGTTTATTTAACGCTTCACCTGATTTACCTAAAGAGACTACGTTATTTAAAAAAAAAGCATGCAATAGCCACCTTCAAGGGTGATGAATAAATGGTTAACCAATAGTAAAACTTCACAAGAGGGATTTATTCTGTGGTTCCAGTCCTGTGGGGAAGGAATGCTGAGGGAGTAGTGTGACCTTGACAGTATCACTAAGGCTCGCTGGAAAGGAAAACAGATAATATCCTATGTTATGTGGTGTGAATGAGAAAAACAAGCTTGTAATTTGAAAATCCAGAATTAAAGTTAAAGACTGTATGGTAAATAACTAAACCGGTTCCTATTTAATTTTTTTTTGTGAGTTTTTGTGAAAAAAAAACAATTGTATTGCAATGGCTGAAGCAAAAGCCGTTTGCTCCGATGATGAATGTGACCAAACCACCGAGCAGAAAGCACGTGCTCGCATCATGAATGATATGATTAAAGAATTATCTCGGCATATTAAGCAGGAGTTCAAAGTTGAAAAATTTGAAGAAAGAATAATTAAAGAGGAAAATTTAACTCTTGATGGACTGATGTGGACATTTGATGGAGTCCAGAAGGTGTTTGAAAAATGGCAAAAAGCTAAACGCCATAGAGCCACATTGGCAATGGTTCTAATGAGTCAACTGCGACGCCACGAAACCTGTAATTTGAAAAGTGGCTACAGTAAGAGAGCAAAGGATGATGAAGCTCTAATTAAGACTTTGCAGAGTGAAAACAAGACTTTGCAGAGGGAAAACAACAAGCTGAAAGCCGTGATGGACCATCAAGCGGCGATCATCGAGAGTCAGGAAGAATGCCTCAACAATCAGGTTGCTAAAGTCAACAGGCTCCAAGAGGAATGTGAGGCCGTGAAAGGTGCAGAAGCAGTTTTCCCCAGTGGGTGTGGCTGGAAAGGAGAGGAGGTCCCACCTGGCACAAGGGTGGCCCAATTCGGTGAACAGCCATCAGCGCCATCTGCTGAACTGGAGGAAGATGAGGCTCCAGAGCAGTTGCTGCACCCTGGTGTGGAAGAATGGAAGAAACAGCTGCGAGAGGCCCTTTCCCTGGAAAACCACTCTGAAGAGGCATGGTTGCTCCACCCGGTGCGCCTGAAGAGGAAGTCATGACAATGCAATGCAATGGCGGCGCAAAGAGGAGGGGAGTGTATAGAAACGGACGGATCACAAGGTGATGAAAATTTTTCGGAAAAAGACGATGAGAATGGCATACGACAAGTCAAAAAGGATGACGAAAAAGCTTCAGAGAGATTGTCAGACATCAAAACAATGCAAAAGAATGCAACGCCAGGAGAAAAGTGGATCTGGATGGAAGAAGCTGTGAAACTCCACGATGACGAGGTGTGGAGACATGGAGATAAAGTAGTAGCACCTGAAGTCCTGCTGCATCACCTGGCAGTCCAGATACATTCTCTAGGACATGTTGGAGTGGAGAAAATGAAGTACCGGTTCTCACAGGTGTGGTGGAATCCAAAATTCACTGCAGCAGCCAAAGATGTGGTAAAGAGATGTGTAACCTGTATGAAGAACAACAACGACAGCAGGGTCAAGTTGCCTGTGCTAAAGACTCCTGCTCCACCTGGTCCATTTAAACATCTACAGGTAGACTACATCACACTACCTCCTTGCAAAGGATATAGAGATGTTCTGGTCATTGTCGACAAATTCTCAAGATGGATTGAAGCTGTGCCAGCAAAACGAGGAACTGCTCTACACACTGCCAAAGTGTTAGTGAAAGACTTCATTCCACGCTTCGGAGTACCTGATCAGATTTGTTCGGATCAAGGAACCCACTTCACTGGAGCTGTGTGTTCAGAGGTGTGCAGAATGCTGGAGATTCAATGGCAGCTGCACTGCCCATACCATCCTCAGTCCTCAGGGCAAGTTGAAAGGGCCAATCGAACCTTGAAAGAAAGACTGGCGAAGAAACATCAAGAAGGAATTGCATGGCCTGATGCTTTACCAGCCGTCTTGTGTAGTATGAGAGCTACAAGCAACAAGGAAACTGGCCTAAGCCCATATGAAGTCATTACTGGACGACCAATGTCTTTGCCTGGAACGATTGATTTCAGAAAAGCTGATGTACATTTGGTATCTGACGCTCTGTTGAACTATTGCGTCCAACTCTCAGAGGCCGTCTCTACCGCAGAAAAGAGAGTGCGAGAAGCATGGAGTGAACCACCTGAAGGAGGACATTCTCTTGTGCCTGGACAATGGGTGATGATACACAAGCCCCAACATTTGACTCTCGAAGCCAAATGGGAAGGACCATACGAAATCCTACTTGTCACAGACGCTGCTGTTAAAGTAAAAAGAAAATCAAAATGGATCCATGCTAGTCATTGTAAATTAGTAGACGCCCCTTGAGCTCAAAAATCCAATCTATGCCAATATACATTAAAAGAATTCCGTCGATTCAGTTCTGTCCAGATTCAGGTCAATCTAGGGAGGAAGTTTCACGGAAGACTTTGCTTTTCTTGGGATTTTTTGTTTTTACGGGAGTAAGTTTGGGGAAGAGATAGAGGGTTGAGTCAGGTTCATCTTTGAGTCGTCTTTACCCTGTTGAAGTTAAGAAAATAAAAAAAAGTATAAAATAAATCATAAGCTAAATCAATCCTGTGTGTATTAAGCTAACCAGATGATGTGTTTGCAATGCAATAATCAATCATTCTAATGTATTAACATAAGTTAAATCAGATGATGTCTCTGATGATTACTCTTTTATGTCACTGAGACTACCTTGCCCACCTGATACTGCCTTGTTCTTTCCTGTAGGTCTGTATGTCTGGGTGCAGGCCCTTATACGGGAAGACTTTCTTTTACTGAACTGAACTGAACTGTACAACTTGGACTAATGTCCTATTGCTGTTTTCTGGAAGACGTTCAACAACCCACACCCTCCTACGGCGCCAAGATGACAACCTCCATGACAACTGCTTTACTGTTTGCTTTGTGTGTGTTTAATGGGGTTATCTGTGTTTATGATAGTCACCATGAAGTGCACAAAGACAATGTGTTTTTGAAAAATGCTCATGAGTACGCCAAAGCTAAGGGGGAGAAAGAGTGTTGGGTGTGTGGCCTCATGCCATCATCGGTTGATACCTAACCATTTAAGGTCTATTGTTTCAAGACATTCTTGTTTCATATATACATTCATTTGCCATATGTCTATTCATTTGATTTTGGTTGTGATCTTTAACTATCGTTTTTTGTGATCAAAAGGGAGGATTGTAGAATTTTACATGATTTTCTCTATTCTGTCAAATGAATAGCTTTCAACTGTACCCTCAATTTTCTCTCTGTGCAGTAAGGGTCTGTGTTAGACTGCTAGACTAAACTGAGCTGGCGCCAGGCCATTAACTGATAACATGAACGAGCGCAGGTGCAGGGCCTAGTAGATGCACGTATTTGGGTTATTAGAATGTTGATTCTATCCTAAACTGAGCACTACGAGTGTCCGTGACCTATGCTCATACAAAGTATGCCCTTCTAAACATAGAAACTGTTCTAGTTATTTTCCACTGTTTTAGACAAGTGGTGTTCTGAGTATATCTACCTCACGTTGTCTTGTCCCGAAGAAGACGGATCGAACCAGCATAGAGACAACATCTTACAGAAAGCTTAGCCTGCCTGAACTTTGCGGTGAAGGTGGAAGAGTGTTGTAAGAACCAGAGGATAGATAGACTCTTAGTCTTCTAAACTTTGTTTTGTTACAATCAGTTTATTTATTTTCTCTATATTCCATCTATTTGTAATAAATTATCGATCCTGATCAAAAGCAACAACGAGTCCAGACTCCTATCTTGACCAACGAAAAACACAACGCAACCTAAAGGTGATTAGGGACTTCGGGTGTAAAGTCAAAATCCACCAAAAATATAACAAGGGACAACACCATCAGATTCTACAGGAGGCTGGAGCTGTGGTTGCCATGACACACACACACACACACACACACACACAAAATACGATCAGTGTTTGGCAGATAGGGTGGTGTTCTATTGTCTGATAACCACTGGTAAAGAAAACCCTCTGTGTGTAGACAGAGACGTTTTTTACATAGGAGGGACTTTGGTGTAGTACAGTTTGATATCAGTAATAAGATGAGCATGCTTAAGTGATATTCTTTCTGACCTTTTTGTAGGCTGCCAGTTGCTGCTGCAGGTGGATAGTTGCTGCTCTTTGGCTTTCTATTTCAGCCAAGTGGTTCAGGAGCAGCTTCCTGTCCTCACTTGTGGCCTGAATTGACTTAGCCAGACTCTTCAGCTGATCTTGCAGAAGAACAACACAAAAGATATTTAAATATTAACGAATTACCTCCTCAAATGACCTCAAAAGTCAAGTCATAAATGGTTTATTTAATAAAAAAAACAGTACTATATTATGAAGTTGCTATTCTTGTAATATCTCTTTCAAATGACATATAGTGTCAGCTTTGATGTTTTGTGACATCTGGGAGTAAACAAACTGGTCACCTGCTGTTGCATCAGCTGAAGTGTTATTTGGTATAGCGTCCTGTGAGAGGGCTGGTGCCATGATGCTCTGCTGCATCTGGGCCACATCTGCTCAGACAGAACAGGGGAAAAGACATAGCCAGTCATCTGACCATGTGTAGAATTTCTTACAAAATCACAGTTTTGATATAAGGATACATGTATGTGCATCAGCATATCCACTCATCCCCCTCCAGCACACACACACACACACACACACTCACACACACACACACGTCTTTCCTAGAAAACGACCTTGGATATATAGAAAGGCACTAAATAAAACTCATAAGCGAGTTCAGTGTAACTATGTGTTAAGATTTAGATCTATACACATGCCTGGAAAGTAGAAGTTGTTTGTATGAGGAAGTGTAGCCATCTCCAAACTGCATTCTACGCACTCTACTCACCCCCTCCCCTGCCACAATTTTAGACTCACCTAAACAATCACCAATTTCACTGCATGTCCTATTCTACCCTGTATATCTATGCATATGATATTAAACTATCCTTGTGTAGTTACTTTAATCGTGAGGATGTATGAACACATATAAGCAACACCAGCCTTGGTTGGCAAGACAGCAGGTTCAGCTGTGCCTGACTGTGCTGGATGAGAACAGTCTCTTTAAATTGAAGCAGCGTAGTCCAGTGTTAAGCATGAGCATCCTCCTCCGTATCGTGCTGAACGCGAATGACATCCAGCTGTCGTCCATCACTGGCTGGGGAAGGACAGACACCTTCTTGCCCTGAGAGCAGAGCACAGACAAGGGGGAGGTTAGGACAACTCTAGGGCTCTAGTGTGGACAGGAGGAGACTTTGAGGACACTAAAGTAATACTATTATTATCATTAATAAGGAGAAGAGAGTCTAAACCTAGACCCCAATACAGGAGGTGAATGGGGGCTGTGGGAAGAGGAGGAGTTGTTAGGACAAGTCTTCATAGCTCAGCACGTACTTCTTTTGTGGGAACACGATAGTCCATGAAGGGTCTTGTTGAAACGTGGGAGTGTGAAACGTGGCCTAAACCATCCTCCGACGTAATGCTACATCGGTTAAGAGGCAAAAAAAACTTATGTAGCTATGGTTGATTTAGTGCTAGTCTTCTGCTAGAGACAATTATTTAGTCTATGAACATAAAATCAGATAGGCATCCCTGCCAGTGGGCTACTAAACAATTAATGGGTCTTTTTATGTGCATAGGAAATGTCATTTAAAACCAGCTACTGACTACGCGTAGCCTATGTTAGGTTGTACTCGGGGAGCAGAGTAATACACGCAAATTTTGGCCTAATATCAAAATATTCTATTATTATATTTAGGCAGCCACAGCTAACAGAAATGATTAACATCTTGTTTAAAAACAAACAAGCCGACAAAATGCACATATTCACTAAAATAAATAAATAAATAAACAATAATTAAAAAAAAAAAATCCTGAGCAAGGCTAGGCTGCACATACAAAAGTCGACAGGCTGGCGAGGCGAAAACCTGACGTTCGGTGGATCAACCTGTTGGTCGGATAGGAGGTTTTTGGCATTAATCCCGAAGCATACTGCAGCAGCAGTACCAGCGAATCAACCAAACGTTACACCAACGCTTTTAACACCCAACCACCCGAAGCATTTAGGTTCTCAAAACGGTTCCGACTGCCTAGCAATCTCAGCCTCTCGCCCGAAGCTAATCAGGTAAACACCCTCATTTATTGCTTGGGTGAGGAGGCAGACGACATTCTGTGTGGACTAAATTTGAATGAAGATCAAAGACAGCAATTTAAACGCTTTTGAGAAATACTTCGTCTCAAAGAAATATGTAGCCTATTTATGAGAGGGCGAAATTTAATAGAAGAGTGCAGTCAGGAACAGAGACAGTGGATTCACTTATCATTGCTTTGTATGCACTTGCTCAAAATTGTGATTATGGTCCACTCAACAAGGAACTGATTCGTGACAGACTGAGAGATACGGCTTTATCTGAAAAGATGCAATTGGACAAGGATTTAACTTTGCAAAAAGCTGTCACAATTGCATGACAATCCGAAGCTGTTCAGAGACAACAGTCAGAGTTAAGTTCAGATGCTCAAAAATTAAATATAAGAATATAATTAAAGAATATAATTAATAAGAAACAACAGCAAGTAAAGTCTAAACCACACATGCAGCTGAAACAAAGAGGATCTGAGCCAAAAGAACTGTCAGAGATTGACCTGTCACAAGTGTGGAAACAGCTCATCGCAAGGGTCAGTGCACAGCTAAAAATGTAGTATGTGAAAGGCCACTTTCAGAAGGTCTATAGAATAACTATAGAATAACTCTAATAGAAACTGTTCTGGAAAAAGTGCGCAAGGGACATCAGGGTGTTGTGATGTGTAGCGAGCGAGCCAGAGAGACTGCTTGGTGGCCAGGATTGAATGGGCAGTTAAATGAGCTTGTTTTGCATCGCAGAACCTGCATCAAAGAATGAACCAATCCTGCCCAGCCACTCATGCGGTCTGGGTTGCCAGACCAACCATGGCAAAAACTGGGTGCTGACATTTAACCTGGACACTACAAATTACCTACTAGTTGCAGACTGCTACTCCCGTTCTGTTGAGATAGCAAGGCTTATGCCCACAAGAGTAGGATGTAATTGTGCATCTGAAATCAATTTTCGTGAGACATGGAATTCCAGAAATGCTTGTCTCAGATAATGGACCTCAGTTTTTATCCAGTCATTTTGCTCAGTTTTTGGAAGATTATAGCTTCAAGCACATTAGTAGAAGCCCAAAGTATTCCCAAAGTAATGGTAAAGCCGAGCGTCATGTTCAAACTGTGAATAAAATACGCTCAAGAAAGCAAAAGACACTTACCTCTCATTGCTTGGTTATAAAGCAACACCACGTCAACCTTCTCTTCACTCAGAGTCTGCCACCAGAACCAGGGCTGACAGAAACTGGTAAACCTCAGAGACTGGATTTATAGAGGAGCTGTGTGCGCGACTGGCCGTCTTGTGAAATCAGTTTTTCCTCCGGAGACGGAGACGGAGTTTTGGCACAATCTTTTCAGCGTCCTATTACCACACCGTGGTTCTGCGTTAAAACAGCGAGTATTTCTTTGTTGCTTAATCCAATACCAAAGTATAATTTCACCAAATTGTCCACGGGTGGCATGTTGACTGAGTCCTTGGTCTGATTCAGTGTGGAGCAGTGCTCTCTCTGCATGCAAAACTCAGGAAAAAAAACCTTTTTTCTCTCGACATTTAACGTCGCCTATTTGTCGAGATTAAAGCCGACTTGACATCAACTTTATTCTCGACATTTCCAAGTTTAATGTCGACATGTCGAGTTTAAAGTCGACCCATCAGGATTAAAGTAGATATCCAAATTCAACTTTATTCTCAATTCTGAGTTTAATGTCGACATGCCGACTTTAATGTCGACATGTTGACTTTAATCTCGTCATATCAAAAAATATCTTCTCCTTCATGAATGGCCCTAATGCTCCGTCGTAAATAGACGATACATGCGATGGATAGGCTAACTTTAATTAGAACATAATTTAATTTCCGCCTACATCCTGGTGACGTCAGCGAGGAACTGAGATCAGAAGGGAGGGTAGAATCTAATAGCCTATCTTTCAGATGCTCCCAGCGGTTGACTACCAATTGACGACATTGTTGCCGACTTTGCTGAACAACAGCGAAAAACACTTATTCGTTTTGTCTGAAAGTTGGCTATAAGCAAATTTAAGGTAGGTCACAAACACTGTACATTATTATGATGAGATTGCATGTAGCGTAGTCCTACACGTTATACATAAAAGATAATAGATAATGGTTTTCAGTGTTTTCGCACCAGGAGACAGTTCACTTGCATTTCTTTGATTGGTGCGGTTCGCTGGGTCTATAATTGTATTTATATAGTAATAATATAATAGTAGCCTAAATGAAATCACGTGTGGTGATCGAGGTCGTTTTGGATTATTTTATCCTACAATATGAAATTATTTATTATTTTAGTATTTTTATTTTATTATTTTTATTTTATTAGGCTATTTCAGTTTCAATTTCAGATTCATAATTTCAGAAGGCCAGCGCGCCCTCTTCAGGCTATCATTATCAAAAGCACATGCATCATACACGTCTACACATTGTATTTCAGGTCTGTACAAAAAAAAAGTTAATAACAACCAGTTAATAACAGTGGTGCAGTCCTACATTTATTACTTAGTTTTCTTCGTTTTGCTGTGAATGGAGTATCATTTGTATTTTATTTTACTACACAAGTTCGCCTTTATTCTCTTGCTTTCTTTTTCTATGCAGGTTTGTAAGCATTACTCGAAAATAAGAAGAAACATGATGGACTGCTGCAGTGGCTTGGTCACCCTAAGCAAAGAGCCAGGTCTGAATGTGGACATTTTTTCCTGTTCTATTAGCTTGTTTGTAACAGCAGGGTAGTTTCAGGGTTGGGGCTTTATAGCAAGGTTTCCAATCCGTGTGTGTGTGAATGTTTGCTGAGGTATGTGCATGCCCTGGGTTGCATTGGTTTATGGTGTGGCATGATGTGGCACCATTTATGTTGTGTGTGAGAAATACAGCTATCTGCTAACCTTAAGTGCCAAGTTGATTGCGTGGGAGTTAGTCTCAAAAGTATTGACACCTTTCCTTAAAACCCAGAGTCTTATTCAGCATTGCATTTTGCATCAGTACGCTTTATTATGTAGTTGGTCCTTCATTTATATTTAGGCTATAACACCTTTTATTCCACAAGATTTAGAATTCTGTCTGTGTGTTTTTTAAAAATGTCCTATTTATCTAGACAAGCATTTGTTGGTTAGGGTCATCATTATAAAGACCTTCCAGAGCCTCCAGACCTTCCAGAGCTTTGCAAGCTTAAGGATTCTTAGACTTTTTTAGGGCATTGCTATTGATGTGAACTAAAAATTGTCAGTGTCAGCATGGTTCATAAAGACATGGTTGGGTGAGTTTGGTGTGGGAGAGCTTTACAGACCTATGCAGAGCCCAACTCATCAAACATCTTTGGGGTGATCTAATGGGTCCAACCTCATCCATCAGTGCCTGAATGAATAAATGCTACCCTGAATTATTGGGAAGATACAAACACAAACAAATAAAAAAACAAATACTGGAGCAGTGGTAAAATAAGGTAAAAATAAATGAGTAAAAAGTTGGGAATTGTTTGGTGGATGGGTCGTTTGTGGATGAGGGCCAATCAGTGAAGCAGTTGAAACGTTCCTTTGTCGTTTCAGTTCCCCTGAAGAGTGTGGAGGTGGAGGTGAAGGTGCAGGGACATGTAGCCACAGTGTCCTCCACTCTGCTGTATGTGAATGGAGAAGATCGCCCCCTAGAGGCCGTGTTTGTTTTCCCACTGCCTGGAGAATGCGCTCTCTGCCACTTCAGCGCCAAATTAGGAGACACAGAGGTGGTGGCAAAGCTGCAGGAAAAACAGAAGGTAAGATGACTGGAGAACTCATATGCATTGTATAAGGTGCAGTTTTTTCCGATGCATATTTGTGCACTTATGCCAGTTTGTGTTGCCAGCTGCATATGAATAATTACAATGTTTATGTGTTGTATTCTTTTACTAACTGCAGAGGCTGTTGAAGATGTGCCTGGGTACTCTGTGTTTTGTATACCTTACATGTTTAAATGGGTGATAGCAGGTGATATGATCAGGACCTAACAAGGATATAATTGTATTACTTTTATTTGAACAGCAGGACAGACATACAGGCATAAAAAACAAAATATGGATAACTGAACAATCTTCATATGATAATAAGGTATATTCAGTTCAAGTGTAGTTTTACAAACGTGTGGCTTGTCAGTGTTTTAGTAGTGAATTGGCCAACCATTGAGTTATAAGCTATATGATCTCCATTTTTAGTTATGACTAACTTCACAGTCATGATTGACTTAGCTATTAAACATGACATGACTTTTAATTGCCCACAGCTCCAGTATGTAGGTGCCAAATGCTAAATTAGAAGCCACAAAGAATACAAAACACAATGTACATTTTGGGCAGACTTTAACATGACTTTTATCGTTTATTGTTCATGAGTGAATTGTTTTGTGTCCTAGCTTAAGTCTAACACCATACTCCTGGTGATCCCAGCCCAGGATTCAATCTACCATGATGTCAACCTGAATATGGGCTCTGCCACTGTTGCTCCGAATAAGTTTGCAAAAGATCTGAGTGTCATGATAAATGACAGGCTATTGTTCTCTGCCTCCGTAGCGCGGTCATGCCACTATCCACTGTACAACATACAAAAAAATCATACTGTACCTAACCCAATATGCCGCTTGGCTTCTGGTACAGGCTATGGTCATCTCTCACCTCAATTACTGCAACTCCCTCTTGGCTGGCCTACCTGCTTGCACAATGAAACCATTGCAAATGGACCAGAACGCAGCAGCATGTCTGTTGTTCAATCAACCCAAAAGGATGCACGTCACTCCGCTTTTTGTCAACCTGCCTTGGCTCCTGGTGGCTGCTAGAATTACTCACAAGGCTTTGACTCTAGCCTACAAAGTAATCTTAGGGTCCACTAATGCTTACCTGAAAGCCATAATAAAGGCTTATGTCCATACCGTGGCGTTGCAATCCTCAAATACAACCGTCTGGCCATGCCCTCTCCTCACGCAAGGCAACCTCAGTCTAAACTGTTTACTGCTGTTGCCCCTCAGTGGTGAACAAACTACCAGCTGCTACAATCTCTCTTAACTTTTAAGAAGCTTGTGAAGACTCTTTTTTTCTGAGAGTGCCTCCCCTCCTAACCAAACTAACTCCCACTTTATCTGCGCGCCTTTGTGTGTGGGTATATGTGTGTGTGGGGGTGCAGGGTGGTGGTGGATCTAAACTTAAGGCACATCTATTTCTTTGCAATTTTTTTTTTTTTTTGGGGGGGGGGGGTGGTATTTGAAGTGTCCCAGTTCCAGGACATCTGAGTCCTTCTCAGGCCCGCATAAGGAAAAAAATGAATGGACCGAAATGCAGAACTCAGACTGAATACTTTAAAGGAATTCGCCATCCCCAGGTGAAATTGAGTCTCTCCCCGCAGTCCTTAGAGAAGTGAGTAGAAACGTTTTCTAGTAGACCCAGCACTGACCTTAGTTTAGCTTAGTCGCTGAAATCTAGTGTTGCCAACTAGCAAATTGTGGCAAAAGTGAATAAATTTACCCAATTTTTTTTGGAATGACTTCTCATGACCTGTGCAGTCAGATTGAGTACAAATGACAATACAAATTAACACCAAGGGATTGACCAAGTAGCATTGAGATGGCGGACTATATTCCGCGAAACCACAGGCGAAGCACAGGCAACGCACCACTGAAAGGCGCAAAGACAGTAAGGCACAGTAGCAGTATTGTATTGTGTTCTCCTCTGGTTCAGGCACGGGAGGAATATGATGATGCTTTGAGCTTGGGCCATCAGGCTTTCCTGCTGGAGGAGAGTTATCAGAGTCCAGATGTGTTCCAGCTGAATGTGGGCAGCCTGCCTCCAGGAGAGAGCGCCGCCATCACTCTGGTCTACATCTTAGAGCTGGCCCTGCAAGCTGATGACGCCCTGCGCTTCTGTCTGCCTGCTGTGCTCAACCCCCGCTACACACCACAGAGTGAGAGCCTAACACATGGAGCGTTGTTAAGAATAGCACTCATGTTCTAACGTTTAATCTGATTCATGTCTTTGTAAAAGGAGCCTGCTAATAAGAGTTTTAATCTTTTGCATATTGGTTTTGTGTCATCTTTTCCAGACATGGACAGAAGTGAAATGGGCACTGTAACATCAGTCCCAGCTGATATGGTGCCCTACACTTTGGCTCTAAGCGCTCACTTGTCCTCTCCCCAACCAATCTCTAAAGTGGAGTCCAACTGTTCTCTGGAGCCATTGGAGTACCTCAACGCAGAGAAAACAGAGGCCAAGGTAGGGGATGGTGGACATGAGTATCTGTGTGATTATTAGCAGTTATTTTAGTTTGCTTTTATATTGAATTTCCTCTCTGTGATCCTCCAGGTGAGTTTGTCTTCAGGCCACATGTTTGATCGGGATGTGGAGCTGCTGCTCTATTACCAGGACGCTCACAAGCCCACTGCCATCGTGGAGGCTGGACAGGACAGTGCAGAGCCAGGTAATGGGTTCTTCACCTGATGATCAACTGCACAATTCTGTGGTAGTTATTGATGGCCTATTGATGTAAAATTATATAACACAAACAATTGCATATAGATTGATGTAGAAATTATATAATCATATAAAGGTAATGGTACAATAAATTAAAAAGTAAATAATTTTCAAGTGCCCTTTCTTCTTTTGTCTCCTAGGCTCTCTGATGTGTGACCCTGTTGTTATGCTTAGCTTTTACCCAGAGTTCTCTGCTGCAATGACATCCTCACTTGCCTCTTGTGGAGAGACCAGTCGGGTAGTATGGATACCGGAATGCACTCTGGAGAAGATGCAAAAATGCGCATAGAGAGTGCCAAGGTATCATGACTGCATATGTACCTGTCTGATTAAAACCTGCCAGTATGCCCAAAGACTTTTCAGTGCAGTGCTTTCCAGTCCAAGATACAGTATAACATAGACTATGTGTTTAGAATAATAATGGTTCTTCAAAAATGATAAAATAATTGATTGAATGAACTGTTGTGCTGTGCAGTCAAATTCCAATTAATCACAAGCCATGTGTAATTCTAGGCTTGTACATTTTTAAGTAACTTCTGCAATCTTAAGTTGTTCTGTTTAGGACCTCAGGATTGACTTAAACTATGGATGATGTTTGATTTTTCTTTTTTTTTCAACTGAGCTGTGGCTTATGGTTTAACCCCTGTAGGAGACATTACTGTTGCTCTTGAAGAGCCTTCCCATGGGCTGCTACTTCAACATCTATGGCTTTGGATCTAGATACACCCATTTCCACCCGTGAATATCCCAATCATTTGTGTCATAATTTAAAGGAGAAGTTAATTGTGACTCAATGCATAGCCCTGAGGTTACAGAGAGAGTGTTGGTAGGAAAAAGAATCAGGAAATTTGATGTAACATAAAACAAAGTATAAATTCATTAAAATATAATGAATTGGTAGCTTACTGAATGGGGCATAGGAAAATGAAACAAAAAATAGTTTCTATGCCCTGTTGAGTTAGTGTTAGTTCATTATTTACTCTATGTGGTACCAAATGCACTTGGTGACCTCGAACAACAGAACTATGGATTGATTCACATGAAACTTCTTTAACTTCTCTTCAATTTACATTTTATATAACTGTAGCGAGATATTTATTGTCTTTCTTTAGAAAGAGTGTTGAGTACAACCAGAAGACGATGGATGACGCTCTTGGGAAAGTGAAGGAAATGAAGGCAGACATGGAAGGCACTGAGATTTTTCAGCCACTTAAACACATCTACAGGCAGCCCTGCATTCCCAATCACCCCAGACAGGTAGATGTGACTGAGAGGTTAGCCAAAAATGTGATTACTTCCTTCACGCTCAGGCAATTCTGTCAATAAAGACTGCCTCATACAATTTCTTCAGTTGTAGTTTTGAGGATCCCCTTTCTACTTCCCCTGCTGTTCACTCAAATACTTTTTTCTATGTTCCTCAGCTGTTTGTTTTTACTGACGGAGAAGTAGACGATACCAAACAGGTCTTGGATTTGGTGAGGAAAAATGGTCACTCTCATAGGTACGTATACAATTTGACAAAAATAACAACTCTGTTTTCTTTTTTTTAACAGTTTTCTCATAAAACAGCTTTCTAAGTTAAATTCAGTGCATGAAAGACATTTTATGTTCGTTTTGCAGTCAATGGAATAATGCCGCTGCATACACAATTGTTAGGGCTCTGGACTCTGGCCATCTGCTGGCCAACTGTTGAACTTTTTTTGACAGCTCTTTGTTTTTATGCTCCATGTGCTTTTGTTTTCAGTGTCTGCCCTGCCCCTCACCCAATCATTGTTTAATTAGTGTCTGCTGGTTTCCATTTGCTTGTTTAGTGGCCAGGGTATTTAAGCCCTGTTTATCCTCTGTTCTGTGTCTGATCATCTGACCTATGTTGCCTGTTCCTGAGATCGTTTCTGAATAACCTGCTTGTGAGTAACCTGCTTTTTGCCAAAGGGCCATTTTCTGTTTTTTTTATGAATACCTGGTTCTGGAGCCTTGTACCTTTGTTGGATTTTTGGGACTGTAACCTTGTACCTTTGTTGGATTTTTTTGGGACTGTAATCTTTGCCTTTTTCGGTTTTGTGGTTTTAAACTGACTTTAACCTGAACCCATTGGAATACCTGTGTTTTGGACTTCTGGATTTTTTCTGTTCTCTGCCTGAGACGCCTTATTTCTGCTGTTCTGAGTTTTTGATTGTTTGTGTTTGATCCGCCACCCTTGCCACCTGATCTCTGCTTCCAATAAACTCTGCTTCTCACCTGTACTCTGGTCTGCATTTGGGTCTCTGTCTGAAAACCTGACAGTACGATCAGACCAAGATGGACCCAGCGGATTCAGAGCACTGGAAGTCCTGTCTGGAGCAGCAGGGAGCACTTTTGGGCCGTCAACAGGCCCAGTTGGAGGCAGTCACTGCCAGCATCACAGACTTGGCAGCCCAGATCCAACCGCTCCAACTCTCCCAGGCTGCTTCTGCCTCCACCCGGTCCACCTCATCTGCCCAGTCTGCAACCCCTGTCCGGGAGCCTCAACTGCCCCCACCAGAGAAATACTCTGGTGAACCCGGTACCTGCCGGTCCTTCCTGTCCCAATGCACCCTAATCTTTGAGCTGCAGCCAGGTACATTCCCCACTGATCGCGCCAAGGTGGCTTACATAATTACTCAGCTGTCGGTGGCGTGCCAGAGATTGGGGAACTCCCGTGTGGGATGCAGAATCACCCGTCTGTAGGGACGTCGAGGAGTTCTCTTCTGAAATGAAGAGTCTTTGACCGCTCCAAGCACGGGCACGAGGCAGCCTGTGAACTGCTCCACATGCGCCAGGGCCGCAGATCAGTGTCTGACTATGCCATTGACTTCCAGACGCTTGCAACCACCACTGGATGGGGCCCTGAGGCCCTGTTTGACATGTTCCTCAATGGTCTGGCAGAAGACATCAAGGATGAATTGGCCTGCCAGGACCTACCCGGCTCCCCATACTCTGGTCTGCATTTGGGTCTCTGTCTGTCTGAACCTGACACACAATATTACTGTACCTGTCTTCATAATATTCTCTATGGAACTGGATTAGGAGTAGAGAACTATGGTTTGATCATACAGTACTGACCTAGACAGTCAGATTAATTTATACTGCCACCTATATATTTGCTGTTTGATTTCAGTTCAATTATTTTATGAACAGGGAAAAAGTCACAGAATACTTAACGATTTCAACACAAAATTCTGTTATTTATGGACGAGGAGTGCTGTCAGCAGTGAGAAACAATCAGTGTTTCCTACACCGAGTTATGCTCCTGCTACATCTAAGCAGCTGAAACAGGGCAGGCTTTAAACATGCTTTTATCCTCTTATAACACAGAGGTTGTCAACCAAAGGGCCATTTTTGATCTAAAATGGGGTGTGGTCAATTATCTGGGGCCACCAAAAAAAAAAAAAAAAAAAACCTGTGTCAACGCCAATAACGATAAGGTAGTAGTGCTGCCAGTAGATTACCTTAAATTTTCTATTGCGATAATTTTTTTTAAATCACAAATCTACAGAGCCTGGGAAGGGTCATGTTGGTAAATACAGTCCCTGACAAAAGTCTTGTCGCTTATCCATTTTGTAGGAACAAAAGCTTTATAACCTGACTTTTAATTAATACATTGGTTGTAGAAATATCTCATATGAAAGCTAAAACCCTCCCAAATTATGCTCAATATACTAAAATAAATTTGCTTCACTGAAGAAAGATTGATCATTTAATGAACACAGAAAAGTCAGATTTTGCCAAGACAAAAGTCTTGTAGCCTTGTCATATGATGCACTCAATCCTAGATTACAGCAATCACCTGTGATCAGTTATTGATCAATCAATTAGTGGGTGTGTATAAAAAGAACCCCAGCATACCAGACCTTCACATCAACTCCAACTTGCCCTCTGACAACATGCCTAAGATGCACCCTGAGACCAAAGCATTAATTATGAAGAGGGCGAAGACCAGATCCACTGCTGAGGTGGCTGATACCTTCAATGTGTCTCAGCGTCAAGTACAAAGAATAAGAAAAAGATATCAATAGACTGGAGATGATTTTGACAAGCCCAGGTCCGGCAGACCCCGCTAGACAACTGCTTGGGAGGACCGTTTGTTGTTCTAAAAATCCAAGGCCAGCCCCTTTTCCACTGCAGCAGAGCTCCACCAGGCCTGGTCACCTCAAGTCCCTGTGTCAACCAGAACAGTTTGTAGAATTCTGTCTCGAAATGCCCTCCATGGTCGAATCAGTGCACAGAAACCAGCACTAAACAAAAGGCAATTAAAAAGCATTTGGCAAGGCCCACAGCCTGCTAAAAGTTTGGACGCTGGAAAAGTGGCAGAAGATTTCTCAGATAAATCTTCGGTTGAATTACATCACAGCCGACACAAATATTGCAGGAGACCTACTGGAGCCCGCATGGATCCAAAATGCACACAGAAAACAGTTAAGTTTGGTGGCGGAAAAATCATGGTCTGGGGTTACATCCAGTATGGGGGTTTAAGACATTTGCAAGGTGGAAGGCAATATCAATAGCCTAAAATATCAAGAAGTATTAGCAACCTTTTACATTCCCAACCACAAATTTTGCAGCAGGATGGTGCTCCTTCGCATACTTCCATCTCTACATTAAAGTTCCTCAAGGCGAAAAAGATCAAGGTGCTCTAGGACTGGCCAGCCCAGACACCAGACATGCACATCATTGAGCATGTCTGGGGTAGAATGAAAGACGAAGCATGGGAGGCAAAACCAAATAATCTTTATGGACTCTGGGAGGCATGTAAGACTGCTTTCTTTGCTATTCCTGATGACTTCCTCAATAAATTGTATGAATTATTGTCGAACCTCATGGATGCAGTCCTTCAAGCTCATGGAAGTCATACAAGATATTAAATATAAATCTCACAGCACCATTACTTGATTGACTGAGGTTATGCAACATATTTTTGTATTTGAAGTGAATTATTTGTTCAATTTTCTGTAGGCGACAAATCTTTTGTCTTGCCAAAATCTGACCTTTCTGTGTTCATTAAATTAGCAATCTTTCTTCAGTAAAACAAATTTATTTTCAGTATATTAACATAATTTAGGAGGGTTTTAGCTTTCATATGAGACATTTGTAAAGCCAATGGATTAATTTAAAGTCAGGTTATAAGCTTTTGTTTCTACAAAATGGATAAGCGACAAGACTTTTGTCAGGGACTGTATTTTTAGACCTCTCTTTTGTGTTCCCTCGCAATACTTTTGCGTTCCCTTGCGATACAGGGCTCCATAGACGTGCACATTACCGTACAGGTTCATTTGATGCAGTCACCATCATGAATAACCTCGATTTAATTAACTGTTATTTCAACCTGGGGCTCACATACAATAATACACTGGAGGCTTTGCCTGTCAGACAAAATGTGATAATAAGCATTAAGATGCTGAAGCGTATGGAGTATGAAATTCGGGGTTTAACCTTCTCCCATTAAGACCCAAACAAGTATTTTGACTAAATAACTTGACCTAGGTGAAGGAGAGTGCAACTTGTTAATGTCTATCTAATGAAACGATAGCAATAATAGTAACTATCGATTTTGTAGGCAAAAACTCTATTCACGAAGCGTCAACCTTTGTTCAGTGGCTGCAGTCTATGTTGGGGACCGTCTACAAAGGGTCACCACAGTATTGGAGGGAGTCACTTTTACATTGGTGGAGGAGGGGGACTAATATTTACTCGTAAAATTCTCCAAAACTCAGTCACAACTTTTATTGGTTGTAGTAGTTGCCAAAGTAATATCTACATACTACAGGTCAAAATTTGCCCCTAGGTCATATTACTGTAAAGCAGGACACAATAAATACATGAAAGAAAAATCCCCAAAAATCAATCAAAAAATCAAAACAGGAAACAATAATTTCTTGAAAAAAAATCACTAAAAATAAATAAAAGTATGTTTTCAAAATCAGTTGGGCGTAGTAGTTGCAAAATAAATGTATCTACTACAGGTCAAATTTTGCTTAAAAGTCACATTACTGTGGTGTGTTCATTGCATCGAATGGTAAAGATCCATAAAGATAACGATCTCTCTTACAAAAAAAATACAAACTCAATGCTACCTTTGTGGGATATGTTGCTGGAAATGTTTCCGTGAAATGAACAGAAAATGAAACGGGCATGAGTATGGCTGTGGTTTTTTATCCAAAAAGTACAGTAAATGTTCTCCTTTGCAACAGGAAGTCACTAGCAGTCGCTTAATTTCTGATGCATTTTTAGCAAGGCAATAACACGAAAGATTTCAGATCAAAGCAAATATGTTTTGCTGCGTTTGTTCCGGTTTACAACAATGCCAACATCAGGTTCTGGGTGCTTCTAATGTAAGTTATTTGGTTTCAAAGTGATACTAAAATGAATGAAAGTCAATGAAATGCTAAAGGCTACTGGGCCATTTCCATTTTTATTTTTATTTTGCCCCATGGTTGTTTCAACCTGGAACGAAAGTTAGTAGAATACCAAAGTACAATATTAGCCTTTCACCCAAGTAAACATTATTGCAGCCATGATGGTAAAAAACTACTCATTACAAAATTATCGTGTGTTGTCTGATTTGTGTTTGAGCATCTACTCGTCAATTTATCGTATTCGGGTTCGTTGGCCGACGTCACTTGACGTCAGCAGGAGTTTGCGCAGTAGACCAAAGTGCAGTATGTTTTTATTTTGTCCAGGTGCTTTTCTTTTGGTATCGGACAGGGTGCCAGCACTGCTTTAATCACAGGCTTGGCCAAGGAGGGTTCTGGACATGCTCAGTTCATCACAGGAACAGACCGCTTGCAACCCAAGGTTGGTAGCTAAAAATGGACAGAAAGAGCAGCTTTTGATTGATAAAAACAATCCACTTCTTTAGGAAAACAGATATCCAGATAACTTCTGTATCTAGAGATTAGGTTAATTGTAGCTACGCTGTTCTGATTTTGTTTTTCAGTTACTTTTCTTTCGGGTGTGCGCCGGGGTGTTGGATGATTGGACAGGGTTTTGATTGGATTGGATTTGATTTTATAGCAAGTGATGGAAAGTCTCTGGATTTATGGTTGGCTTAGCCGACTGCACCACTGCACTCCCCTGATTTTTCTGCTTTTTTTTATAGGTGATGCAGTCTCTCAGTTTTGCTCTTCAGCCAGCTGTACACAGCATCTCAATGAAATGGAATCTTCCAGATGGGGTGTGTTGCAGTCCAGAGGTAAAGCGTTATTTAATAACAATATCCTGTGTTTATAACAAGGGTTTATCATAATGAAGAGCCATTTTTGAATACAACTTGAACAAAATTAAGAAAACTGATGGATGCCGACACACTACTGCTTAAGTTCAACACTTAAGCTATACATAAACTGTATATAAAAGTACTATGACTAAAGTACTATGACTAAAGTGTGTGTGTAACAATAGGCGCATTTGACTTAATGTAAACGTTTACATGCGCTTACATGCGTTTGCAGTCAATGATGCATTGTGGGATGAAAATGTTGCATGATGGTTAGACTTTGTGTCAGACTTGCCAGAAAGGCGTGGTGATGTCACCAAAACGTGACAAGGTCATATGACCTAAAAATCCATGTGAGTAAAATGCTTTTTTTATTGCTTTGTGTCAGTAGGCTATACCTATTAATGGTCTTTGGGTTATGGTTTTGCCGTGCTATTTTTCATCCTTGTGTTGTGCAGCACTTTGGGACATCTCTGTTGTTTTGATTAAATGTGCTATTAAAAAAAAGACTCGACTTGACTTGAAGTCTCAATGCACCCTACTACAACCGCCCGCCCCCTCCTTGTCCCTCACACACAACACATGACCTCTCCGCCATCTACTACGAAGATCAGGTGGTGTAAACAAAAGACTTGTGTCCGACTTGATCGAAGCCCGCCCATGCTGCGAGGCGGAGTTCTTGCTGACGTATGTAGACGAAGTCAGACAAATGCAGACAGACCGGTTTGTTACTCGTACGTGTCTATTAGCATAGCAAATATAAAAGAATTGTGTCCAATATTACAAAAGTTACAAAGCGGACACAATTTCGTCTACAGACAAGGTGAAACCAGTATATGTCGAGAAGGGGGTATAAAAATTACAATGCAAATGTGAGAAAGTATGTGCCAACTTTTCTTCAGAGGTAGTTTTATTCATATTGCTGTAGTGGTCATCACCTTGCTTTCTTGGTCATAAATAATATCACTAAAAAGAGAACTGAATAAGCTTTACTGTTATCTGCATAGTTTTTTTGTGATTTTTATTTGTCTGAACTTTTGAAAAACTCAATCTCAGACAACAATTTCTTTGTTCTCCTTTTTCTGTATAGGTCAGGTTGTAGAAACATTTGTAAAATTCAAGATTTGTATTATTTTTTAGCATTTGTTGTTTGTGTTATAGTTTCCCAGTCCAGTACAGGTCCCCTATTAGAACTAATCTCCCTCCAGAAGGCTGTAGGATCATGGGAAATGGAGTCTGTTCTGACCAATGTGCTGGGGAAGACTGAAGAGGAAGCTAAAAAACTGAAACCAGTAAAGGTATACTGAAGCATTTTCTTCACTAAAATTTTTCACTTTCATTTCGGAAATCAGGCGACATAAAATAATTTGCCTTTGGGTAAGTTTTCTGACTACACTTACCTCATTGCTTTGTTTGTGTGTAGGTGGACAATGCCGTGTGGGCTACAGTTCTGGCTCTGATATGGCTCTATGGCTTCCAGCTGGAGGCCCGTGATGAATGGCAGTTTGTAGCCATGAAGGCAGCATCCTGGATTCAAGCTCAGAAAGGTAAACCTGTGCTCAGCTACTGTCTAAAGGTGTGTGTGTGTGTGTGTGTGTGTGTGTGTGTGAGCGAGCGAGCGTGTTCCTGTGCTGATGTGTGTTTTGTGTTGCAGTGGACTATGTGTCTCAGTGTGTGCAGGCTGGAAATGCTCTGCTGGGATGTCAGGTGCAGCAGGAGACACTGGGCATTTGAGGTCCTACAGCAACCTACAGCATGTTTCTCTGCACTGATTACTGCCATTACTCTATCCTTCACCCACTGATGCTACTGTAATATGCCAGTCACTGTAGACATATGACGATTGTTAAGGCCAAAAACCAGTGTCCTGGAACCAGAAAACACTTCAGACTTGTCACTGATTCAGTGAACAAGTTGTAGTCCTGTTTGTTACCATTAATAAAATTATATCAGTTGCTTTAGTACATATCATGAATCAATTACAAGGGTAAAATAGTATATACATTTCTGCAAATGGCTTCATGCTGTTGCTGCGACTTTTTTCCCTTTTTTTCACCAATTTTTCGTCAATGATTGGTGGGACACTGGAACTCTGGGGGACATGAATCTTTGTAGACATGTAGCCCTAGAATCTTTTGAGCGACTAGAAGCTTTTGGTCCCCAAGGGCAACCCCTCCCTAAAAGTTTTTGCTGAAAAACTCGATGAACATTTCACCCAACAACATGACATTTTTGTGATATGTCGGTGTTACAGAGTCACATCAACCCAACCTATAAACACTCACTTAAAGCATAGCGCCACGTAGTGACATAGGTAAATGCAAAACTTGAAGGGAACCGAGAAGGGCCCATAGGGAGCGCTGTAATTGTACAAAATGTCGTTTTGCCTATTCACTAGAGAACAGTAATGTTTACAACCATTTTTTGCCCTGAAATCTATTGACCTTCACACACACTGGTCGACGCCCACTTCCAACAAACAGAATTTCTGTGAAATTTTAACATTGCAAAAGCGAAAGCAAATGAACTCGTCATATGTCGTTCATGTGAATCTCACCAAATTTGGTACATGTCATCTACAGACAATTGTAACAAAAACTTATCAAAGGACATGCCAACTTTAAACGGCTTTCTTTTCATGTGCACCAATTTTGTGACATTTTGTCAAAGGGGGAGATGTTTCTCGTCGAAGCTAGGTGTCCAAAAACTGTTTTTGTTAAATAACTCATCAACAATTTTGCCCAAGACAGCGATTTTGTGTTAGTATGCCGGGGTTACACAGACGTATTGACCCAGCCCATAAACAGTCACTTAAAGTATAGCGTCACCTAGTGATATGGGTAAGTGCAAAAATTGGGATTTTATATTGGCAATATCTTGGACCGAGAAGGTGGAAACTGCACAAAATATGTCATGCACGATCAGCACCAAGACCTCTAACAGCACAGCACATGCCATCAAATTTGGCCAAATTTGGGTCCAAAAACAGTTTTTTTTTTTTTTAAACTCAACATTTTTTCAATGAAAATTTGAAACATAGCTTAAAAATTCTTCAAAAGTCCTTATCTTGGCTTCTGATTGCTCCAATGTTGTGAAAATTGACATGCCAGCTTGACATGCCAGCTTTCTGGTCATGTGCATCAAATTTTGTGATATTTTGTCAAAGGGGACGATGTTTTTTGTCGAAGCTAGGGGTCCAAAAACGTTTTTTTTTTTTTTTAAACTCAACATTTTTTCCCAAGACAGTGATTTTGTGGTAGTATGTCGGGGTTACAAAGACGCATTGACCCAGCCCATAAACTGTCACTTGAAGCATAGCGCCACCTAGTGATAGGGGTAAATGCAAAAATTGGGATTTTGTATTGCCAATGTCTTGGACTGGGAAGGTGGGAACTGTACAAAATATGTCATGCACAATCAGCACAAAGACCTCTAAAAGCACAGCACATGCCATACAATTTGGCCCATAGGGGGCACTGTAATTGTACAAAATGTAATTTTGCCTATTATCTAGAGAACAGTAATGTTTACAAGCAGTTTTTTTTGTCTTGAAATCTATTGACCCTCCCACATTGAAAACACTTGTCGACGCCCACTTCCAACAAAAAAATATTCCGTGAAATTTTAACATTGTGAAACCAAACGAACTCGTCATAGGCCGTTCATGTGAATCTCACCAAATTTGGTACATGTCATCTACAGACAATGCTGACAAAAAGTTATCAAAGGATTTATCTTGAGATGGACTGTTTCAAGGTTACATGTAAATCAAAATTCAAAACATAGCTTAAAATTCTCCAAAAGTCCATATCTCGGCTTCTAATTGCTCATATTTAGTCAAAGTTGACATGACAACTCTGAACGGCTTTCTTTTCATGTGCACCAAATTTTGTGACATTTCATCACATGGTGCAATGTTTCCAGTCAAAGCCAGGTGTACAAAAACAGTTTTTGTTAAATAACTTATCAAAAATTTTGCCCAAGACAATGATTTTGTGTTAGTAAGCCAGTGTTAAAGAGCCGTATCAACCCGTCCTATAAACACTCACTTGAAGAAATAGCGCCACCCAGCGATATAGTTAAATGCAAAAATAGGGATTTTGCATTGCCAATATCTTGGACCAAGGAGGTGGGAACTACACAAAATATACACAAACACACAGAATGTCATTCATTCAAAACCCACATCCATGCCCACTTCCAGCAAATCATTTCCACACAAACTCTCACCTTACAACACTGACCTACCACAAACTCACGATACCTATGATTCCCACACTTCAATACACTGCGGCGGTCATACCATGTACCGCTATGCGGTACATCTAGTTTCTGCTTCAGTAACAACAAAAATAACACATTTGTGAAAGAACAACATGAATATGCAAGTAGCCAATTTATGCATTGTATTTTGCTTGAAGTATGCAGCTATGCAGCTATTGTAGTTTGTCAGCTAAAGGTAATCATTAGATCCATCATGCAAAGCTACACCTGTTGTTTTCCACATATAACATTAATTACATCACTTAGGTGTACATGTGTGTGGTAGGTCATGTAGCCTGGTCAACCAGCCCCTCGTACTTCAATTCGTTTTGTACAGAGGTCTGGCACAGGTCTTATTAAATGGCTGGTTGTAGGTAGAATCCATAGACAGTAGATGAAATGGACTGAGTGATGGCGACGTTTTCAATGGGGACCAGATGAAGTCAGATTTTCGATTTTTCGAATTGGTCACCAGGCTACTGCGCAAACCCAGCCTGGTGACGTTGGCCAACGAACCTGAATGCAATAAACTGACTAGTAGATGCTCATTCACAAATCAAGAATTATATTTTTATAATATAATAAGTACAGTCACGTTAACTTAGGTGGAGGGATTTGATTCTTCCTCTACTAACTTTGGTTCCAAGCAATAGGCGCATTCGACTTGATGTAAACGTTTGCATGAGTTTCCAGGCGTTTGCAGTCAGTGATTCATTGTGGGATGAAAATGTTGCATGATGGTAAGAAATTGTGTCAGACTTGCCAAAAAGGTGTGAGGATGTCACCAAAATGCGACAAGGTCATATGACCTAAAAACTCACAGGAGTAAGACGCATGTAGACAAATCGTGCAAGCGCTTGTAGATGCTTCCACACGTTTACAAGCGTCTAACTAACGCCTCCGCGGTGACACAACTTTGCGCTGGTTGGTTTAAAGTTCATTGATGTCTCTGCACGTGTGTTGTTTGCCGCTCTGGCACTGAACTTCTCATCTTATATGTACGTTATTTAAGTCCAGTTTGAAGATATATTTTCTCTCTCTTTTTAACTTGTTCTGGGGTGTTTATATGATGCTATCAAGCTCACTCTTTTATTTATTTATGTATTTGTTAATCTCATTTTTATTTTATTGCTTTGTGTCAGTAGGCTATACCTATTAATGGTCTTAACGTTATGGTTTTGCCGTGTTATTTTTCATCCTTGTGTTGTGCAGCACTTTGGGGCATCTCTGTTGTTTTGTTTAAATGTGCTATTAAAAAAAAGACTCGACTTGACTTGAAGTCGCAATGCACCCTAGTACCACCGCCCGCCCCCTCCTTGTCGGGGTCGGCCCATTAGTCTGACAGCCCATTAGTCCGACAGCCCATAAGTCCGAAAATAAGCCATAGAGGACCAAACAAGAATCCCATTGGTCCGACATCTCATAAGTCCGACAATAAGCCATAGAGGACCATAACAAGAATCCCATTACTTAATTATTTTTAATGATGAAGAAGTGTTGCACCCCCCGAGTGCGTGATGTGATGTGTATTTCTGTGAAAATATAACATCTGCGCATCTTCTGAGCTTTGCAAAACTCCCATCCCAACACCACCCACCGTAACGCCTCACAGTACTTACAAAAGCGATGTATTTGCCTACTTTAATGAATCACTTTTGTCATGCACTAGAATCCACTGCCAATCCTGAGCTTTAGGCTAATTCATAACTAAGCAATACCGTGTACTGCAGTGCCTGGGTGAGCCCACATAATATTTTTTGGGGTTTGTCAAGAAAGCGTGCGCCCGCTTTGCAACGCGTACCCTCATTTAACCAAAACATGCGTCCGCTTAGCTAAATCATGTACTTGACTTACTATTTTCGTGTACTTGCTGTAATTCAGTTGTACGCACGTGATATACCTTGTGAGCACTTTTGCAAAGTGCGCTCTCATTTAACCAAGATGCGCGTTAAATGAGGCAGCTGCAAAAAGACGTGCTGCTGAGCCTATGTCTGTGAAGAGGAAAGAAAGTTATATTTTCACAGAAATACACATCATATCACGCACTCGGGGTGTGCAACACTTTCTCATCATTAAAAATAATTAAGTAATGGGATTCTTGTTATGGTCCTCTATGGCTTATTGTCGGACTTATGAGATGTCGGACCAATGGGATTCTAGTTACGGTCTATATGGCTTATTGTCGGACTTATGGGATGTCGGTCCAATGGGCTGTCGGACCAATGGCATGGAACCCTCCTTGTCCCCCGCACAGAACACATGACCTCTCCGTCATCTACTATGAAGATCGGGAAGGTGCAAGCTCAGTCTCCATGAAGATTTGTGTCCGACTTGACCGAAGGCCCGCCCATGCTGTGACGAGCAGTTCTCGTTGACGTATGTAGACAGGCGCAGACAAACGCTGACAAACGAGTTTGTGACTCGAACGCACCTAATCTTACAAGTTAGCATGTCAAGGTTGCTAGCTAGTTAACATGTACATACAGTGCTAATGTGTATCTTAGCTTAGCCATCTTTCTTTGGGCTTCACTTGCATCGAATGGCAAAGATCCATAAAGATAACGGTCTCTCTTACAGAAAAAATACAAACTCAGTGCTGCCTTTGTGGGAAATGTTGCTGGAAATGTTTCCCCGGCATGAATAGAAAACTAAACGGGCACGAGTATGGCTACGGCTTGTTATTCAAACAGTAGGGTAAATTTTCTCCTGTGCGACAAAGTTACTAGCCGTCGCTTAGTGTGTGACGCCATTTTTAGCATAATTTCAGAAAAACTTCTTACAAGACAATGACATGACAGATTTCCGATCGAGGCAAATATGTTTTGCAGTGGTTTCTCCAGTGTCCCTGGGCCCTTTCTGGGTTTTTTTTTTCTCCAGGGTGTTTCAACTTCCGCGTCTGTTCCTGCCCCCTTGGTAGAATCCTTTCTATCCAAATCAAGGGGACAGGAACAGACGTGGAAGTTGAAACACCCGGTGCCCATTGAAAACGACGCCATCACTGAATCCATTTCTTCTACCGTCTATGAGCCAAATCAGTGCACACAACGTTCGTGAGTGTTAGTTGTTAGTCTGTTAGCTTCTGGAAAGCTTCGTAACTTCCTTCATGTTAATGTTTGGGTAAAGGCAGATCCAATCTTTTAAAAATTCAGCAGTCCACACCTATACAGGAAGAAAACATTTCTCAATACAGCACAGCCAGACCCTCTGTACAAATCGAAGTGAAGTACAAGGGGCTGGTTTAACATTATGTTTTAACATTACAGTTTATGCCACATACTGTTTACATGTCACATACTGTATAGAGACACCATGGAAGTCATCCTAGTCATTGAAAAATTACAATGACAACCAGTCACTAGTAACAGTGCCTCCGTAAACAACCACCCCTCACGTGTAGAGTAGAGTGGGGGAAAACGCCCGGTTGGGGTAAAACAGGTAGGGGGCGTTTTACCCCAAAATAACCACTAGGTGGAGTCAAGTTACAAATTTACTGTTGCTATGCACTACGTTGACAACGATGATATACAAATATCCACTGTGAAGCTTACGCCAGCTACGTACTTGGGGAAAGTCGGATTTCATGGTAAGTGATATAATTTTGTAGCCTGGGCACGCCCATACTTCCTGTGCCGCTGCATTTGCATTTCGCATGCAAATCAGTCTGGCCAAGCTGCCTGTCTACACCGTTTCTACATTAACAGAGAAACTGGGACCAATGAAAATCTAGCATTTCAAAAAGGCAATGATGCGGTAGTTTAGCGACCGGAAATCTACCTCAGTCACTGTCAACATGGCGAACGTGGAGCAACGGCAAGATTTCAATGCAGCTGTAGCTGCTGTTTTGGAAGAATTCAAAGGGAAGTTATCTCTGGAAATAGAGCAAAGGTTAGCCCTTGAATCATTTATTGCAGGAAAGGACATTTTCGCAATGCTACCGACTGGCTTCGGTAAAAGTTTGATTTTTCAGTTAGCCCTGCTGGTAGCCAAGTCAATGGGGCTTTGCAAGAACCCTGTTGTTGTGGTCGGTTGAATCTTCGTCCAGTAGCAAACAGAGGCATTTGAAAGAGACGGGTTAAGCCCGCCCTCTGAGAAATGGGTTTACAACACAGCTTGGCCAGACCAATGTTCGCAGAGCATTGATAAGGAGCGTTAGCCAGGCTAATAATTTTGACATATCAGTAAAACTGTTCAGAAAGTTCTTGCTTTGGCAAGACATCGCAATTATGTATGAAATACAAATAGTCAAGCTCGTAGTTTTAAAAAAATACCTTTGGTGTAAAAATGTAAATCATATTGCCAGACTAAGACTCTTTTTTATAAAATCATAAGCTGCGGGGTAAAACGCCCCCAGGGGACATTGTTTCTTTTGATAATAATTACTGTATTTCATACAATTCTGAACATCAGATACATTGTTTTTCACAGAATCTAGCCCACACAGTTGATTAAATTAAAACCTTGGAACTTAATATTAAAAATATTACCTCAAGTTAGATCAATTAGCTAGCTAGCATTGTTGGTTTAGATTATATTCCAATAATAGGCTCACTTTTCATACCAGGTTAGTTAGTTTCTTTCACATTCTAGGATTTAAAAAATATATATTTTGCTGTTCATCAGTGAAGGGGCATTGTGCCCCACCTGGGGGGGCGTTTTGCCCCACCGCTGGGGTAAAACGCCCCCTTTGAAAACATTTTTTTGTGGTTAAAAATTTAATTAAATATTCACTCTAGGCAATTTTCATATTTTGTTTTTAGTCCATGCCACTGCCACTAAAACCTGTGATTAAGCTGAACATATGTTGAACTTTTATTTCAGAGAAAAGCAACATTTTCCTTAAGGGGGGTGTTTTCCCCCACTCTACCTTATTATGGTGCAGGTGTACTGCATGTTGGGGTTTAAACCATTGCTATAGTTCAATACAGCAAAAATTCTCTCATCGAGGACAAAGAAAAGAAAAAGACAGCTGGATTGGGATTTGGGTTTATTTATGATCATGGTAAAGGTTATTGTGTTAGGGTGAGGGAGTTCATTTATTTTGTGTGTGTGTGTGTGTGTGTGTGTGTGTGTGTTGGTCCAGATGACATGTGATGTTCTAAGAGAAAAACATCAGTGTAGACGGCACTCCTTTCTGAACACATGCTAAAATAGAGTCCTGTGTAAAGTATATCGGCAGAAGTTGGTTGTGCTCCTCTGAACCTCAGCGCACATTCCTGAAACAAAGTGAAACAAAATGTATATGACCATGATATGTTAGCTAGGAAATTGTTGCGTCGTGGTGTCTTCTAATAAATCCCTTGTTACCTGTGCTGGCATTTATTGATGATGTCCTTGATGGTGTGTTGGTCTGCCAGGGGTGCAAATTTGTCCACCATTCTACACTGGGACCCAAATTATTATGCAAGTCATTTTTTTTTTATATCTTGATGCAAATATGTTTCACTGATAGATAATTGGTATTAATGCAAGCCCCATAGGGCAGTTGATTATCCAAAAGCATAAAATATCTGAAGCATTTAAATTGTAAGAAATATTTAGTCAAAATTTAAAATTGTGTGAACCAAATTATTATGCAGGGGCCTATATAAAGGTGAGTATTCTGTGTTTTGTGACCATAAGCACTAAAGATGGGAAAGAAGAAGGACCTCAGTAGTAAGGAGAAGGCTTCTATCGTGAAATTTATGGGAAAGGCGAAAACAAGGCCTCCACTTAATCAAAAGCACAAGGATAAAAGACTTGCTTGGTGTAAGAAGTACATGAAATTGGACTTTGGACAAGTTATCTGGACAGATGAGATGCGTGCCACCCTTGATGGTCCAGACGGTTGGGCTAGAGGCTGGGTAGCCAAAGGTGCCGATACTCCAACCAGGTGGAGGCGACAGCAAGGTGGTGGAGGTGTGATGATATGGGCCGGCATCATAAAAAATGAACTCATTGGACCTTTCCGGGTTGCAGAAGGAGTGAAAATGGATTCTGCAAACTACTGCAAATTTCTGGAAGAAAATTTTCTTCCGTGGTTGAAGAAAAAAACTGTTGCTCAGCGCAAAAAATTAATGTTCATGCATGATAATGCCCCAAGCCATGCATCCAAGTTCACTGCTGAATGGCTGGCATCAAAGGGACACCCAAAGGACAAGGTAATGGACTGGCCAGCATCCTAACCGGATTTAAACTGCATAGAAAATCTGTGGTCAATCCTGAAAAGAAGGGTTTTTGAAAATGGAAAGCAGTTCTCATCAAAGGATAAGCTGTGGGAAGCTATTGAAAAGGCTGCAAAAAGCATTAAACCTGCTGAAATTGAAAACTTAACATCTTCTATGGACAGCAGGCTCCTTACTCTGATGCAGAAGAAAGGGGGCTACATCTCCAAGTAAAGATTTATCCAAACATGCTTATTATTTGAGAAACTGTGTCCAGAATAGTCTAACTGACAATATAAAATATTTTTGTTGATAAAAAATGTTTTTTTTGTTTTCATATGCCGGATGTTTCAGTATGAAATAAAGATTTGCGTAATAATTTGTTTCACCTGAAATTTGAAATGTTTTTATTTTTTCAATATGATATCATTCCAGTGTCACGTTTTCATGGATAAATATGTAGGACCAATATAGCAATGTATACTGAAAGAAAGGGTGGGCTAACCCCAACAATTTATGCAAAGTGATTAAAATCCTAACTTGCATAATAATTCGGGTCACAGTGTAATAATGTTGGGGTGTGAAGACAGGAGGGTCAGGGTGTTACGGGCGTGTTTCAGACACAGACCACTCAGAAATCACCATCTATGATTGTAGCCGGGGGCCCCGCCTCCACAGTCTAAGTGCAGGGTAACAAGCGCACCTGTTTCCACTAGCGTTAATTTGTAGTGGCTTTTTATAAGGGTATCGTATTTCCGGGTAATGCACAGCCATCTTCTTGGATTAACCTGGCGCTAGACCCTGGGTTGCTAGCAGGTGAGCAAGGCTCTTTGGTGCACACGGTGCTTTTATTAAGTTGGACTCATTACTTATTGATTTATTTTACTTCCTAGGTGTTTGTGGCTTGAGTCCCGTGCATGCTCGGCGGGCCTCTGGTACATCAAGCCAGCATACTCTTTGTGCAGGTGCGTTTTACCCTGTAAGTGTTTCATGTTCCTTGTTGCATTTAGTTTTAATCTTTCCTTTTGGGTTTTGTTGGTAGGAGCGCTCACCGCGAAACAGCGAGACCCTAGTACGGAACATTGGTGTCATTAGTGCCGAGGGAAGACTCCTGCGGTGTTGCGCTACTGCTGCTTTGCTTTGCTTTGTTTTGACTTGTTACTGTTTGGTTTATTTTTGCTTTAAGGTTTCCACGCTTGTTTATTGTGTTTGTTTGCCGCACCGACTCCGTTTCCCCGTGAGTGGCAGCGCGGGGAGATTGAATACGGACGGCACTCGTTTTGTTTGTGTCTAACCAACTGTGTTTTGTACGTCCGTTTTTCGTAGTCCAGCCCCTTTTGTGTGTTTTTAGTTTTACCGCAGGTATTGCCAGGTCCACGGGAGTGCGGGGTCTTCCTGGTTTCCCCCGTTATCCTTTAGTTCACTGCATGCTTAGTGGGCTTCTTTGTAGTGTTCACCCTTTTTTCCCGCATGTTGCTGTGCACAATTCTTTGCTGTGTGTGTGTGGATTCGGCTTGCTGTGCGCGTGTGCGTGTGAATCTCGTCACAGGTTTCGGGCTGTCTCCTTGGGTCCTCGCCGCTCCCCGTGGTCTGCCCCTGGCTACTTCCCCTGCTGGTAGGCCTAGTGAACTATATAACACTTGTTTTTAAATCTACTCTCATGGGCTTCATTTGTATCTTAATGTATTATAATAAAACAGATATTTTTGCACTAACCACTTTGCTTCAGCTTCCAGTCTGCTTCACATTTGGCCAACCGTTATAAAATAAACTTTCTTTGAACTTGAGCACTGAGTCTCTGCTGCCCTTATTTCCCTGAACTTGTGTGCCAGTATCTGCTGAGGTATTAGAGGTGTTGTCCTTTTGCAAAAGCCTTCACATGTCCCTACGGGGTGGCGTAGTCGGGTTGCCTTGTGTGCCGGGGTCTGTGGTTGCGCCCGGTTACATTAATATGCAGTAGTATCCTGAAAAACCAGCCCCTCGTACATCACTTCATTTTGTACAGTGGTGTGAGCAAAGTGAAATATTAGGGGCTGGTTTACCAGGCTAATGCAATAGGGCTCTAGACCAAAATGCAAATACTGTGTATTTCCTGAATATCAAATCCACCATCACTTCCAAGCTCTCTATTAACAGTGATAAACATACATGGTTAGATTAAAAGGTCATTAATGAAGAATGACATTCTGTGTTGCTATATATATATATATATATATGTAATATGAGTTGGTTACATTAAAATAAAGTGAGTGACTGATGTGGTTGTGGGTGATGTAGAAACAGGATGTGTGTTCTACACACCTGACTTCCTGTGTCGAGTCGAGTGCGAAACAGCTGACAGCGTGGATGAAGCGCTCAGTTAGCTCGCTCCTGCTGGACAGCAGGCGGGAGGATCCCACGGTCTTGGCCAGGTTCCCCAGATGCTGAGCAGCGGTGACTCTCACGGCCGCACAGCGGTGGCTGAGGAACAGAGAGTCGGTCAGAGACCCGAGGGAGAGACAGTGGACCCAACAAGACCAGAAGACCAGACATAGACATAGAGAACCAAGTGAAGCCATATAAAAAACAAAGCCATGGCAGACAAAGGACCCAACAAGACCACAGGACCATCCACAGAATCAGAACCAGAAAGACATCCAGAGAGATATGGACAGAGAAACAGAGGCAGGTGAGAATCCCTAGGTTAGACGCAGAAGCAATTTAGAAGCCATTTACTAAACAAGGACAACTAGAGAACCAGGGGAGAAAAAGACCCAAGTCTCCAAAGTAACAGTAATCCAAAAAGAAAAACCTCTCCCGTCCTCATTTTTTCCCCCTCTTTCCCACTCTCTCCTAGCCTGGTAAACCAGCCCCTTCTACTTCACTTTGTTTTGTACAGAGGGTCTGACTGTGCTGTATTGAAAAAAGTTTTTCTTCCTGGAGGTGTGGATTTTGGGGGCTGGTTTACCAGGCTAACTCTCTCCCCCCTCCTTACGTCTCTTTCTACCTGCCCCTCTCCTCACTTGAGGCCTGTGTTGATGAGAGCAGCCATGCTGCGTGAGGGGGAAACACTGAGCACCATGTGGCTCAGCGCCATCTCCGTGTCCTCCCTAATAAAGCCGCTCGCCTCTCCCGCCTTCTGCAGCAGTACCTGGGCCGTACCCTCTACCTCTGCGTCCATGTCCCGTCCCAGGTAGGTGTAGAGGTGTGCCAGTGTCAGCATGGCTGCACGGGACACCACAGAGCGCAAGTTCTTTACCTGGGTCAGTGGTGAAGTGGAACTTTGTATCACTTTATATCACTTTGACATACATACATACTAAACACTTTGACATAGATACATACTGAACACTTTGACATACATACACACTGAACTCCGCCTTTTGTAAGTCGCTTTGGGTAAAAGCGTCTGGTAAGTGTAATGTAATGTAATATTGAACACAAACACAGGTCATTACTGCTGTTTAACAAATGTCATAGGCTAATAACGTTACACTTTATAAAAGCACTGAAAGAAGTGATGTCCCATGTATCATTATGAAGCCACCCCCACAAATATTCTTAGCTCTGGAACAATAAACCCAGCATGGGCTCCCCCCATGGTTCACAGCAGAGAGGCTCTGACCTCTTGGGTGACAGCCTGACACAGGTCATGCAGCCTGGGCAGCAGCACCTCCGTGTGGTGCTCACATAGACATCTGATGGAGGTCAGGGCCTCCACCTTCTTCTCCCTGCTGCACCAATAGAACAACAACAGCACAGTAAACAATAGACATTTTTTGTCATTTAAATGAAGTAAATATGTTTGCATAGCTTAGCGTTCTTATATAACCTTATCATTGGGATAAGGTTGGGATAAAGGGATAAAGTTATCGTGTTTGCATAATCTAGCATTCTTGATTAAAGCCTTCATCGTTTTGTGTTTAGCGAGACGATGGCATGCCTTTCTTCTGAAAGGGTGTGTCTACAGCCTGCCTACTCAATGTTTAGATATGTTTCATGTGCTGTAAACAAGGCAACAAGTCAGTGCAGTTGATACATGGTCTACCTTTTACAGAAGTGGCTACAAAAGATCATGGGCATTTTGAAATTTGATTTGTCCAGATCCCCAACACTACATACAGCCCCAGTTTGTTTGTTTGTGTGCGTGTGTGTGTGTGTGTGTACAGTATGTGTGTCTTATACCATATTTCTTTACTATTCACCTTTCACAGCCACACTGACCGTTGATGTCTTACTGAGGCGGGGCAGCCTGCTGCGTAACTGTATGGTATTGGTCGTCTGTGGTTTGGTTGCCTTGGGTGGGGGGGGGGGGTGGGGGGGGCAGTGGGGACAGTGGCCGGAGTGGAGGTCACGAGTGGGGGCAGAGTGCACAGCTCCAGTGGGGTCCTGAGGTTCGAGCTGAGGTTGCCCGCAAATCTGCCTGAGCGGTCTGAGATGACACAGGAGTCAGGGTTCATGCTGGTGACTCTTATCTCCTCGGCAACACGTGAGTACTCCTGTCCGATCCACTGCTTTATCTTCTTGATCTCCTGCAAGATTTTCAGGTTCTTCAGCGTGGAATCACCATCCTCCTGCTTCAACTTCAGGTCTGTTTGGCAGTTCTTGTCATGGCTTTTACCATGGCTGTTCTTGTTGTCCACGTGACTGCTCGGTTTCAGGACGACATCATGGGTAACTTTATAACAGGCCCTGGCCTTCACCTGCTTTGGGTTTGTTGCACGCTGGTCACTGGTCGCCTTGGCAACAGTAGGTGGAGCAGCTGCTGCTACCATTTGGAGCATCTCTGAAAGCTTGTGTATGGACCAGTGGCTTTAGCAGGTGGGCGTGGTCAAGTCCAGTCATGTTCTTCCTGCCTAGAGGATGCGGGGCACCTGGTTTCAGGATCCCAGAGGGCACTCTGTCACCCAGGAAGAGCTCCAGCACGGCTGGGTTGATGGCTGTGGGCGGCGAGGAGGAAAAGCAGACAGCTCCTAGGAGCCCAGACGGCTGCTGCTGCTGCAGGGGTGCGGAGCCTATGGGGGGCAGCACACTCAGCGTGGGTCGCAGGAGGGACCTACTGCTTTCCGTCTTTCCAGCCTGAAGTTTACTCCGGCCTTCTTTAATCCTTGACAAATCCATAGAATCTTTAATTAGTCGATACACACATGGCTGTAGTACAGAGGAAGAAAAGCTATGGACTTAAAATAGAAAAAAAAAAATCAAATTTACATTAAAATGTAAATATAGACTCATACAGGGCTACCCTCCACAGGATACGCGTCAGAGTGGATCTACTGGGCTGGCATTTGACTTACTGTGCCGGGGTCAAAGAGTGGACTGCAGCTGGAGTCAGTGCTTCACGAATGCACAGACGTATGCAAGACATGGGCTTCAGCTGTTGCATTCCTTGCGCCAAGCCACTCATGAACAACAGCCTGGGTCAGAAGCGTCTCGTCTGGGCTAAAGAGAAAAAGGACTGGACTGCTGCTGAGTGGTATCCCTGTTCTTAATTGGCCAGCAAACTCGCCTGACCTTAAACCCATAAAAAATCTATGGGGTATTGTGAAGAGGAAGATACGATATGCCAGACCCGACAATGCAGAAGAGCTAAAGGCCACTATTAGAGCAACCTGGCCTGTCATAACACATGAGCAGTGCCAAAGACTGATTGACTCCATGCCACATCGCATTACTGCAGTAATTCAGGCAAAAGGAGCCCCAAATAAGTATTGAGTGCTGTACATGCTCATACTTTTCATGTTCATGCTTTTCAGTTGGCCAACATTTCTAGAAATCTTTTTTTGTATCGGTCTTCAGTAATATTCTAATTTCCTGAGACACTGAATTTGGGATTTTCATTAGTTGTCAGTTACGATCATCAAAATTAAAGAAATTAACATTTGAAATATGTCAGCCTGTGTGTAATGAATGAGTATAATACACAAGTCTCACTTTTTGAATGGAATTGCTGATATAAGTCAACTTTTTCCATGATATTCTAATTATATGACCAGCGCCTGTATATATGCATTTGTAGGTTGTTGTACTGCAGGTGTACTGCATGTTGTGTTTTGAACCATGGCTACAGCAGTACCCTGTGCCCACACTAGATGGCTCATCTTAGCAGAGTACATACAAACCTAGTGGGTGATATAAGGCAAGGTTTACACTACCAGCTAAATATATATATTTTTTAGTTGCGGATCTGATTTGAGTTTGATATCCCTGACTGACTATCTGCACTTCATTTCACTGATAATATATGGTCTGTGTGTGTTGCCATTTCTCAGTTTCTGTGTTGTCTAGATGGATTGCTTTAGAAATTACATTTCCCTGAGAAGTAATGCTGACATTGAAGTAGGTTTGAGCATCTCCCTGAGGAAAGGCGTACACAGATGTGTAGAGAAGATGATCGTGACAATGGAAAATAGTTCAATACAGCAAATTTTCACTCACAGAAGACACAGAAAGGGAACGGACAACTGGGTTGGGATTTTTGGGATTTGGGTTTATTTCTTGTTAGGGTAAGGGTTGTTGTGTTAGGGTGAAGGAGTGTATTTATTTACTGGTATTTACTGTGTGTGTGTGTGGTGTGGGGCGGGGGCGGGTGTTAGTGGGTCCAGATGACATGTAATGTTCTAAGATTGTGTAGAACACTCCTTTCTGAACACAATTTAAAAGATGTCAGAGTGTATATGGATGGCGGAAGTCGGTTGTGCTCCTCTGAAGTCTTTGATGTGTAGCTCAACGCACATTTCTGAAACAAAGTAAACCAAAATTTATGTCTAGGAACTTTGTGCAGAAAATTCAGGTTTCTTGATAACATTATGGTGTCTTCTAATAAATTCCTCATTACCCGCATTGGCATTTGTTGATGATGTCCTTGATGGTGTTTTGGTCTCTCTGGGGGGCAAATTTCTCCACCATCCTGATGATGTCGGGGTGGGAAGCCAGAATGTCCAGAGTGTTACGGGCATGGGTCCTATGTCAGACACAGACCACAGAAATCACCATCTATGGGTATATAACAGGGCTCTGGACCAAAATGCAAATACTGTGACATTTTGTGAATATCAAAGCCACCATCATTTACAAACTATCTATTAACAGTGATGAACACACACTGTTAGACTAAAAGACAGTGGTGAATAATGCCATTATATATATTTAACATGAGCTGATTGTATTTAAATAAATAAAGTGATTAATGATGTGGTTGTAAGGCTGTGTCTGATGATGTAGAAACAGGACGAATATTCTACCACCTGACTTCCTGTGCAGAGTCGACGGCAAAGCAGCTGATGGCGTAGACGAAGCGGTCGGTCAGCTCCTTCCTGCCAGACAGGAGATGGGAGGAGCCCACAGCCTCGGCCAGCATCTCCAAGTGCTGGGCAGCACTCGCCCTCACGGCCGCACAACGGTGCCTGAAGAGCAGAGGGACGGTCAGAGACCCGAGGGAGAGACAGCGGACCCAACAACACTAGGACACCCGACATAGAACTACAGAACCAGATAAACCATACAGAAACAAAGCCATGGGAGACAGCAGATCCAACAAGACCACAGGAACGGGCGTAGAACAGCAGCATCAGAACCACAAAGACATTCAGAGAGATATGGACAGAGGAACACAGGTAAGTGAGAATCCCTGTGTCAGACAGAGAAGCAATTTAGAAGCCAGTCAGTAAATAGGGACACCTAGACAACCATTGGAGAAAAAGACCCAAATGAGACATTCTCTCTTTCTCTTTCTACCCCCTCATTCCTATCTCTACCTCCCCGTCTCCTTACTTGAGTCCTGTGTTAATGAGAGCAGCCATGCTGCGTGAGGGGGAAACACTGAGCACCATGTGGCTCAGCGCCATCTCTGCATCCTCCCTGATGAAGCTGCTGGCCTCTCCCGCCTTCTGGAGAAGTGCCCGGGCTGTACCCTCTGCCTCTGCGTCCATGCCCCGGTCAAGGTTGGTGTACAGGTGTGCCAGTGTCACCATGGCAGTACGGGACACCACTGAACGCAGGTTCTTCACCTGGGTAGAGTAAGACCTTGTTTCATTTTGACATACGTACTGCACACCCGAGTCATAGCCTAATAAAATTACACTTTGTAAAAGTACTGAGAGCTGAGAGTATTATGAAGCCTTCCCTACACAAATATTCTCAGTTCTGGAAAATTAAACCCAGCATGTACTCCCTCATGGTTCATAACAGAGAGGCTCTGACCTCTTTGGTGACGGCCAGACACAGGTCATGCAGCCTGGGCAGCAGCACCTCCGTGTGATGCTCACATAGACATCTGATGGAGGTCAGGGCCTCCACCTTCTTCTCCCTGCAGCACCACCAACAACAACCACAGCACAGTAAACCAAAAGCACCATAAAAATGTATACCGCTATGGTCTTACTGCATTTGTTTATATAGCCTAGCCACTGGTACACCACTCTTCAGTTCAGTCTACATTAGCAAAATGTTAATATGTTAATCTAAACTTATTTCTTTGATAAAAGGCTATCATTGAAATAAAGGAAATGTGTTAGCATATCCTAGCTATCTTTTTAAAGGATATTATTGGAATTAATTAATTGTTTAGCATAACCTTGCCTAAATAAAATCATGATGTTAGCACAGCTTACCTTTCTTAGCGATATAAAACATATTTTGCATTAAATAAATATGTTTGCATAGCTTAGCTTTCTTACAAATAATCTTATCATTGGGATGACATTGTTGTGTTTACATAATCTAGCATTCTTGATTAAAATCTTTGTCATTTGAATGAATGTAATGTGTGTATCTTAGGCTGTCTGTCTTCCCACCATTCCTCAGTGCTGAGAAGCCTGAAGGCGTGCAGGAGGGTCTGCTCTGGATGGGGCACAGGAGGCCGTGTGGCCGGCTGAGGAACCTCCCTAGCCTGCTGCCTCTGCCTCGTCTGCTTTGCCCCTCTCACTCTCTTCTTCTTCACCTCCTTTACCTCCTCCACCTCCCTCACCTCCTCCTTTCTCACTGGCATGGACTCCACAGACTTTTTCTCTGGGAGGTCAAAGGTCACTCTTTTCCCCTTTCTGACTGCCTGTACACCTGAAATTACCAAATGATTCAAAGTTCTTGTGACTGTATAATAGCAAATGTTAAATATAGTCTACTGTTCCACGCCTGATTTCAGGCACCATGCCTGAGATCTTTCAGCCCTGCTACCTGTCTGTACTGTTTTGTCACTTTTATGAATCATCGCACTGCACTTGTGTTTAACTATGTGACACCATGTCTTTCTTCTGAAACTGTGTGTGTGTGTGTGTGTGTGTGTGTGTGTACTACAGCGTATTTCTTCAATCCTTACCTTCCACAGCAGTGGCCACATTAGCTGTTGATGTCTTTCTCAAGCAGGGCCGCCTACTGTGGAACTGTCTGCTATTGGTTGCCTGTGGTTTAGGTGCCTGTGGGGGGGCAGGGACAGTGGGGAGAGTGGGTGGAGTGGTTGGCCTGAATAAGGGCATAGCACACAGCTCCAGTGTGGTCCTCTGGTCCACCGAGTTGAGGTTGCCCGCAAAGCTGTCTGAATGGTTTGAGGCAATGACACAGGAGTCGAGGTCGATGCCAGTGCGTTTCATCTCCTCAGCAACACGCAAGGCCTCCTGTCTGAGCCATTCCTTCATGGCCTGCAAGATTTTTAGGGACTTCAGCACGGAATCACCATCCCCCTCCTTCTCCAACTTGACATCTCCTTGGCAGCTGTTGGCATGGCTTTCACCATGGCTGTCCTTGTCGTCCAGGCATCCACTGAGTTTCAGGTCAACGTCACGGACAACTTTCCCAGAGCACCTGGCCTTCAGCCGCTTCAGGTTTGTAGGACTCTGATTGGTTGCCCTGGTAACAGCAGGTGGAGCTGGTGTCATGGAGCTGCTGCTGCTACCATTGGGAGCGTCCCTGGAACCTCTCTGATGGAACAGTGGCTTCAGCGGGTGGGCGTGGTCTAGCCTAGTCAGGTCCCTCCTGCCTAGTGGACGCAGGGAACCTGGTTTGAGAATGCCAGAAGGCACTCTGTCACCCAGGAACACCTCTAGTGTTGCTGGGTTGATGGCTGCTGGCAAGGAGGAGGAAGAGCAGGCAGCTCCCAGGAGCCCAGACTGCTGCTGCTGCTGCTGCTGCAGGGGTGCAGAATCTATGGGGGGCAACACCCTCGGCATGGGTCGCAGAAGGGAGCCACCGCTTTTCATCTTTTTAGTCAGAAGTTTACTCCATCCCTCTTTAAGCCTTGAGAAATCCATGGAGTTTTTAATTAGTCAATTCCCAGATGACTGGAGCCGTAGAGGTATAAATACTCAGGATAAAAAGCTATGAATTTAACATACAAAAACATCAAATTTACATGAAATGTAAATTAGACTGATAAAATAAATGTATCAATGTAAATGGAATAAGCTGCTGTGTCTGAATAATTTGCAACAAGTGATCTAAAAGATTTTATGTCATGGGACACCTAGGTGACATTGTGACCTCATCATTATGACGTCAGACAGGTGGCTTTGGAGATTTTACAGGGCTATGGTCTGGTTTACAATCTTTGGTTCCAAGCAAACAAATAAAAGTTAAAGTAATTGGCCTACCCTCAGTATAGGTTGCCTTTTTCAGAACGACTTTACATTAATACAACTGTAAAGCACATCTTGCAGAATAATATTGATTTTCAGCCGGACATGTTATGCTATTGGAGTAGGTCCTCTGCAGTAGGCAATATGACTGTTTATACACAACTAACGGTGAGAGAACAGTATCATCGTTATAGGTATTTTGTTGCCCTAAGCAGAACAGCTTTAATAACGGAAATGTTAGTAGTAATCCCGGGATGTCATGAGAGCTTCTGAAAACGACGGGCATAGAGAAGCCTTGACATCTCAAAGGCAATTGAAGGTTAGGACAATTTTTGGAGCTTTTGACTAAACAGTAAGCTACTAAAATCGGTGAATGATTCTATGAAGTGTAATTCAATTTACCCCGTTATTCTCCTCACTACATGACTAATAGTTGATTCGTCTCCTCACAATAGCAAAATAAACACTGACGTTTAGAATAGCAAGCAAACGTCCCTTGTACTTTGCTGACGACTTCTGTTGGCTGAAAGCAATGGCAAGATGCACGTTATGCTTGGTAAGTAGTAGCTATGAGTCTGAAGGAGAAAGAATGGCTAGTGTTCGCTGTGGTAACGGGTGCTATAGCGTTACCTGGATATGTGCGTATAGACATGCATAAAGGGCTCACTTTTAGAAATTTACCCATATTTAACAACTGACATCTTAAACGTACATTTATCTGCAAGTGGTGCGCGAGATTCATCTCGCAGTTTATTCTTTTTTTTCTGGTTAGCCCTCGATTCATGATGCCCTCCCAAAGCCAAGTCCAAACACGGTTGCTTGTCTAACTTGTCCTTGTCGAAAATACTTTTATATAGGCAACTATTGTTCAGCATCCTAAGACCATGCAACAACTGCCAATTTTAACTAGTGAACTCAAAATGAACTCAAACCAGTGAGATTATGTGTGGGAATCGCTAAAATGGCCAACACTGTAGCCTACATCCATACCAACACAACATTTAGGCTAATGTAGTGACGTACAGGTGCTGCATTAAACCTGTATAATGAATACATTAATTTCACGCAGACTGACATATTTCAAGTGTTTATATATATATTATAACTGACAACTTGAAAACCCCGAATTGAGTATCTCAAAAAATTGAATATTATCGAAAGGTTCAGTAGCCTACTGCCTAGTCACCTACCACACTCCATCAGCTAATTAACTCAAAACACCTGCAAAGACCATTAAACAGTCTCCCAGTGTAGTTCTGTAAGCTACACAATCATGGGGAAGACTGCTGACCTGACAGTTGTCTAAAAGACAGGCACTGACACCTTGCAGGGAAGGTAAGACACAACAAGTAATTGCTAAAGAGGTGTTCACAGAGCTCTGTGTCCAAACATTAATAGAGAGGCAAAGAGCAGGAAAAGATGTGGTAGAAAAAAGTCTACAAGCAGTAGGTATAACCGCACCCTAAAGAGCATTGTGAAACAAAATCCATTCATAAATGTGGGGGAGATTCACAAAGAGTGGACTGCAGCTGGAGTCAGTGCTTCAGCTGTTGCATTCCTTGCGCCAAGCCACTCTCATGAACAACAGCCTGGGTCAGAAGCGTCTCGTCTGGGCTAAAGAGAAAAAGGACTGGACTGCTGCTGAGTGGTATCCCTGTTCTTAATTGGCCAGCAAACTCGCCTGACCTTAAACCCATAAAAAATCTATGGGGTATTGTGAAGAGGAAGATACGATATTCCAGACCCAACAATGCAGTAGAGCTAAAGGCCACTATTAGAGCAACCTGGGCTGTCATAACACATGAGCAGTGCCAAAGACTGATTGACTCCATGCCACATCGCATTACTGCAGTAATTCAGGCAAAAGGAGCCCCAAATAAGTATTGAGTGCTGTACATGCTCATACTTTTCATGTTCATGCTTTTCAGTTGGCCAACATTTCTAGAAATCTTTTTTTTGTATCGGTCTTCAGTAATATTCTAATTTCCTGAGACACTGAATTTGGGATTTTCATTAGTTGTCATTTACGATCATCAAAATTAAAGAAATTAACATTTGAAATATGTCAGCCTGTGTGTAATGAATGAGTATAATACACAAGTCTCACTTTTTGAATGGAATTGCTGATATAAGTCAAGTTTTTCCATGATATTCTAATTATATGACCAGCGCCTGTATATATGCATTTGTAGGTTATTGTACTGCAGGCGTACTGCATGTTGTGTTTTGAACCATGGCTACAGCAGTACCCTGTGCCCACACTAGATGGCTCATCTTAGCAGAGCATACAAACCTAATGGGTGATATAAGGCAAGGTTTACACTACCAGCTAAATATATATATTTTTAGTTGCGGATCTGATTGGAGTTTGATATCCCTGACTGACTATCTGCACTTTATTTCACTGATAATATATGGTCTGTGTGTGTTGCCATTTCTCAGTTTCTGTGTTGTCTAGATGGATTGCTTTAGAAATTACATTTCCCTGAGAAGTAATGCTGACATTGAAGTAGGTTTGAGCATCTCTCTGAGGAAAGGTGTACACAGATGTGTAGAGAAGATGATAGTGACAATGGAAAATAGTTCAATACAGCAAATTTTCACTCACAGAAGACACAGAAAGGGAACGGACAACTGGGTTGGGATTTTTGGGATTTGGGTTTATTTCTTGTTAGGGTAAGGGTTGTTGTGTCAGGGTGAAGGAGTGTATTTATTTACTGGTATTTACTGTGTGTGTGTGTGTGTGTGTTGTGGGTCGGGGGCGGGGGCGGGTGTTAGTGGGTCCAAATGACATGTAATGTTCTAAGAGTGTGGAGAACACTCCTTTCTGAACACAATTTAAAAGATGTCAGAGTGTATATGGATGGCAGAAGTTGGTTGTGCTCCTCTGAAGTCTTTGATGTGTAGCTCAACACACATTTCTGAAACAAAGTAAACCAAAATTTATGTCTAGGAACTTTGTGCAGGAAATTCAGGTTTCTTGATAACATTATGGTGTCTTCTAATAAATTCCTCATTACCCGCATTGGCATTTGTTGATGATGTCCTTGATGGTGTTTTGGTCTCTCTGGGGGGCAAATTTCTCCACCATCTTGATGATGTCGGGGTGGGAAGCCAGAAAGGCCAGAGTGTTACGGGCATGGGTCCTATGTCAGACACAGACCACAGAAATCACCATCTATGGGTATATAACAGGGCTCTAGACCAAAATGCAAATACTGTGACATTTCGTGAATATCAAAGCCACCATTATTTACAAACTATCTATTTACAGTGATGAACACACACTGTTAGACTAAAAGACAGTGGTGAATAATGCCATTATATATATTTAACATGAGCTGATTGTATTTAAATAAATAAAGTGATTAATGATGTGGTTGTAAGGCTGTGTCTGATGATGTAGAAACAGGACGAATATTCTACCACCTGACTTCCTGTGCAGAGTCGACGGCAAAGCAGCTGATGGCGTAGACGAAGCGGTCGGTCAGCTCCTTCCTGCCAGACAGGAGATGGGAGGAGCCCACAGCCTCGGCCAGCATCTCCAAGTGCTGGGCAGCACTTGCCCTCACGGCCGCACAACGGTGCCTGAGGAGCAGAGGGACGGTCAGAGACCCAAGGGAGAGACAGCGGACCCAACAACACCAGGACACCCGACATAGAACTACAGAACCAGATAAACCATACAGAAACAAAGCCATGGGAGACAGCAGATCCAACAAGACCACAGGAACGGACATAGAACAGCAGAATCAGAACCAGAAAGACATTCAGAGAGATATGGACAGAGGAACACAGGTAAGTGAGAATCCCTGTGTCAGAGAAGCAATTTAGAAGCCAGTCAGTAAATAGGGACACCTAGACAACCATTGGAGAAAAAGACCCAAATGAGACATTCTCTCTTTCTCTTTCTACCTCCCCTTCTCCTCACTTGAGTCCTGTGTTCATGAGAGCAGCCATGCTGCGTGAGGGGGAAACACTGAGCACCATGTGGCTCAGCGCCATCTCTGCATCCTCCCTGATGAAGCTGCTGGCCTCTCCCGCCTTCTGGAGAAGTGCCCGGGCTGTACCCTCTGCCTCTGCATCCATGCCCCGGTCAAGGTTGGTGTACAGGTGTGCCAGTGTCACCATGGCAGCACGGGACACCACTGAACGCAGGTTCTTCACCTGGGTAGAGTAAGACCTTGTTTCATTTTGACATACGTACTGCACACCCGAGTCATAGCCTAATAACATTACACTTTGTAAAAGTACTGAGAGCTGAGAGCATTATGAAGCCTTCCCTACACAAATATTCTCAGTTCTGGAAAATTAAACCCAGCATGTACTCCCTCATGGTTCATAACAGAGAGGCTCTGACCTCTTTGGTGACGGCCAGACACAGGTCATGCAGCCTGGGCAGCAGCACCTCCGTGTGATGCTCACATAGACATCTGATGGAGGTCAGGGCCTCCACCTTCTTCTCCCTGCAGCACCACCAACAACAACCACAACACAGTAAACCAAAAGCACCATAAAAATGTATACAGCTGTAGTCTTACTGCATTTGTTTATATAGCCTAGCCACTGGTACACCACTCTTCAGTTCAGTCTACATTAGCAAAATGTTAATATGTTAATCTAAACTTATTTCTTTGATAAAAGGCTATCATTGAAATAAAGGAAATGTGTTAGCATACTCTAGCTATCTTTTTAAAGGATATTATTGGAATTAATTAATTGTTTAGCATAACCTTGCCTGAATAAAATCATGATGTTAGCACAGCTTACCTTTCTTAGCGATATAAAACATCCTTTGCATGAAATAAATATGTTTGCATAGCTTAGCTTTCTTACAAATAATCTTATCATTGGGATGATGTTATTGTGTTTGCATAATCGAGCATTCTTCATTAAAACCTTTGTCATTTGAGTGAATGTAATGTGTTTAGCTTAGGCTGTCTTCCCACCATTCCTCAGTGCTGAGAAGCCTGAAGGCGTGCAGGAGGGTCTGCTCTGGATGGGGCACAGAGGACCGTCTGGCCGGCTGTGGAACCTCCCTAGCCTGCTGCCTCTCCCTCGTCTGTTTTGCCCCTTTCACTCTCTTCTTCTTCACCTCCTTTACCTCCTCCACCTCCCTCACCTCCTCCTCCTTTCTCACTGGCATGGACTCCACAGACTTTTCCTCTGGGAGGTCAAAGGTCACTCTTTTCCCCTTTCTGACTGCCTGTACACCTGAAATTACCAAATGATTCAAAGTTCTTATGACTGTATTATAGCAAATGTTAAATATGGTCTACTGTCCCACGCCTGATTTCCGGCACCATGCCTGAGATCTTTCAGCCCTGCTACCTGTCTGTACTGTTTTGTCACTTTTATGAATCACCGCACTGCACTTGTGTTTAACTACGTGACACCATGTCTTTCTTCTGAAACTGTGTGTGTGTGTGTGTGTGTGTGTGTGTGTGTACGTACGTGTGTACTACAGCGTATTTCTTCAATACTCACCTTTCACAGCAGTGGCCTCACTGGCTGTTGATGCCTTTCTGAAACAGGACGGCCTACTGCGGAACTGTCTGCTATTGGTTGCCTGTGGTTTGAGTGCCTGTGGGGGGGCAGGGACAGTGGGTGGAGTGGACGTCTCGAGTAAGGGCATAGCACACAACTTCAGTGGGGTCCTCTGGTCCACCGAGTTGAGGTTGCCCGCAAAGCTGCCTGAGTGTTTTGAGGCAATGACACAGGAGTCGAGGTCGATGTCAGTGCGTTTCATCTCCTCAGCAACACGCAAGGCCTCCTGTCTGAGCCACTCCTTCATGGCCTGCAAGATTTTTAGGGACTTCAGCACGGAATCACCATCGCCCTCCTTCTCCAACTTGACATCTCCTTGACAGCTGTTGGCATGACTTTCACCATGGCTGTCCTTGTCGTCCAGGCAACCGCTGAATTTCAGGCCAACTCACGGACAACAGCAGGTGGAGCTGGTGTCATGGAGCTGCTACCATTGGGAGCGTTCCTGGAACCTTTCTGATGGAACAGTGGCTTCAGCGGGTGAGCGTGGTCTAACCCAGTCATGTCCCTCCTGCCTAGAGGACGCAGGGCACCTGGTTTGAGATTTCCAGAGGGTACTCTGTGCCCCAGGAACACCTCTAGCATGGCTGGGTCGATGGCTGCTAGCAAGGAGGAGGAAGAGCAGGCAGCTCCGAGGATCCCAGGCTGCTGCTGCTGCAGCTGCAGGGGTGCAGAGTCTATGGGGGGCAACACCCTCGGCATGGGTCGCAGGAAGGAGCCACCGATTTTCAGCTTTTTATCCCGGAATTTACTCCATCCCTCTTTAAGTCTTGAGAAATCCATCGAGTTTTTAATTAATCAATTCCCAGATGACTGGAGCCTTAGAGGTATAAGTACTCAGGATGAAAAGCTATGAACTTGACTTAAAAAAACATTAAATTTATCCATGTAAATAAAGCAAGCTGCTGTGTCTGAATAATTCATTTTAGCATAGTTAGCATTGCTAGCATAACTGTTAAATAGCTTCAGCTAATATAACTACACAACACTGTAAGCACAGTTAATTACTTCACATTTTTAGCATAGTTAGCATAATTAGCATTGTTAGCATAACTGGTAACAAATACGAGCTGAGTCAACCAAGTAACACTTTTAATCCAGTTAATTATTTTGCATTTTAGCATAGTTAGCATTGCTAGCATTGTTAGCATAACGGCTAACAAACGTTTGCTAAGTTAGCAGAGTTGCACTGACTACATAGATAACTACTAGAGATAACTACTATAGGCTGCAATACACTCCCATGGCAGAACATTATGCAGGCCATGGCATGGGGATTATCACATCACTCAAGAGTTCTATTCCTGAACATTCCACATTTAAAAAATGGCAGTTGGTCCAGGTGCAACTGCCACAGTATTGTCTGCCTCTCTTTCACCATTTTTAAACTGTCCTGTTTCAAACAGTTTAAGTAGTTGCCGCATCAAAATTTCACAGGTCACACTCAGATCCCAGACCTCTCTTACAAAGTTTAAATCAAGTTTCTAGGTTAAACGGTTGAGTTTTGATCATTTAAAACTTCAGACATGCACCCTGACCTGTTTACAGTAAGATGATGAAATGTATGGCAAAATCCCATAGACTGTCTGACACCATTTTTAAACTGTCCTATCTCAAACAGTTTAAGTAGTTGCCGCATGAAATTTACACAGGTCACAGTCAGATCCCAGACCTCTCTTACAAACTTTACATCAAATTTATAGGTTAAGCGGTTGAGTTTTAATCATTAAAAAACCGAGTGGAAGTTAGAGTGAGGGCAGAGCTCACTCTAGCTGCTAGTGTAGAGCAGTGTACTGTGACATCATCAGCCTGAACATTCAGCCATTCATTTTCAATGGCGGAAAAGTTGCAGAAAAACGACAATAGCGGACGAACGACAAGAGGGTATACCGAAACGTAGGCTAACATGCCCAAACCGGGCCGGTCGTTTTAGAGTTGGAACGGTGTCTCTATCTCGAAAGCCTGAGGAATAGTAACGTCTTCAAGATCTGGGTGAAAAATTTTGTGTAGAAAAATCGCGGTGAATAATAATAAACGGTGGGATAACAATAAGTGTGCTCTGCAAGCACACTTAACAAGTAATCTAAAATAGATTTTATGTCAGCCGACACCTAGGTGGCATTGTGACCTCATCATTATGACGTCAGACAGAGGTGGCTTTGGAGATTTTACCTGGATTTTACAGGGCTATGGTCTGGTTTACAACCTTTGGGTCCAAGCAAGCCTACCCTCAGCATAGGCTGCCTTTTTCAGACCGACTGGTACTTACATTAATAAAACTGTATAGCACTGCTTGCAGGATAACATTGATTTTAAGTCGGACAGGTTACGCCAATGGTGTAGACTATTATACTATTATTAAGCCTACTTGTAATTCAATCTCAGTATGTTGATATAGAACGTGACGACTCAACACACAAACGAGCTTTCATGTCTTTTGCTTGCGATATTTTACAGAAACATCGTGCTTAGGCTACATCTCTCCTGCAGTAGGCCTATTGTATGTAAGGTGGGCTCAATATTACCGCTGTCTGTAGCACAACTGACGGTGATAGAACATCATCATCATAGCTATTTTGGTGCCCTAAGCAGAACAGCTTTAGTAAGGAAAATTTTAGGAGTAATCCCGAGATTTTATGATAGCTTTTGAAAACGACTGTCAAGGAGAAGCCTTGACATATCAAAGGCAATTGAAGGTGAGGACTATTTCTGGAGCTTGTGACTTGGTCCGTTCCAAAATCCGTTAATGATTCTTTCCAATTCATTTGCCCACGTTGTTCTCCTCACTATAACTAATAGTTAAATAAACACTGACGTTTAGAATAGTAAACAAACTTGAAACTTCCGAGGGCCGAAAGCAATGACAAGACGCACGTTACGCTTGGTAAGAAGTAGTAGCCATGAGTCTGAAGGAGGAAGAATTGCTAGTGTTCGCTGTGGTAACGGGAGCTAGCGTTACCTGGTTATGTGCGTATAGACATGCATGAAGGGTTGACTTTTACAAATTTACCGGTATTTAACAACTGGCATGTTAAACGTAGATTTATCTGCAAGTGGTGCGCGAGATTCATCTCGTAGTTTATTCTTTTTCCTGTGTTCAGTCAGCAATTCATGAGGCCTTCCGGAGGTCAAGTCCAGACACACCTGACTGTCAAACTTTAGCTTTTTCAAAAGGAACACGGGATGGGCAGTGGGTCATCATTTGATGTTTGAAGAGGGGACAGTCAAGGGGAGTCCAAAAAACCCTGGGAGGAGGAGAACAACAACGCTGGTGGAACAAGCAGGTCTTTTTAAATGGTCCCCAATGAAGTGCACCTGTAACAGTGGAAGGAGCCAAGAGCACGCTAACAGGTTTGTCACTGTGGAATAATACATAGTTTAATAGTTTAAACAATTCAATTATTTAAAGGGGAAATTTGGTGTAAAACGAAATTTGGTTATGTTAAAATGTGATAAGAGCTGGTATGCTGGAGCAAAACTACACTAGCCTGTTCCATTTCAAACTTTATTTCAGCCTTTTTGTCAAAAAGGCTCAAAATGCTACTGATCAGGGCATGGAGGAAGCTTGAAGATATCACTATTTCTTAACGATTAAAAAAAGCTCAAAGTAGATCCTCACTTCCTTGGTAGGATAACAAAGGCCCTGACATTCAAAACAGGGCATTGAGGTTTTTGTAAGTGTACTTTTATTAAACGCACTGTTTTTACAGGTAGTAGGCTACCTTGCAGTAGTTTCTGGTCACTGCCATAATAAAACATTTCAGACGCTTTGCACAAAGTGAAACGATGTGAAAGCGGCTGATGCATCAAGCTAGTAAGGAGTCACTCCCACTTTCATCTATCAGCACCCCCCCCAGTGCCCAACACAATGGTGATGGTGGTCTGTCCTTTTAGCTTGCATGGAGCTGAGTGATAAATGGACTCAGCTGCCACTTCAAGTTTACAGCCAAAGACAACAACTGAGTTGTGTATTGCTGACATAGATACTTTAGCCAAGCTTAGCCAAATAGTGAGCTCCCTTGCTCACTATCTTTAGTGAGATTTGATTGTCCGCACTGTAGGCTATAGTCCCATAGTTTGACTAGCCCTTCATTCTGCCAGTTTGTATGCAGTAGAGTGTAGCTAAGATGTGCTACTAAAACACACTTTAAAATAAAATAAATATTAATTAATGGAATAAATAAAATAAATATTAATACATGGAAAGAGCCCTTTATTAACTTGAGCCCCTTATCCCTAAACATCCCTGTACATGTGTCCTTGAAGTCCTAGCTGTTCACCTGCTCCTGACCTCATTGCTTATAGGACAGTGTATGGTTGGTGTTTGTGTGATGACATCGGTTGGAGAAGGCCAGTAGTGTAGAGTGCATGACCAGATTGTCTCGTGAAGGAACAATGGAGAATGTTGAGTTGAGAATGTTGAGCAGAACGGAGTTTGTATCTTTGTGTTGAACTGATTTGTTAATGATGAGATAACAGAGACTGTAGACATACAGTAATGAACATTTTGATAACACACACTGCCACTCCTACTTGACCTAAAGTGTCTTAGTTTAAGCTTGTTTTCACAGCTTAAACTGCTTGAACAGATGTCTTGTTTTAATCAAAGGCTTTAGGAGCTTTAAAAAAAAATTTAATCAGCCCCTTCCCTTCATTTCTATTGTAACAAGCTCCCACCTACCTATCCTATGTTGAGTCAATGGTTAAGGTTACCTGTGGGTTATCAGGTCATTTCACAGCACAAGTAAATCACAGCGCCACACACACACACACACACACACGGTAAAACATTACAAACCACCACCATGTCCATATCACAGTGGCCATCTCAGTGTGACACTATCATATGTTTAATCAGTTTTCTCATGCTGGTTACCGCATATCGCAATTCCATCAGTTCTCTGATTATGCTATTATCAGCCTCCATGATCAGGGTGCACCTGCTTGAATGCCAGTAAGAGCTAATTTGTAAACAACACAAACTGTCTGAAAGTCACGTAATATGGAGGGGAATTTAATCACAATGTTCTTGTTGTGGACATTCGTGACCTGGTCATGGTATCTCATCACAGTTTCTTAGACTTGTGCTGCTATAACCTCAGTGTATCAGCGTGGTGCCTTTGACACAATCTCACAGATATGTATCATTGCTTACATACCATATGAAAAATTACACACAGTTAGTGAAACCAGACACAGTGAGCAACACCTCAGACCAACTTTGCAAAACTCTACATATATGCATGTTCTCAGCTTCACACTAAAAAACACTACATAACATAATGCAATTTTTCCAGCACGTGAAATAAAAGGTTTTGGTGTAGTTTATGGTTAATGTAAGTGCACATTTTTCTGACAAAATATACAAAATATCTATTTCATCTCTAGAACAACAAAAACAAAACATACAAACAAAAAACAGACATTCATCATTTAGAAAGCAGGTTGCCTCTAGCAAGAGTGATGTTTTTGAAACGTAACTTTAAGGTTTATTTTACAAAGTTCTGGAAAGAGATATTTTAGAATAAATGATTTTATTAACATGTTAATTTACAAAAGGGGCTGTCACCAGGTCAGCGGTGAAATTTCTCAAGGAAGATGTACACATATAAAGGTACACACATACAAATACATTCACAATAACTTAAAAAAACAAACAGTGCCTATAACATCATGGACCATGAAGGTCTTCCCTGAACCACTATCCAAAGGATGAGGAATGAAATACTATGATGGCATTGAGTAAATGGGAGACTTTGTGTGACAGACCAGTCATCTGAATTAATACTTCTATGAAATCAGACTAACAGACAAAATATTTGTTTTCTTTTATGTTTATTCATTTAACTTCCATATATACAGTCTCTGTATATTACACATAGACCTCATCCATGTTGTCACTCCATTTGGGACCTTCAGGTCATCCTCATCCAACCACTTGACCACCACTCTCTACTCTTCCTGGTTTTGGGACTCAATACCAGAGGCGTCACTAGACTGAATAGAGTACTGGGGCACAGCAGGGGCACAGATCAATTTTTTTAACACTTTTTCATCATAAAAAAACATAATAAATAGTACCCAAAGTGTAGAATCCGATGGTGTTAATTTCGGAATGGTGTTAATTTCTGGCCTACTTGTGCACTTTATATCTTCAGAGCTGTCCTTCTTTACTCCTCTTCCCCAGGATTACAGAAATCAGGGCCGTAAATGTAACTAATATTATAGCTAAATTGACAGAGCTATATATGGCAACGTATGGCTTGGCTCATTACAATCAATATGACCTGGCTAACTAGCTTAGAGAAGTCACAATCACCCTCTAAAACGCGAATGTTGAAACGGAACCATTAAGAAGATTGCATTCTGTCGTCGGTGATGCTGCCATTTGTAATATTTATAAATGAGCTGCTGAACAGTTACAGAAGTTTAAGCCTAATACGCTCATCAGCTAACTGGCGAACATTGAAAAGGCAGACGTGACCAAAATGGACCTTCACGTGCGTCCCCTCACTTTTTAATAAAGTGTTTTTTTTGTGACAGGCGATGCGTGGGCGATATACAGCAATACCCAGAGGATAAAAATATAACCACTTACTGTTTATTGTAACGCCAGAGTGAATAGTCGCTGTATGGAGGGTTCACAAACACAGCCAGTGGAACATGCCATCTGACATGCCTACCTGTTTACTGAACACTTCAGTGCGCGAGCACTAGCAAGCTGGTAGGCCTATAATTTCAGTTACAGTCGCGGGAATAAATGACCAAAGACATGCGACACTGTGTGGACTGATTGAATACAGAATTACGGTATTACTGCAAATATGCATTATGTAGATACGTATTTTTTTTATGTTAAAAAATTATGTAAAAAATCATTCATATTTCCATACCGGGGCACCCGCACATCAATAGAGGGGCACGTGCCCCGGTAAAATACCTCTAGGAACGCCCCTGCTCAATACTACCTTAACTTAAACATATTAACATTCTTTCACTTTTCCTAACAACACTTCAACCTCACCTGTTCGGATTAGCTTACTAACATGACTAAAACTAACATTTTTTATGTAATTTAAGCCTCCTGTCGTGTTCGGGTCAAATCTTACCGTTTTACAACTTATAATAGCCTACTCATAAATATTATGTTTTACATCTGATTACCTCCAGACCTTATGATATCCTCCACACATGTGTACTTGAACATATAAAAGTGATGATTAGCCTACCTATTTCATTCAATTTTGGATGTTTTAATCAACCGGGTTACACCTGTGGTGTTCCCGGTCAAAAGTGACCGCCATAGGAAACGAATGGGTATCCAGAGTACATTCATTTAACATACAGAAAATACAGAATATAGAACTACATTTTTGTAGTTCATTTTCAGTGCGCAATTGTATTTTCACTGATGTTATTTCACGTTTAGGCCTACTTCTATAAACTGTTGTTAGACACTACTTTGAAACATTGTTCTCAACTAAAGAATGTTTAATAAAAAATGGTGGTGGAAAAGAGCAGTTAAAACAGACACTAAAGTAGGGGGCTGGAGGTGAACACGACCGGAGGGTTAATGAGCATATTTACACACAGCGGGGCAGCACCAACGTGCTTCACATACATAGGCTAATGAAAAGAAAATGGAAATATGAGGGACGGCTGTTATGTCGCTGGTTTCGCTGTGCCATGATGGTTACGCAGCGACCATAGACTATATTCTTGCGCACATGGAGTAGTTTCGCTACAAGTCCTCCGGGTGTCTCCACTGTGCCCCGCCGCTAAGATCAATCTTAGCGCGGTAAGACTACTCCAGACCACACTTAGAGTTACGTGTGATCCTACGATAGTTCTTAGCTAAGATGGTTTCGGGAAACGGCCCGTGGACTCTACGATGGTGTTACGTGTGAACTTACGTACTACTTAGGCTTAAGTAGTACTTAAGTGCTTTTGGGAAACGCAGCCCTGACCTGTTGCACCCATTTAGTTTCATATTGTCCTACTTCGACCTTCATACACAGTAAGAACATAGTATTGAGTATACTCCCATAGAGTTAGGGTTTATATAGCTCCACACTCTCCAGAGTTAAAATGAATTGTTAAAATTACATTTTGCGAATTAAAATCAACTCCCAAAATGTTTAACCCTGAAATTTTAACTCTTCGATTGTTGCTGTGTACCTTACTGTTAGGATCATCCATTCACTGTGCTAGTCCTAACCTAGGTTCATGTCAAACATCCTCTCACATAGCAAAGGGGGCCTGGCACTGAGGTGGCCCACACATTGCACTTACACTTGGGCAATGAATTATGGTCCATTCGTGGGCTACCTTTGGTATCCCTTTATGTAGTATGTATGGTAACCAGTCTGTATTCATTTCTGTGGTGCATCCATACCCATGACTGCATATACAGTCATTGATCAATACATAGCATCTTAGCATAACTAGCTTAGCATTCTCATCTCCACCACTCCCAGTAGCAGCACTACCATTACAGTCATTCCTCATGCTTTCTCATGAAGCCGTTCACCCGTACTAGGGCTGTGCAATTCATCAACTTTTCATCAAACGTGTAATTCGAACTGATGCAATTATCTAATCGCAAAGGCTGCAATTAATAGCCCAGCTCGCAACTCTGTTCCCAGTGGTTAATCCTGTCACATCTGTGAGTGTGATATTCATGTGATCCTCCTTGTGTGATAGGGAATTGTGAACACACACATGCTGTAGTAGTGTAATACTGCATAGTGGCTACCAGCAGTGGCCCACTAATGGACCATGATGCATTGTGCTACGTGGGCCAAGTGTAAGTGTGGGCCACCTCTGGGCCAGACCAACTGTGCTGTGTAGGTCGCACCCGGGGACTGTGGGACTGATTAGGGTCCTTATGGCAGTCCCTAGCGTCCAGTCAAAGTCAAGTCAAAGGTGGAGTGAAAAGCAAAGTCCAAGTTGAAGGTGAAGTCAAAGTGAATAGGAAGAAAGGGAGGCCCCACAGAGACTGCTTGTGCATAGGGCCCAGAGTTATGTTCCTGCCCATCAAACCTGTAGCTGGGTCTTATCTAGCTTCTTTTTTTAATTGCAAAGAATTGACAAGTATTTACAAGTGACAAACATGTGTGAAACACAGAACACACATTCTCAGATGTAAAAAAACAACAATAGAAATCGTTGCAAACACTAAAGAAATACAACTTACTTGCTGACACATATAAATGTATGGGGAGAAGATACGAAACACTAACAAATGTGTGTCCAAGAGTGTCATCAAAGTAACAAATGTGCCTTCAATGACCACAAGGCTTGTTTTCATGGTCTTATTCACCTCTGGTGTTTGCACCCAGGGTGTCGTCCGTAGTGGCCGATGTTATGTTATGCGAAACTCTAATCTGTGATCTGATAAGCCCAATGAGTGTGCAGCACTGATCTGTGTGTGTTCCTCAGCTTGACAGCATGCTGAAAATGTAATCAGCTAACAGGTCTCATAGAATACTGTCCCTGGCATCATGCCAACCTCTCTGATAAGTGGAATCATGCCTCATCCTGAGTACTGTTACAACTGTGTTTCCAATTGATTTCTAGCTAGTCATCAATTTTTCTGTTTTTTTTTTTTTCCCCACTGTACAGTCTTGCAATTAGATTTCCCTTCACTGGTAGTTTTTGTCCACATGAAGCTGTGGCACAGACAGGCACAGTCCGTAATCCCAAAATTGTGCAAGTTTTGGTGTTTACGGTCAGATCATATCCATGTCCATGCAATTGTGCTACCTGTGCTCTATTTCACTTCTATAATCTCAGTTTCCCTAACTCTAACTTGATTTGCTGTTGTTTAATTGAATTTCTCCTTTGAGGCCTTCTTTGATAGTCTTCCTAAAGCCTTCCTTTTATGTGATTGACCATAAGACAAAATAATCAAATTGTTTATTGATAGATGTACATTTAATTATTTTACAAGTTTATATAGCGTTTCCAATGATATGCCTGTATATGTCTGTTGCCAAGTCAAGTCAACTGGAGAAAAGGACAAGTCGGTCATGTTGTCTTATAACAGAACAGCCCATTCATGCTAAAAGTCCATCTATCTATAAATGCAAGGAACATGTGTGTGTGTGTGTGTGTGTGTGTGTGTGTGTCTGTCTGTCTGTCTGTGTCTTTCACTCTGTTCCACGCACAACTCTCAATGGACCATTTGGTCCATTGAGCCCAAATTTAGTAGGTGTCTTGCTAATGCCAAGAGTGATTCATGTTGTTGGGACAAAAAATGCCAAATATATCGGTAAAACAAGCTTCAATTACCTTTTGTCTGTGTCTCAACAACACGGCTGCATCAACGGGCTCTGCACTAGTAAGGGTAATGAAGGTGAACACATACAAACACATATAGAAAACTAGAAAAGCACTTGAAGAGTGAAGACCTCCACCGCCCATTTCCCCCTAATTTTTAAAAATTTAATCACTGGGATTTCCCATGTTCATTTTTTTGTAACCCTACCCCTAACCCTATGGTACAGTATAGTGTATAATACATACATACATAATGTTACATAACCTATTATTACACACGTTGTTACACTGTACCTAATTGATGTAAGAGGGACAGTAAAGTGTAACTGAAAACTTTTTAGGATCCTTCTAGGGGACCTTTTTGTTTCTCAGTTGTGTTTTCCATAGCAATGTCTGCAGTGAACATGCAGAATTCAGACTATCCACTTGATACCTAATTCCCAAAAACTGTGTTTAGTGCAATCAGTCTGCCATCTCCACATTATCAGTGTCTCATGCTGGACATTCCGATGCCATTAGCCTGATAGCCAGTAACTGTCCACAACTTGTTTTGCTGGTTTATAACACATGTGGTTGGATAATCCCCACCTTACTAATGTTGACATTTTACTATAAAAGCAGTGGTGAGGATGAACAGGGAGATACCACTGCATCTCGGCTGCACAAAGGTGAGATTCTAATAACTACATACATCGCAATACTTGACAGTGCAATTTCAATACTTTTACTGTAATTTATGAGATAATAACAAAACTGATTTAACTTTAAAAAGTGTTTAACATTTGAAATGTTAACATGTGTTGTCACAGTGTTGTCACAGTGTTTACCAAAGCTCAGATGTGACAGAAATCTCAGCTGAGCAGCATCATGGTAAGTTAAGACGAAGCGGTCATGCTTGTTTTCTCTCTTTGAAATTTCTTTAAAATGTAAAGTAAATTGCCAATTAAAATATTATTATTATTATTATTATTATTATTATTATTATTATTATTATTATATCTGCCCTTTACATCTCTTTTGCTCTCTTTTTCCCTCTCTTTCTTTTTTTTTCTCTTTCTCTCTCCATCTGTGGCCCTTGCTGCAGATTTACTGGTGTCTTGCACTGTTGCTCCCCTTTATGGTGCAGTCCCACCCGTTTGAGGACACTCTCCTGCCCATGGACTGTGAGGACCTCTTCAAAAATGGAACAAAACACAGTGGCGTCTACACCATCTACCCTGTGGGGAAGAACTCCGCCATGGAGGTGTACTGTGACATGGGCTGCACAGAGAATGAAGACCATGAGGGAGGCCAGTGGACAGTGAGTAACAGCTTCCTCACTCATAATAATAATAATAATAATAATAATAATAATAATAACCTTTACTTGTATAGCACAATTCATACATACAAGATGCAGCTCAAAGTGCTTTACAGTTTGGCAAGGTCACAACAAGACAACATTTCTTGCAGTCCAGTAGCATCGGAGCAGTTGAACACAATAATGAAATGGCGCAATGACGTAATGACGAAATGCCCCGTTAATGCGGGCTCTTGTGTGACACAATGATGCAATGTCACAACAACGCAATGCCACTCATAGTGTCACAGTGCCGTAGTAGAGACAGATGTACACAATGCTGTATGTACTATATTCAGAGATGATTATACACATCGTTGCAACTCACCAGCAAAAACCCACCATTTTAATTGAAAACTGCATTGCCACCACTGTAGTTTAAAGGTTGTCAGCCCTCCTGGGCCCCCCTAGGCCTGGGGGCCTGGGCCCAAGCAGTTGCCTGTGTTGCCTGTTGGCCTTTGATTATATTTGTATTTGACCAGAAGTTGGTAAGGTGTAAAAAAAAATCAACAGCCTGTAACATGTACATAACACATATGTTTTAGATTGTTGGCAGTTTTACACAGGGGTGCTGTAGGGCAACTTAAGGGAACTCAGACTGGGTCTAAGGGCTCTGTGCTGAAGGGGGGGGGCAAATAACAGCATTTCCTTTCAAGAATAACTGTCACCTCTTAATGTCTCAGGTGATCCAAAGGAGAATGGATGGTAGTGTGAACTTCTACAGGCCCTGGGCCGATTACAAGGAGGGCTTTGGAAACAAGAGTGGAGAGTACTGGCTGGGTGAGGCATTTGAACAGTTAATAATACTGAAGTTAAATGAGCCCTAATGTAAGAAATGTATTAAAATTAATCATAAAATGGCCCTGATATGACAGGAATCGTGTTAATTTGAAATACTTATATCACCGACAATGCTAGTCCAGCCAGAATATTCTCATTTGAAAAGCTAAGTTACAGCGCCTGTCTGCCAATCGCCAAGTCAGTACTGTTTTGGCATCCAGGTTGCCAGTTACCACTGAGCTGCTATAGATGTTTTGGATTATGCTCTATGGTATTTTGAAATGCAGTTGCAGTAACAGTTGTGGACAGAAATGACATAAGGCTCCTTTAAGACTGGCTTGGTAAGACATTTATACACAGCAAATTTTATAGTGTTAAATCAACTCTGAGAGAGTCAGTTTTAACGCCTGTGTTTATTTTGTCCCAATCTTTGTAGTGTTAATTGAACACTCCTTCCTTACATATTTAACTCCTTTACATTTAAATCAACTTTTTGCAGTGTAATTTCAACTCTTTAATTTTACACTTACACTCTTAAATTAACACTTTTGCTAAACACTGGAAAATGAACTCTGAGCATTTTGCTGTGTAGTTATTAATATTGAAGCTGAGACTTGAGACTTGATTTTTATTCCAACGCCTATTTGTTGCACCGGTCCTTCAGGCTTACAGAACATTTTTCTCCTCACATGGGGGAGTAAGTATGAGCTGAAGGTGGAGATGGAGGACTTTGACGGAGGAGAGGTCTACGCTCTGTACAACTCCTTCTCTGTAGAATCAGAAGATGATGGCTACAGACTCCGTGTGATGGACTTCAGGAATGGTGGTGCAGGTACATAGTCTCATTTGACCAAGGCTGCAAATGAGTGCATAACTTGTTTATGTGCACACATAGCATATAGTCCTACATTATGATAATTGGTGTGTAAGGTGGGTAACTGGTTTCTTCTTTCAGGTGATTCTCTGCGATATCAGAATGGATACAGGTTCTCTACCTTTGATCGGGACCAGGACGGCATGCATGTGAACTGCGCAGCATACCATATGGGAGGTTTTTGGTTTAATCGGTGTTACTACAGCTGGCACTACTACGCGATGGGGGCTAGTCCAAATGGTCAGTACAAATGGAAGAACTACAATAATGGGGTAGATGGGGTGATTTGGTCTGACTGGAAGGGCCGCTCCTACTCACTGAAGAGCTTCACCATGAAGATCAAAAGAGTGTCCCTTCCTGACATAGATTAGTTAGTAGCTGCAGACACATACTGCCCTGTCTAGTTCAAGAACTAGAAACTGTGATTAATTTCCATTTCTTTAGAAAAATGAAATAATCAGTGGGTGTCAGATCTTCATTATTTTTTACACAGACCTTTGTCATATTAACTCTCTTTACCGACATGCATTTAATGATATTAAGTGGAGGTAGTAATACCAGACAGTTCAATGTTGAATTTCTGACTTTTAGTTAAATAAAACCATGAAATGTATTTTAATCATTGGGTTAAACGTGGGGATTCCTCTCGTGTCTTGATTCTTTTTCAAAAGCAAATAAATGTGAGAGAACAGCTAGAAATGGTGTGTCTGTTGGACTGCATCATAATTGAGGAGTCCACGGGAAAAACAGGCAGGGTCACAAAATGCAGAAACTGAGAAAATGTAAAAAAGTTTAATTTTTGAAAATGAATATTATGAGTCAGTGCTATTTTAAAATAATTATAGCTTGAGACTATGCTCGTTTATTCACAGGATTACTTTTTAACAAGCTGTGGTTTCAATGCAACTACCGATGTAGGGAGTAGCTTGAAAAATGTGATTTTGTGACTATGCCCGTTTTTCCCATGGACTCCTAAAATGTTTATACGCATGTTTACACCAAAACATTCTTTCACATGACTATTGTAACTAAAATATTAGATTTATGCGGATTTTCTTTTTAAATCTAGCAGTGTGGAGACAGCCCTGGACTTAGAGAAACACACGCATATACACATCTTAAATGGTCTGGTTTGTTAATTTCTTCACAAAGGTTGTATTACATCATGAAGAATTGAATGTGCCCAGGTGTTTTCTGGTGAATTCGACAGCACATATTTATCTTACGTTAGGCCATCTGTTTTCACTGCCATTACATACTTGGATGTAGATATACTGACTCGTGTGTGACAACAGTACATGGCTCTTACTTTGTACTTTAATACCTTACTCCTCAATGGCTTTAAAACAAGTTACATGTGTATAATACCTTCAGGTGTAAAGCTGCATAATTTGACAAGTCATTGAGTTGGCCAATGGCTTCCCCTGCCACATCCATATAAACTCCACGTCTTACTTATCAAGCTTTACTGCTATTTGCTTTGGACGATCTTCAGTGACGCAATATTTTGTCTGGCCTGACAGCTATCAGTTATGTGAGTGCGTGACTACCATGTGCATAATTTTAATAAGAACATTTTGAACTTTGAATTCATAAGGGACCAGTAGCGGTTTTATGCACGGGCGAACAGGGCCGCCATTTCGTGGGGGGCGCCATGAGTGCTTGGGGGGGAAGTCGCTCTGTGCATCATATCGCTGCAATCGGCACATTGGCGCCCCCTTACTGCAGGCGCCCTGTAAGGTGGCTGAGAGGTGGTCTCGCCCGGGGAGTAAAACACTGTAGAACCGCCACTGTAAGGGACAGTAAGACAGAGGCCATGATGGTGAACTTCTAGCCAGCCAACCCAACAGAAATGCCATCCTTCAGTCCATCCTCTCCACTAGCATCACCACATGGCCAGCTGCTTCCACTGGCAGGGTCAAACACAGACGTGTTGCCCTAGATCAGGGCTATTCAATTAGTTTTCCATTTGGGCCACATTTCGAATCCAAGAACTTAAGTTGGGCCACAAATTTTCCACACTTACTAACAAGTGGTCATTTTTCAGTAATTACATATAGTAATAATAATAATAATAATAATAATAATAGATTCATACATCATGAGTTAATAATATCTGGGAATGCAAAATAAATATTCTAACATTATTTATTGATTGATATTTGTTAACCAAAATGCATATATTACGTTCTGGAGACTAGTGAACGGTATTTTATTTTTCAAGCGCAACATCACTTTGGCCGCATCTGGGCCGCAGCCTGGCCGCATCTGGGCCGCATGTGGCCCGCGGGCCTCCAATTGAATAGGCCTGCCCTATATTGTTTGTTCTGCTGACAGGGTGACTTGGTGTAATCTGCCACCTCCCCAGTGCCTGTGCAACTCAAGGACCCTAAAGCGAAACTCAATTAATCGATCAACTGATGAATTGATCAGTCAAATTAACCAACCAACCAACCAATCAACCAATCAATCAATGTTGTTGTTCAAAGTCCAATATCTCCAAATTTATGGTGTCAGAGCTCTGCTTTACAACCAAAGATAATGCGAGTCATGAAATAAAGCAAAGCAAAGCAAAACAAAAAAAAAAAAATACACAAAATTACTTAAAACAGAAGAAAAGAGAAAATTAAACTTACAACAGTAATAAATAGTAAATGAAGTAAATAAGTCAACTCATTGAAAAACTCCCCTCTGGCATGAGTCTACACTGCGGTGCTTTAGTTCAAAGCCTTGAGCCACAGTGTTACACTGTCGTCCAAAAATTAACTATCAACAAAGTAGAGACAAAGCCACGCCAAGTAGTGGTAAATGACAAAACCCTCGAGGTTTATTGTAACGGATCTGGGAGCTTAATACAGCGTGCACTTAAGGCTGTGACCATACAAACTCAATTATACGGGGCACACCGCCCTCCTTATATACAGGTGTGACGCCTTTGTTTCGTGTGGCGGGAGATCCGGGAGATCTGGTCGGGGGCTGTGATACGCGCCGCAATGGAAGCACGCCCCAACACACATGCATCTTTGATTTTTCTACTACAACACCATCAGTCTCCTGCTCCAAATTACAAACACCTATCTGTGGATCACAACATAATGAAATTATGAAAATATATAGAGGTTTTTCTTTCTTTTGTTGTGGGAAACTGTATTTTTCTTATCACCAGTTTATCTTGTGACCTCAACTTTATATTGTTTCTGACAAACACGCTATCACTTTGTACATTTAGGGTTTTTGTAGCTCTTAGGGAACACAGGTGTTTGTATATGCAAACAAACTGAGCAATAAACCCATTTCTAACTAGAGAGCACTCGGAGAGTACAAAGATACAAGGATACAAGGATCAAAGATTGTTTATTGTCACATGCAAAGACATACTGGGTAGAGTAGGACATGCAGTGAAATTGGCGAGTACAGACCTCTGCCAAGACAAGATCACTCAATCATAAGATGTGGAATATTACCAGGATCGATGGCACTGATTGGCGTCACAGAAGAGGCCAAGCACCCTAGGCATTCCTTGAGGAGTTACAGTATAGCCTAATGTGGCAATGTGCCCTGTCTCCCAATAGTAAAGAATCTTTTAAACATTCCTGGAACCAGACAGCGATCTGGATCACGACCGAAATCTAATCATTTTTTAATTGGCCCATTTCTTTCCCAGAAAATGTCATGCAAATACATTTATAGCCTTTTGCATAAAGTTGCTAACAAACAAAACAAAACGGACAACTCAAGGCAAGCAAAACACAACCTCTGAGCCTTGGCTGAGGACGTAATTATGTGTTCGTAGAGGTTCTCTTATAATGTCATAAAATTTATGTAAAATGATTTTAGGTATAATCTTGTTAATTGTACTATTGTCTCCACTTATATATCTTTGCTTGTGACATCTTCACGCTGAAGTCCCTGAGCACCTGTTTTACCAGGTCTCGGTGTTATACTGCCACCTGTTGGCAATCCATTAAAAAAGCCTCTGCTCCTTTCTCTGTGGTTTTATAGGCCTACATATTTATTTAGTTTATATCCAATATTATACGATTTCACAGATACAAGGTTGAGAAGACTCCTTGCTTAGAAGGCTATTGCTGTAAGCTCACCCTAAAATCTTATTTGGTGATTCCAAACTGAAAATGTTTGTTTTACAGTCTTATTTTCCAGAAGGAAGTGTAAACTTCTAAGCCAATGTTAAAGAATTACAATTTGAAACTGCATTAACTTTTCAAGTCTTGCAGTCAAGACTTTTTAACATAAGGTTGTCCACCAGCCACAAATGCCATATTGACCACCTCTCTAAAATGTGAACACTGGGTATCAGTATTCAGTTACCTGAAGACCAACCCGAGTAAAAGGCAAAAACCTACTGACCCTCGTCACCCTTCTACTTTGCTCTCTGCACCTCTGATAAGCCTCGTTCTGTGGTTGTGGGACAGGGTGTCCTGTTTTCTTTAGAATATAATATAAAGAGTGGGCAACACTGACAAAAACCCGGACTGGACTGTAATGATCTTAGAGCGGCTAATAAGCATAGGAGTCTGTGGCACTGCCTATAAGTGACCTACTTTGTCCAGACCAGCGATCTGAAAGTTTTACCCTCCATCACGGAGTTCCACAGGAATCAGTACTGTGACAGGGCCACTTCTTTTCACTGTCTACATCCTTCCCCTTGAGAACATCCATAGGCTGTCACGGGCCGGATACAGGGACCAGGAAAACAGACAGAACAGGAGAGGACCCAATTGCATTAACGTAGCCCCAGAGGCCATTTATTAACAATAAACACGTAGACAGACACTGGACAGGGCACACAGGGGCAGAGTGGAACAGAGTCAGGGCGGACAGGAACAGAGTCAGGGTGCTGGGCAGACAGGACTGGAACAGATGCTGCAGCCACAGGGTCAGGAACAGATGCTGCAGCCACAGGGTCAGGAACAGATGCTGCAGTCACAGGGTCAGGAACAGATGCTGCAGCCACAGGGTCAGGAACAGATGCTGCAGCCACAGGGTCAAGAACAGATGCTGCAGCCACAGGGTCAAGAACAGATGCTGCAGCCACAGGGTCAGGAACAGATGCTGCAGCCACAGGGTCTGGGAACAGACAGGGGCACGGAACAGAGACAGGGGACGGGCAGGCAGGACTCGGTGGTGCTGGACCTAGCGGGGATTGAACCCGCAACTCCAGGGGTGGTAGTCTGCCACTCTACCACCTGAGCCACTGGCAGATGAGTCGTCACCGGTGAGCCGGATCGGTAGGCGAGGGCTGGAGGCACCGAGCTGGGTACACAGGAACACAAACAGGGTAACCGGAGACAGAGCTGGGGACAGGAACACAGTCAGGGTGCAGGGCAGACAGGACTGGGCTAGAAGCGGCCGGTGTCGGCCGCCAGGTCAGGATCAGGGCTGGGCAGACAGGAACAGCGTCAGGGTGGACAGGACTGGAACAGGAGCGGCCGGTGTCGGCCGCCAGGTCAGGATCAGGCAGGAACAGAGCAGACAGGGGTAACAGGAAACAAAACTGGGCAGGCAGGCAGGACTCGTGACACTAGGCTGAGCGGGGACTGAACCCGCAACTCCAGGGGTGGTAGTCCGCCGCTCTACCACCTGAGCCACTGGCAGACGAGTCGTCACCGGTGAGCCGGATCGGTAGGCGAGGGCTGGAGCTTGCAGCGTAGTCAGGGACAGTCCGAGTCGTAGCCATGCAAGCAGTCCAAACAGGGAGACGGAACACACTGGAGACCAGACTGACAAAACAGGACAAGGCACAAGACACAAGCACGACAGAATCCATAGAACAAAGCAAGACACGATACTGGGGAAACACTGGGACTGGACTAGAAACTCAAAACCGGCGGAAGAACAGAAAACAAGACAAGACAGGGTCAGGAGACAGAATGCCGTGAAAACATACCGTGAGTGGCAAACGAACCGACAAGGACAGACTGAAAAACCAGGGTTTAAATAGTGCACAAACTAAGGAGTTAACGAGGGTAAACGAGGGAGTGCAGGTGCTGGGACTAATCAGAGGGACAAGGAGACGAGGCAGACAGGTGAACTAACTTAGGACAGATTAACAAGTAACAAGGAAACTAGGCAGGGAGCTGGGACAGATTAACAAGACAAGGAGACACAGGTGAAGGAGGTTATCGTGGCAGTGCAGGGTGTAGGGAGAATAATTCAAACTAATAATGTGATTAGGGGAAAACAAAGGAAAGATACAGCACTGCCAAAAAACCCCAAAGGAACACCGTGACAGGACCCCCCCCCCCAAGGGACGTCCCCAGACGTCCCCCAGAAAAAAAAAGCAAGAAAAGGGAGGGAGGCAGACAGACCGACAGACAGACACAGACACAGACCAACAGGCAGACAGACAAGCAAACAGACAGACAGGGAAACCGGCAGGGAGACACACAGGCAGACAGACCGACAGGTAGACAGACAGGCGGACAAACAGGCAGGCAGGTAGACAGACAGACAGGCAGACAGACAGGCAGGTTCAGGGTCAGGGTCAGGGTCGGAAGGCCGTCATCGGCCACAGGGTCAGGGAACTAGAAGGCCATCGGCCAAAGGGGTCGGGGAACTAGAAGGCCATCGGCCAAAGGGGTCGGGGAACTAGAAGGCCATCGGCCAAAGGGGTCGGGGAACTAGAAGGCCCTCGGCCAAAGGGGTCGGGGAACTAGAAGGCCATCGGCCAAAGGGGGTCGGGGAACTAGAAGGCCATCGGCCAAAGGGGGTCGGGGAACTAGAAGGCCATCGGCCAAAGGGGTCGGGGAACTAGAAGGCCATCGGCCAAAAGGGGTCGGGGAACTAGAAGGCCATCGGCCAAAAGGGGTCGGGGAACTAGAAGGCCATCGGCCAAAGGGGTCTGGGAACTAGAAGGCCATCGGCCAAAGGGGTCTGGGAACTAGAAGGCCATCGGCCAAAGGGGTCTGGGAACTAGAAGGCCATCGGCCAAAGGGGTCTGGGAACTAGAAGGCCATCGGCCAAAGGGGTCTGGGAACTAGAAGGCCATCGGCCAAAGGGGTCTGGGAACTAGAAGGCCATCGGCCAAGGGGTCAGGGAACTTGAAGGCCATCGGCCAAGGGGTCAGGGAACTTGAAGGCCATCGGCCAAGGGGTCAGGGAACTTGAAGGCCATCGGCCAAGGGGTCAGGGAACTTGAAGGCCATCGGCCAAGGGGTCAGGGAACTTGAAGGCCATCGGCCAAGGGGTCAGGGAACTTGAAGGCCATCGGCCAAGGGGTCAGGGAACTTGAAGGCCATCGGCCAAGGGGTCAGGGAACTTGAAGGCCGTCTTCGGCCCAGGGTTCAGGGAACTTGAAGGCCGTCTTCGGCCCAGGGTTCAGGGAACTTGAAGGCCGTCTTCGGCCCAGGGTTCAGGGAACTTGAAGGGCGTCTTCGGCCCAGGGGTCAGGAAACTTGAAGGGCGTCTTCGGCCCAGGGGTCAGGAAACTTGAAGGGCGTCTTCGGCCCAGGGGTCAGGAAACTTGAAGGGCGTCTTCGGCCCAGGGGTCAGGAAACTTGAAGGGCGTCTTCGGCCCAGGGGTCAGGAAACTTGAAGGGCGTCTTCGGCCCAGGGGTCAGGAGACAGAAGGGCGTCTTCGGCCCAGGGGTCAGGAGACAGAAGGGCGTCTTCGGCCCAGGGGTCAGGAGACAGAAGGGCGTCTTCGGCCCAGGGGTCAGGGGACAGGGGCTGCCCTCGGCAGCGGGTACAGGGCCCGTGGGTGGCTGCCCTCCTCGGCAGCGGGTACAGGGCCCGTGGGTGGCTGCCCTCCTCGGCAGCGGGTACACGGCCCGTGGGTGGCTGCCCTCCTCGGCAGCGGGTACACGGCCCGTGGGTGGCTGCCCTCGGCAGCGGGTACACGGCCCGTGGGTGGCTGCCCTCGGCAGCGGGTACACGGCCCGTGGGTGGCTGCCCTCGGCAGCGGGTACACGGCCCGTGGGTGGCTGCCCTCGGCAGCGGGTACAGGGTCCGTGGCTGCCCTCCTCGGCAGCGGGTACAGGGCCCGTGGGTGGCTGCCCTCCTCGGCAGCGGGTACAGGGCCCGTGGGTGGCTGCCCTCCTCGGCAGCGGGTACAGGGCCCGTGGGTGGCTGCCCTCGGCAGCGGGTACACGGCCCGTGGGTGGCTGCCCTCGGCAGCGGGTACAGGGTCCGTGGCTGCCCTCCTCGGCAGCGGGTACAGGGCCCGTGGGTGGCTGCCCTCCTCGGCAGCGGGTACAGGGCCCGTGGGTGGCTGCCCTCCTCGGCAGCGGGTACAGGGCCCGTGGGTGGCTGCCCTCCTCGGCAGCGGGTACACGGCCCGTGGGTGGCTGCCCTCCTCGGCAGCGGGTACACGGCCCGTGGGTGGCTGCCCTCGGCAGCGGGTACACGGCCCGTGGGTGGCTGCCCTCGGCAGCGGGTACACGGCCCGTGGGTGGCTGCCCTCGGCAGCGGGTACAGGGTCCGTGGCTGCCCTCCTCGGCAGCGGGTACAGGGTCCGTGGCTGCCCTCCTTGGCAGCGGGTACAGGGTCCGAGGTTGCCCTCCTTGGCAGCGGGTACAGGGTCTGAGGTGGGGGCAGGCCTCTGGGGCACGCCTGCTGGGTCCATTTGTGGTCGGTTCGTTCTGTCACGGGCCGGATACAGGGACCAGGAAAACAGACAGAACAGAAGAGGACCCAATTGCATTAACGTAGCCCCAGAGGCCATTTATTAACAATAAACACGTAGACAGACACTGGACAGGGCACACAGGGGCAGAGTGGAACAGAGTCAGGGCGGACAGGAACAGAGTCAGGGTGCTGGGCAGACAGGACTGGAACAGATGCTGCAGCCACAGGGTCAGGAACAGATGCTGCAGCCACAGGGTCAGGAACAGATGCTGCAGTCACAGGGTCAGGAACAGATGCTGCAGCCACAGGGTCAAGAACAGATGCTGCAGCCACAGGGTCAAGAACAGATGCTGCAGCCACAGGGTCAGGAACAGATGCTGCAGCCACAGGGTCTGGGAACAGACAGGGGCACGGAACAGAGACAGGGGACGGGCAGGCAGGACTCGGTGGTGCTGGACCTAGCGGGGATTGAACCCGCAACTCCAGGGGTGGTAGTCTGCCACTCTACCACCTGAGCCACTGGCAGATGAGTTGTCACCGGTGAGCCGGATCGGTAGGCGAGGGCTGGAGGCACCGAGCTGGGTACACAGGAACACAAACAGGGTAACCGGAGACAGAGCTGGGGACAGGAACACAGTCAGGGTGCAGGGCAGACAGGACTGGGCTAGAAGCGGCCGGTGTCGGCCGCCAGGTCAGGATCAGGGCTGGGCAGACAGGAACAGCGTCAGGGTGGACAGGACTGGAACAGGAGCGGCCGGTGTCGGCCGCCAGGTCAGGATCAGGCAGGAACAGAGCAGACAGGGGTAACAGGAAACAAAACTGGGCAGGCAGGCAGGACTCGTGACACTAGGCTGAGCGGGGACTGAACCCGCAACTCCAGGGGTGGTAGTCCGCCGCTCTACCACCTGAGCCACTGGCAGACGAGTCGTCACCGGTGAGCCGGATCAAGAAAAGGGAGGGAGGCAGACAGACCGACAGACAGACACAGACACAGACCAACAGGCAGACAGACAAGCAAACAGACAGACAGGGAAACCGGCAGGGAGACACACAGGCAGACAGACCGACAGGTAGACAGACAGGCGGACAAACAGGCAGGCAGGTAGACAGACAGACAGGCAGACAGACAGGCAGGTTCAGGGTCAGGGTCAGGGTCGGAAGGCCGTCATCGGCCACAGGGTCAGGGAACTAGAAGGCCATCGGCCAAAGGGGTCGGGGAACTAGAAGGCCATCGGCCAAAGGGGTCGGGGAACTAGAAGGCCATCGGCCAAAGGGGTCGGGGAACTAGAAGGCCCTCGGCCAAAGGGGTCGGGGAACTAGAAGGCCATCGGCCAAAGGGGGTCGGGGAACTAGAAGGCCATCGGCCAAAGGGGGTCGGGGAACTAGAAGGCCATCGGCCAAAGGGGTCGGGGAACTAGAAGGCCATCGGCCAAAAGGGGTCGGGGAACTAGAAGGCCATCGGCCAAAAGGGGTCGGGGAACTAGAAGGCCATCGGCCAAAGGGGTCTGGGAACTAGAAGGCCATCGGCCAAAGGGGTCTGGGAACTAGAAGGCCATCGGCCAAAGGGGTCTGGGAACTAGAAGGCCATCGGCCAAAGGGGTCTGGGAACTAGAAGGCCATCGGCCAAAGGGGTCTGGGAACTAGAAGGCCATCGGCCAAAGGGGTCTGGGAACTAGAAGGCCATCGGCCAAGGGGTCAGGGAACTTGAAGGCCATCGGCCAAGGGGTCAGGGAACTTGAAGGCCATCGGCCAAGGGGTCAGGGAACTTGAAGGCCATCGGCCAAGGGGTCAGGGAACTTGAAGGCCATCGGCCAAGGGGTCAGGGAACTTGAAGGCCATCGGCCAAGGGGTCAGGGAACTTGAAGGCCATCGGCCAAGGGGTCAGGGAACTTGAAGGCCATCGGCCAAGGGGTCAGGGAACTTGAAGGCCGTCTTCGGCCCAGGGTTCAGGGAACTTGAAGGCCGTCTTCGGCCCAGGGTTCAGGGAACTTGAAGGCCGTCTTCGGCCCAGGGTTCAGGGAACTTGAAGGGCGTCTTCGGCCCAGGGGTCAGGAAACTTGAAGGGCGTCTTCGGCCCAGGGGTCAGGAAACTTGAAGGGCGTCTTCGGCCCAGGGGTCAGGAAACTTGAAGGGCGTCTTCGGCCCAGGGGTCAGGAAACTTGAAGGGCGTCTTCGGCCCAGGGGTCAGGAAACTTGAAGGGCGTCTTCGGCCCAGGGGTCAGGAAACTTGAAGGGCGTCTTCGGCCCAGGGGTCAGGAGACAGAAGGGCGTCTTCGGCCCAGGGGTCAGGAGACAGAAGGGCGTCTTCGGCCCAGGGGTCAGGAGACAGAAGGGCGTCTTCGGCCCAGGGGTCAGGGGACAGGGGCTGCCCTCGGCAGCGGGTACAGGGCCCGTGGGTGGCTGCCCTCCTCGGCAGCGGGTACAGGGCCCGTGGGTGGCTGCCCTCCTCGGCAGCGGGTACAGGGCCCGTGGGTGGCTGCCCTCCTCGGCAGCGGGTACACGGCCCGTGGGTGGCTGCCCTCCTCGGCAGCGGGTACACGGCCCGTGGGTGGCTGCCCTCCTCGGCAGCGGGTACACGGCCCGTGGGTGGCTGCCCTCGGCAGCGGGTACACGGCCCGTGGGTGGCTGCCCTCGGCAGCGGGTACACGGCCCGTGGGTGGCTGCCCTCGGCAGCGGGTACAGGGTCCGTGGCTGCCCTCCTCGGCAGCGGGTACAGGGCCCGTGGGTGGTTGCCCTCCTCGGCAGCGGGTACAGGGCCCGTGGGTGGCTGCCCTCCTCGGCAGCGGGTACAGGGCCCGTGGGTGGCTGCCCTCGGCAGCGGGTACACGGCCCGTGGGTGGCTGCCCTCGGCAGCGGGTACAGGGTCCGTGGCTGCCCTCCTCGGCAGCGGGTACAGGGCCCGTGGGTGGCTGCCCTCCTCGGCAGCGGGTACAGGGCCCGTGGGTGGCTGCCCTCCTCGGCAGCGGGTACAGGGCCCGTGGGTGGCTGCCCTCCTCGGCAGCGGGTACACGGCCCGTGGGTGGCTGCCCTCCTCGGCAGCGGGTACACGGCCCGTGGGTGGCTGCCCTCGGCAGCGGGTACACGGCCCGTGGGTGGCTGCCCTCGGCAGCGGGTACACGGCCCGTGGGTGGCTGCCCTCGGCAGCGGGTACAGGGTCCGTGGCTGCCCTCCTCGGCAGCGGGTACAGGGTCCGTGGCTGCCCTCCTTGGCAGCGGGTACAGGGTCCGAGGTTGCCCTCCTTGGCAGCGGGTACAGGGTCTGAGGTGGGGGCAGGCCTCTGGGGCACGCCTGCTGGGTCCATTTGTGGTCGGTTCGTTCTGTCACGGGCCGGATACAGGGACCAGGAAAACAGACAGAACAGAAGAGGACCCAATTGCATTAACGTAGCCCCAGAGGCCATTTATTAACAATAAACACGTAGACAGACACTGGACAGGGCACACAGGGGCAGAGTGGAACAGAGTCAGGGCGGACAGGAACAGAGTCAGGGTGCTGGGCAGACAGGACTGGAACAGATGCTGCAGCCACAGGGTCAGGAACAGATGCTGCAGCCACAGGGTCAGGAACAGATGCTGCAGTCACAGGGTCAGGAACAGATGCTGCAGCCACAGGGTCAAGAACAGATGCTGCAGCCACAGGGTCAGGAACAGATGCTGCAGCCACAGGGTCTGGGAACAGACAGGGGCACGGAACAGAGACAGGGGACGGGCAGGCAGGACTCGGTGGTGCTGGACCTAGCGGGGATTGAACCCGCAACTCCAGGGGTGGTAGTCTGCCACTCTACCACCTGAGCCACTGGCAGATGAGTTGTCACCGGTGAGCCGGATCGGTAGGCGAGGGCTGGAGGCACCGAGCTGGGTACACAGGAACACAAACAGGGTAACCGGAGACAGAGCTGGGGACAGGAACACAGTCAGGGTGCAGGGCAGACAGGACTGGGCTAGAAGCGGCCGGTGTCGGCCGCCAGGTCAGGATCAGGGCTGGGCAGACAGGAACAGCGTCAGGGTGGACAGGACTGGAACAGGAGCGGCCGGTGTCGGCCGCCAGGTCAGGATCAGGCAGGAACAGAGCAGACAGGGGTAACAGGAAACAAAACTGGGCAGGCAGGCAGGACTCGTGACACTAGGCTGAGCGGGGACTGAACCCGCAACTCCAGGGGTGGTAGTCCGCCGCTCTACCACCTGAGCCACTGGCAGACGAGTCGTCACCGGTGAGCCGGATCGGTAGGCAAGGGCTGGAGCTTGCAGCGTAGTCAGGGACAGTCCGAGTCGTAGCCATGCAAGCAGTCCAAACAGGGAGACGGAACACACTGGAGACCAGACTGACAAAACAGGACAAGGCACAAGACACAAGCACGACAGAATCCATAGAACAAAGCAAGACACGATACTGGGGAAACACTGGGACTGGACTAGAAACTCAAAACCGGCGGAAGAACAGAAAACAAGACAAGACAGGGTCAGGAGACAGAATGCCGTGAAAACATACCGTGAGTGGCAAACGAACCGACAAGGACAGACTGAAAAACCAGGGTTTAAATAGTGCACAAACTAAGGAGTTAACGAGGGTAAACGAGGGAGTGCAGGTGCTGGGACTAATCAGAGGGACAAGGAGACGAGGCAGACAGGTGAACTAACTTAGGACAGATTAACAAGTAACAAGGAAACTAGGCAGGGAGCTGGGACAGATTAACAAGACAAGGAGACACAGGTGAAGGAGGTTATCGTGGCAGTGCAGGGTGTAGGGAGAATAATTCAAACTAATAATGTGATTAGGGGAAAACAAAGGAAAGATACAGCACTGCCAAAAAACCCCAAAGGAACACCGTGACAGGACCCCCCCCCCAAGGGACGTCCCCAGACGTCCCCCAGAAAAAAAAAGCAAGAAAAGGGAGGGAGGCAGACAGACCGACAGACAGACACAGACACAGACCAACAGGCAGACAGACAAGCAAACAGACAGACAGGGAAACCGGCAGGGAGACACACAGGCAGACAGACCGACAGGTAGACAGACAGGCGGACAAACAGGCAGGCAGGTAGACAGACAGACAGGCAGACAGACAGGCAGGTTCAGGGTCAGGGTCAGGGTCGGAAGGCCGTCATCGGCCACAGGGTCAGGGAACTAGAAGGCCATCGGCCAAAGGGGTCGGGGAACTAGAAGGCCATCGGCCAAAGGGGTCGGGGAACTAGAAGGCCATCGGCCAAAGGGGTCGGGGAACTAGAAGGCCCTCGGCCAAAGGGGGTCGGGGAACTAGAAGGCCATCGGCCAAAGGGGGTCGGGGAACTAGAAGGCCATCGGCCAAAGGGGTCGGGGAACTAGAAGGCCATCGGCCAAAGGGGTCGGGGAACTAGAAGGCCATCGGCCAAAAGGGGTCGGGGAACTAGAAGGCCATCGGCCAAAAGGGGTCGGGGAACTAGAAGGCCATCGGCCAAAGGGGTCTGGGAACTAGAAGGCCATCGGCCAAAGGGGTCTGGGAACTAGAAGGCCATCGGCCAAAGGGGTCTGGGAACTAGAAGGCCATCGGCCAAAGGGGTCTGGGAACTAGAAGGCCATCGGCCAAAGGGGTCTGGGAACTAGAAGGCCATCGGCCAAAGGGGTCTGGGAACTAGAAGGCCATCGGCCAAGGGGTCAGGGAACTTGAAGGCCATCGGCCAAGGGGTCAGGGAACTTGAAGGCCATCGGCCAAGGGGTCAGGGAACTTGAAGGCCATCGGCCAAGGGGTCAGGGAACTTGAAGGCCATCGGCCAAGGGGTCAGGGAACTTGAAGGCCATCGGCCAAGGGGTCAGGGAACTTGAAGGCCATCGGCCAAGGGGTCAGGGAACTTGAAGGCCATCGGCCAAGGGGTCAGGGAACTTGAAGGCCGTCTTCGGCCCAGGGTTCAGGGAACTTGAAGGCCGTCTTCGGCCCAGGGTTCAGGGAACTTGAAGGCCGTCTTCGGCCCAGGGTTCAGGGAACTTGAAGGGCGTCTTCGGCCCAGGGGTCAGGAAACTTGAAGGGCGTCTTCGGCCCAGGGGTCAGGAAACTTGAAGGGCGTCTTCGGCCCAGGGGTCAGGAAACTTGAAGGGCGTCTTCGGCCCAGGGGTCAGGAAACTTGAAGGGCGTCTTCGGCCCAGGGGTCAGGAAACTTGAAGGGCGTCTTTGGCCCAGGGGTCAGGAGACAGAAGGGCGTCTTCGGCCCAGGGGTCAGGAGACAGAAGGGCGTCTTCGGCCCAGGGGTCAGGAGACAGAAGGGCGTCTTCGGCCCAGGGGTCAGGGGACAGGGGCTGCCCTCGGCAGCGGGTACAGGGCCCGTGGGTGGCTGCCCTCCTCGGCAGCGGGTACAGGGCCCGTGGGTGGCTGCCCTCCTCGGCAGCGGGTACACGGCCCGTGGGTGGCTGCCCTCCTCGGCAGCGGGTACACGGCCCGTGGGTGGCTGCCCTCGGCAGCGGGTACACGGCCCGTGGGTGGCTGCCCTCGGCAGCGGGTACACGGCCCGTGGGTGGCTGCCCTCGGCAGCGGGTACACGGCCCGTGGGTGGCTGCCCTCGGCAGCGGGTACAGGGTCCGTGGCTGCCCTCCTCGGCAGCGGGTACAGGGCCCGTGGGTGGCTGCCCTCCTCGGCAGCGGGTACAGGGCCCGTGGGTGGCTGCCCTCCTCGGCAGCGGGTACAGGGCCCGTGGGTGGCTGCCCTCGGCAGCGGGTACACGGCCCGTGGGTGGCTGCCCTCGGCAGCGGGTACAGGGTCCGTGGCTGCCCTCCTCGGCAGCGGGTACAGGGCCCGTGGGTGGCTGCCCTCCTCGGCAGCGGGTACAGGGCCCGTGGGTGGCTGCCCTCCTCGGCAGCGGGTACAGGGCCCGTGGGTGGCTGCCCTCCTCGGCAGCGGGTACACGGCCCGTGGGTGGCTGCCCTCCTCGGCAGCGGGTACACGGCCCGTGGGTGGCTGCCCTCGGCAGCGGGTACACGGCCCGTGGGTGGCTGCCCTCGGCAGCGGGTACACGGCCCGTGGGTGGCTGCCCTCGGCAGCGGGTACAGGGTCCGTGGCTGCCCTCCTCGGCAGCGGGTACAGGGTCCGTGGCTGCCCTCCTTGGCAGCGGGTACAGGGTCCGAGGTTGCCCTCCTTGGCAGCGGGTACAGGGTCTGAGGTGGGGGCAGGCCTCTGGGGCACGCCTGCTGGGTCCATTTGTGGTCGGTTCGTTCTGTCACGGGCCGGATACAGGGACCAGGAAAACAGACAGAACAGGAGAGGACCCAATTGCATTAACGTAGCCCCAGAGGCCATTTATTAACAATAAACACGTAGACAGACACTGGACAGGGCACACAGGGGCAGAGTGGAACAGAGTCAGGGCGGACAGGAACAGAGTCAGGGCGGACAGGAACAGAGTCAGGGTGCTGGGCAGACAGGACTGGAACAGATGCTGCAGCCACAGGGTCAGGAACAGATGCTGCAGCCACAGGGTCAGGAACAGATGCTGCAGTCACAGGGTCAGGAACAGATGCTGCAGCCACAGGGTCAAGAACAGATGCTGCAGCCACAGGGTCAAGAACAGATGCTGCAGCCACAGGGTCAGGAACAGATGCTGCAGCCACAGGGTCTGGGAACAGACAGGGGCACGGAACAGAGACAGGGGACGGGCAGGCAGGACTCGGTGGTGCTGGACCTAGCGGGGATTGAACCCGCAACTCCAGGGGTGGTAGTCTGCCACTCTACCACCTGAGCCACTGGCAGATGAGTCGTCACCGGTGAGCCGGATCGGTAGGCGAGGGCTGGAGGCACCGAGCTGGGTACACAGGAACACAAACAGGGTAACCGGAGACAGAGCTGGGGACAGGAACACAGTCAGGGTGCAGGGCAGACAGGACTGGGCTAGAAGCGGCCGGTGTCGGCCGCCAGGTCAGGATCAGGGCTGGGCAGACAGGAACAGCGTCAGGGTGGACAGGACTGGAACAGGAGCGGCCGGTGTCGGCCGCCAGGTCAGGATCAGGCAGGAACAGAGCAGACAGGGGTAACAGGAAACAAAACTGGGCAGGCAGGCAGGACTCGTGACACTAGGCTGAGCGGGGACTGAACCCGCAACTCCAGGGGTGGTAGTCCGCCGCTCTACCACCTGAGCCACTGGCAGACGAGTCGTCACCGGTGAGCCGGATCGGTAGGTGAGGGCTGGAGCTTGCAGCGTAGTCAGGGACAGTCCGAGTCGTAGCCATGCAAGCAGTCCAAACAGGGAGACGGAACACACTGGAGACCAGACTGACAAAACAGGACAAGGCACAAGACACAAGCACGACAGAATCCATAGAACAAAGCAAGACACGATACTGGGGAAACACTGGGACTGGACTAGAAACTCAAAACCGGCGGAAGAACAGAAAACAAGACAAGACAGGGTCAGGAGACAGAATGCCGTGAAAACATACCGTGAGTGGCAAACGAACCGACAAGGACAGACTGAAAAACCAGGGTTTAAATAGTGCACAAACTAAGGAGTTAACGAGGGTAAACGAGGGAGTGCAGGTGCTGGGACTAATCAGAGGGACAAGGAGACGAGGCAGACAGGTGAACTAACTTAGGACAGATTAACAAGTAACAAGGAAACTAGGCAGGGAGCTGGGACAGATTAACAAGACAAGGAGACACAGGTGAAGGAGGTTATCGTGGCAGTGCAGGGTGTAGGGAGAATAATTCAAACTAATAATGTGATTAGGGGAAAACAAAGGAAAGATACAGCACTGCCAAAAAACCCCAAAGGAACACCGTGACATAGGCACTATGGAATCCAATTTTACTCATACGCTGATGGCACCCAGCTTCATACAGACATGGATGACAAGAAACCACCTCAAGTTAAATAGCAATAAAACTGAACTTCTTCTTATTGGGACCACAACGACACACAAAAACAAAACAACATCACTTCAGCCGGTTGCTTAATTTTAATATGAGTGTCGTTGATGGCTCCCAGGCACTGTGGCATTCCATATAAAAGCAGAAACCCGGCGACCAGTTCCTCTGCCTCAGAGGTGGTCTCGCCCGGGTAGTAAAACACTGTAGAACTGCCACTGACCGCATCACAGTCGGTCTGCTTTCGATGTACAGTAGGGTCGCAGCATCTCCGTGAGTTTAACAAGTGATGGTCCTGACATTCTGAAATTTTCCATCCTGTCCTCGTCGATTACATGGCCAGATTCAAAATTGACCCACCACTGGCTGGTGTGACCTGGTCTCACCCATAATCGGTGCCTCTGATGAATTTGAATTTTAGTAAATTATTATTTTGTGTCCAAAATCTACCAGCCACTTTAATATTTTACCAGCATTTGGCTAGTGGCTGGTGCAAATTTCCGTCCCATAGACAAACCCTTTACTGTGTGTCCTGTGTACCATATCTACCGTGAGAAGCAGGATAGTAGGCCTGGCCTACTCCTGTTTTAGATTCACTGTGATCAAGGGGGTTTTATTATTGTTTCATAGGGGTGAGAATTTCATTTTATTTTATTCATTGTTTTTCTAAATGAAAAAAAAAAAGATTCCATCTCATTCCATCAGAATTTGCTCCCTAAATTGGACAGATATTGAGCAAGTTGCTCCTTTTGTAAGTTGCTTTGGATATAAGTGTCTGCTAAGTTTAATGTAATGTGAAGTTGCCGAGTACAAATATCTTGGCATTTGGTCAGATGACAACCTGCCTTTGCTTATTTTGGCATCTTTACCAGTCAGACCAGCAATGTAATTTAAGCCTTGTTTTTAAAAGCCTTGTGGTTTTAGGCCTATTGCCAGAGGTGTTTTTCCATGACTTGTAGTTCCAGTAACTGCAGGCATTTCCTCTGGTATATTTCCTTGTTTTGCTTAAATTGTTTTGCACAGCTTGTATTACGTAGTGTTGTATTTGTAGTGCTGTCTGTCTGTCTGTCTGTCTGTCTGTGTGTCTTTCACTCTGTTCCACGCACAACTCTCAATGGACCATCTGGTCCATTGAGCCCAAATTTGGTAGGTGTCTTGCTAATGCCAAGAGTGATTCATGTTGTTGGGACAAACAATGCCATATTGGTAAAACAAGGTTCAATTACCTTTTGTCTGTGTCTCAACAACACGGCTGCATCAACGGGCTCTGCACTAGTGAGGATAATGAAGGTGAACACATACAAACACATATAGAAAACTAGAAAAGCACTCAGAGAGTGAAGACCTCCACCGCCCATTTCCCCCTAATTTTTAAAAATTTCATCACTGGGATTTCCCATGTTCATTTTTTGTAACCCTACCCCTAACCCTATGGTACAGTGTAGTGTAAGTACATAATGTTACATAACCTATTATTACACACGTTGTTACACTGTACCTAATTGATGTAAGAGGGACAGTAAAGTGTAACTGAAAACTTTTTAGGATCCTTCTAGGGGACCTTTTTGTTTCTCAGTTGTTGTGTTTTCCATAGCAATGTCTGCAGTGAACATGCAGCATTCAGACTATCCACTTGATACCTAATTCCCAAAAACTGTGTTTAGTGCAATCAGTCTGCCATCTCCACATTATCAGTGTCTCATGCTGGACATTCCGATGCCATTAGCCTGATAGCCAGTAACTGTCCACAACTTGTTTTGCTGGTTTATAACACATGTGGTTGGATAATCCCCACCTTACTAATGTTGACATTTTACTATAAAAGCAGTGGTGAGGATGAACAGGGAGATACCACTGCATCTCGGCTGCACAAAGGTAAGATTCTAATAACTACATACATCGCAATACTTGACAGTGCAATTTCAATACTTTTACTGTAATTTATGAGATCATAACAAAACTGATTTAACTTTAAAAAGTGTTTAACATTTGAAATGTTAACTTGATGTTGTCACAGTGTTTACCAAAGCTCAGATGTGACAGAAATCTCAGCTGAGCAGCATCATGGTAAGTTAAGACGAAGCGGTCATGCTTGTTTTCTCTCTTTGAATTTTCTTTAAAATGTAAAGTAAATTGGCAATTAAAACATAATAATAATAATAATAATAATAATAATAATAATAATAATAATAATAATAATAATAATAATTATTATTATTATTATTATTATATCTGCCCTTTACATCTCTTTTTCTGTCTTTTTCCCTCTCTTTCTTTTTTTTTCTCTTTCTCTCTCCATCTGTGGCCCCCCCTGGCAGATTTACTGGTGTCTTGCACTGCTGCTCCCCTTTATGGTGCAGTCCCAGGACACTATCCTGCCCATGGACTGTGAGGACATCTTCAAAAATGGAACAAAACACAGTGGCGTCTACACCATCTACCCTGTGGGGAAGAACTCCGCCATGGAGGTCTACTGTGACATGGGCTGCACTGAGAATGAAGACCATAAGGGAGGCCAGTGGACCGTGAGTAACAGCTTCCTCACTCATAATAATAATAATAGTAATAATAATAATAGTAATAATAATAATAATCTTTACTTGTATAGCACAATTCATACATACAAGATGCAGCTCAAAGTGCTTTACAGTTTGGCAAGGTCACAACAAGACAACATTTCTTGCAGTCCAATGGCATCGGAGCAGTTGAACACAATAATGAAATGGCGCAATGACGTAATGACGAAATGCCCCGTTAATGCGGGCTCTTGTGTGACACAATGATGCAATGTCACAACAACGCGATGCCACTCATAGTGTCACAGTGCCGTAGTAGAGACAGATGTACACAATGCTGTATGTACTATATTCAGAGATGATTATACACTCCGTTGCAACTCTGTTTACCCTTAAGCAAAAACCCACCATTTTAATTGAAAACTGCATTGCCACCACTGTAGTTTAAAGGTTGTCAGCCCTCCTGGGGCCCCCTAGGCCTGGGGGCCTGGGCCCAAGCAGTTGCCTGTGTTGCCTGTTGGCCTTTGATTATATTTGTATTTGACCAGAAGTTGGTAAGGTGTAAAAAAAAAAAAAAAAATCAACAGCCTGTAACATGTACATAACACATTATGTTTTAGATTGTTGGCAGGGGTGCTGTAGGGCAACTTAAGGGAACTCAGACTGGGTCTAAGGGCTCTGTGCTGAAGGGGGGGGGGCAAATAACAGCATTTCCTTTCAAGAATAACTGTCACCTCTTAATGTCTCAGGTGATCCAAAGGAGAATGGATGGTAGTGTGAACTTCTACAGGCCCTGGGCCGATTACAAGGAGGGCTTTGGAAACAAGAGTGGAGAGTACTGGCTGGGTGAGGCATTTGTACAGTTAATAATACTGAAGTTAAATGAGCCCTATGTAAGAAATGTATTAAAATTAATCATAAAATGGCCCTGATATGACAGGAATCATGTTAATTTGAAATACTTATATCACCGACAATGCTAGTCCAGCCAGAATATTCTCATGTCAAAAGCTAAATTACAGCGCCTATCTGCCAATCGCCAAGTCAGTACTGTTTTGGCATCCATACCACTGAGCTGCTATAGATGTTTTGGATTATGCTCTATGGTATTTTGGAATGCAGTTGCAGTAACAGTTGTGGACAGAAATGACATAAGGCTCCTTTAAGACTGGCTTGGTAAGACATTTATACACAGCAAATTTTATAGTGTTAAATCAACTCTGAGAGAGTCAGTTTTAACGCCTGTGTTTATTTTGTCCCAATCGTTGTAGTGTTAATTTAATTTAACACTCCTTCCTTACATATTTAACTCCTTTACAGTTAAATCAACTTTTTGCAGTGTAATTTCAACTCTTTAATTTTACACTTACACTCTTAAATTAACACTTTTGCTAAACACTGGAAAATGAACTCTGAGAGTTATTAATATTGAAGCTGAGACTTGATTTTTATTCCAACGCCTATTTGTTGCACCGGTCCTTCAGGCCTACAGAACATTTTTCTCCTCACATGGGGGAGTAAGTATGAGCTGAAGGTGGAGATGGAGGACTTTGACGGAGGAGAGGTCTACGCTCTGTACAACTCCTTCTCTGTAGAATCAGAAGATGATGGCTACAGACTCCGTGTGATGGACTTCAGGAATGGTGGTGCAGGTACATAGTCTCATTTGACCAAGGCTGCAAATGAGTGCATAACTTGTTTATGTGCTGCACACATAGCATATAGTCCTACATTATGATAATTGGTGTGTAAGGTGGGTAACTGGTTTCTTCTTTCAGGTGATTCTCTGCGATATCAGAATGGATACAGGTTCTCTACCTTTGATCGGGACCAGGACGGCATGCATGTGAACTGCGCAGCATACCATTGGGGAGGTTTTTGGTTTAACCGGTGTTACTACAGCTACCACTACTACGCGATGGGGGCTAGTCCAAATGGTCAGTACAAATGGAAGAACTACAATAATGGGGTATATGGGGTGATTTGGTCTGACTGGAAGGGCCGCTCCTACTCACTGAAGACCTTCACCATGAAGATCAAAAGAGTGTCCCTTCCTGACATAGATTAGTTAGTAGCTGCAGACACATACTGCCCTGTCTAGTTCAAGAACTAGAAACTGTGATTAATTTCCATTTCTTTAGAAAAATGAAATAATCAGTGGGTGTCAGATCTTCATTATTTTTACATAGACCTTCGTCATATTAACTCTCTTTACCGACATGCATTTAATGATATTAAGTGGAAGTAGTAGTAGTACCAGACAGTTCAAAATTGATGAGAAATTAACATGGTTATTTTAAATCCCAAAACACTTTTACCAGTACCAGTAGATACAAAATCTGTTCTTTTTTTCCTTCCAAGTTGAATTTCTGACTTTCAGTTAATTAAAACCATGACATGTATTTTAATCATTGGGTTAAACGTGGGGATTCCTCTCGTGTCTTGATTCTGTTTCAAAAGCAAATAAATGTGAGAGAACAGCTAGAAATGGTGTGTCTGTTGGACTGCATTATAAGTGAGGAGTCCACAGGAAAAACAGGCAGGGTCACAAAATGCAGAAACTGAGAAAATGTAAAAAAAGTTTAATTTTTGAAAATGTAAAATTTTACAATCAATGCTATTTAAAAAAAATACTAAACTACTAAATGTAAAATTTTAATTTTATGAGTCAATGCTATTTTAAAGTACTTATAGCTTGAGACTATGCTCATTTATTCACAGGATTACTTTTTAACAAGCTGCGGTGTCAATGCAACTACCGATGTAGGGAGTAGCTTGAAAAAAATGTGATTTTGTGACTATGCCCGTTTTTCCCATGGACTCCTAAAATGTTTATACGCATGTTTACACCAAAACAATGTACATTCTTTCACATGACTATTGTAACTAAAATATTAGATTTATGCGGATTTTCTTTTTAAATCTAGCAGTGTGGAGATAGCCCTGGACTTAGAGAAACACACACATATACACATCTTGAATGGTCTGGTTTGTTAATTTCTTCACAAAGGTTGTATTACATCATGAAGAATTGATTGTGCCCAGGTGTTTTCTGGTGAATTCGACAGCACATATTTATCTTACGTTAGGCCATCTGTTTTCACTGCCATTACATACTTGGATGTAGATATACTGACTCGTGTGTGACAACAGTACATGGCTCTTACTTTGTACTTTAATACCTTACTCCTCAATGGCTTTAAAACAAGTTACATGTGTGTAATACCTTTAGGTGTAAAGCTGCATAATTAGACAAGTCATTGAGTTGACCAATGGCTTCCCCTGCCACATCCATATAAACTCCACGTCTTACTTATCAAGCTTTACTGCTATTTGCTTTGGACGATCTTCAGTAACACAATATTTTGTCTGGCCTGACAGCTATCAGTTATGTGAGTGTGTGATTACCATGTGCATAATTTTAATAAGAACATTTTGAACTTTGAATTCATAAGGGACCAGTAGCGGTTTTAGGCACGGGCGAACAGGGCCGCCATTTTGTGGGGGGCGCCACGAGTGCTTGGGGGGGAAGTCGCTCTGTGCATCATATCGCTGCAATCGGCACATTGGCGCCCCCTTACTGCAGGCGCCCTGTAAGGTGGCTGAGAGGTGGTCTCGCCCGGGGAGTAAAACACTGTAGAACCGCCACTGTAAGGGACAGTAAGACAGAGGCCATGATAGTGAACTTCTCCAGCCAACCCAACAGAAATGCGATCCTTCAGTCCATCCTCTCCTCTAGCATCACCACGTGGCCAGCTGCTTCCACTGGCAGGGTCAAACACAGACGTGTTGCCCTAGATCAGGGCTATTCAATTAGTTTTCCATTTGGGCCACATTTCGAATCCAAGAACTTAAGTTGGGCCACAAATTTTCCAGACTTACTAACAAGTGGTCATTTTTCAGTAATTACATATAGTAATAATAATAATAATAATAATAATAATAATAATAATAATAATAATAATAATAATAATAGATTCATACATCATGAGTTAATAATATCTGGGAATGCAAAATAAATATTCTAACATTATTTATTGATTGATATTTGTTAACCAAAATGCATATATTACGTTCTGGAGACTAGTGAACGGTATTTTATTTTTCAAGCGCAACATCACTTTGGCCGCATCTGGGCCGCAGCCTGGCCGCGTCTGGGCCGCATGTGGCCCGCGGGCCTCCAATTGAATAGGCCTGCCCTAGATTGTTTGTTCTGCTGACAGGGTGACTTGGTGTAATCTGCCACCTCCCCAGTGCCTGTGCAACTCAAGGACCCTAAAGCGAAACTCAATTAATCGATCAACTGATGAATTGATCAGTCAAATTAACCAACCAACCAACCAATCAACCAATCAATCAATGTTGTTGTTCAAAGTCCAATATCTCCAAATTTATGGTGTCAGAGCTCTGCTTTACAACCAAAGATAATGCGAGTCATGAAATAAAGCAAAGCAAAGCAAAAAAAAAAACCAAAAAAAAATACACAAAATGACTTAAAACAGAAGAAAAGAGAAAATTAAACTTACAACAGTAATAAATAGTAAATGAAGTAAATAAGTCAACTCATTGAAAAACTCCCCTCTGGCATGAGTCTACACTGCGGTGCTTTAGTTCAAAGCCTTGAGCCACAGTGTTACACTGTCGTCCAAAAATTAGTTATCAACAAAGTAGAGACAAAGCTACGCCAAGTAGTGGTAAATGACAAAACCCTCGAGGTTTATTGTAACGGATCTGGGAGCTTAATACAGCGTGCACTTAAGGCTGTGACCATGCAAACTCCATTATACGGGACACACCGCCCTCCTTATATACAGGTGTGACGCCTTTGTTTCGTGTGGCGGGAGATCCGGGAGATCTGGTCGGGGGCTGGGATAGGCCTACGCGCCGCAATGGAAGCACGCCCCAACACACATGCATCTTTGATTTTTCTACTACAACACCATCAGTCTCCTGCTTCAAATTACAAACACCTATCTGTGGATCACAACATAATGAAATTATGAAAATATATAGAGGTTTTTCTTTCTTTTGTTGTGGGAAACTGTATTTTTCTTATCACCAGTTTATCTTGTGACCTCAACTTTATATTGTTTCTGACAAACACGCTATCACTTTGTACATTTAGGGTTTTTGTAGCTCTTAGGGAACACAGGTGTTTGTATATGCAAACAAACTGAGCAATAAACCCATTTCTAACTAGAGAGCACTCGGAGAGTACAAAGATACAAGGATACAAGGATCAAAGATTGTTTATTGTCACATGCAAAGACATACTGGGTAGAGTAGGACATGCAGTGAAATTGGCGAGTACAGACCTCTGCCAAGACAAGATCACTGAATCATAAGATGTGGAATATTACCAGGATCGATGGCACTGATTGGCGTCACAGAAGAGGCCAAGCACCCTAGGCATTCCTTGAGGAGTTACAGTATAGCCTAATGTGGCAATGTGCCCTGTCTCCCAATAGTAAAGAATCTTTTAAACATTCCTGGAACCAGACAGCGATCTGGATCACAACCGAAATCTAATCATTTTTAATTGGCCCATTTCTTTCCCAGAAAACGTCATGCAAATACATTTATAGCCTTTTGCATAAAGTTGCTAACAAACAAAACAAAACAGACAACTCAAGGCAAGCAAAACACAACCTCTGAGCCTTGGCTGAGGACGTAATTATGTGTTCGTAGAGGTTCTCTTATAATGTCATAAAATTTATGTAAAATGAGTTTAAGTATAATCTTGTTAATTGTACTATTGTCTCCACTTATATATCTTTGCTTGTGACATCTTCACGCTGAAGTCCCTGAGCACCTGTTTTACCAGGTCTCGGTGTTATACTGCCACCTGTTGGCAATCCATTAAAAAAGCCTCCGCTCCTTTCTCAGTGTGTGATGGCTCTGTGGTTTTATAGGCCTACATATTTATTTAGTTTATATCCAATATTATACGATTTCACAGATACAGGCTTGAGAAGATTCCTTGCTTAGAAGGCTATTGCTGTAAGCTCACCCTAAAATCTTATTTGGTGATTCCAAACTGAAAATGTTTGTTTTACAGTCTTGTTTTCCAGCAGGAAGTGTAAACTTCTAAGCCAATGTTAAAGAATTACAATTTGAAACTGCATTAACTTTTCAAGTCTTGCAGTCAAGACTTTTTAACATAAGGTTGTCCACCAGCCACAAATGCCATATTGACCACCTCTCTAAAATGTGAACACTGGGTATCAGTATTCAGTTACCTGAAGACCAACCCGAGTAAAAGGCAAAAACCTACTGACCCTCGTCACCCTTCTACTTTGCTCTCTGCACCTCTGATAAGCCTCGTTCTGTGGTTGTGGGACAGGGTGTCCTGTTTTCTTTAGAATATAATATAAAGAGTGGGCAACACTGACAAAAACCCGGACTGGACTGTAATGATCTTAGAGCGGCTAATAAGCATAGGAGTCTGTGGCACTGCCTATAAGTGACCTACTTTGTCCAGACCAGCGATCTGAAAGTTTTACCCTCCATCACGGAGTTCCACAGGAATCAGTACTGTGACAGGGCCACTTCTTTTCACTGTCTACATCCTTCCCCTTGAGAACATCCATAGGCACTATGGAATCCAATTTTACTCATACGCTGATGGCACCCAGCTTCATACAGACATGGATGACAAGAAACCACCTCAAGTTAAATAGCAATAAAACTGAACTTCTTCTTATTGGGACCACAACGACACACAAAAACAAAACAACATCACTTCAGCCGGTTGCTTAATTTTAATATGAGTGTCGTTGATGGCTCCCAGGCACTGTGGCATTCCATATAAAAGCAGAAACCCGGCGACCAGTTCCTCTGCCTCAGAGGTGGTCTCGCCCGGGTAGTAAAACACTGTAGAACTGCCACTGACCGCATCACAGTCGGTCTGCTTTCGATGTACAGTAGGGTCGCAGCATCTCCGTGAGTTTAACAAGTGATGGTCCTGACATTCTGAAATTTTCCATCCTGTCCTCGTCGATTACATGGCCAGATTCAAAATTGACCCACCACTGGCTGGTGTGACCTGGTCTCACCCATAATCGGTGCCTCTGATGAATTTGAATTTTAGTAAATTATTATTTTGTGTCCAAAATCTACCAGCCACTTTAATATTTTACCAGCATTTGGCTAGTGGCTGGTGCAAATTTCCGTCCCATAGACAAACCCTTTACTGTGTGTCCTGTGTACCATATCTACCGTGAGAAGCAGGATAGTAGGCCTGGCCTACTCCTGTTTTAGATTCACTGTGATCAAGGGGGTTTTATTATTGTTTCATAGGGGTGAGAATTTCATTTTATTTTATTCATTGTTTTTCTAAATGAAAAAAAAAAGATTCCATCTCATTCCATCAGAATTTGCTCCCTAAATTGGACAGATATTGAGCAAGTTGCTCCTTTTGTAAGTTGCTTTGGATATAAGTGTCTGCTAAGTTTAATGTAATGTGAAGTTGCCGAGTACAAATATCTTGGCATTTGGTCAGATGACAACCTGCCTTTGCTTATTTTGGCATCTTTACCAGTCAGACCAGCAATGTAATTTAAGCCTTGTTTTTAAAAGCCTTGTGGTTTTAGGCCTATTGCCAGAGGTGTTTTTCCATGACTTGTAGTTCCAGTAACTGCAGGCATTTCCTCTGGTATATTTCCTTGTTTTGCTTAAATTGTTTTGCACAGCTTGTATTACGTAGTGTTGTATTTGTAGTGCTGTCTGTCTGTCTGTCTGTCTGTCTGTCTGTCTGTCTGTGTGTCTTTCACTCTGTTCCACGCACAACTCTCAATGGCCCATCTGGTCCATTGAGCCCAAATTTGGTAGGTGTCTTGCTAATGCCAAGAGTGATTCATGTTGTTGGGACAAACAATGCCAAATATATTGGTAAAACAAGGTTCAATTACCTTTTGTCTGTGTCTCAACAACACGGCTGCATCAACGGGCTCTGCACTAGTGAGGATAATGAAGGTGAACACATACAAACACATATAGAAAACTAGAAAAGCACTCAGAGAGTGAAGACCTCCACCGCCCATTTCCCCCTAATTTTTAAAAATTTCATCACTGGGATTTCCCATGTTCATTTTTTGTAACCCTACCCCTAACCCTATGGTACAGTGTAGTGTAAGTACATAATGTTACATAACCTATTATTACACACGTTGTTACACTGTACCTAATTGATGTAAGAGGGACAGTAAAGTGTAACTGAAAACTTTTTAGGATCCTTCTAGGGGACCTTTTTGTTTCTCAGTTGTTGTGTTTTCCATAGCAATGTCTGCAGTGAACATGCAGCATTCAGACTATCCACTTGATACCTAATTCCCAAAAACTGTGTTTAGTGCAATCAGTCTGCCATCTCCACATTATCAGTGTCTCATGCTGGACATTCCGATGCCATTAGCCTGATAGCCAGTAACTGTTCACAACTTGTTTTGCTGGTTTATAACACATGTGGTTGGATAATCCCCACCTTACTAATGTTGACATTTTACTATAAAAGCAGTGGTGAGGATGAACAGGGAGATACCACTGCATCTCGGCTGCACAAAGGTAAGATTCTAATAACTACATACATCGCAATACTTGACAGTGCAATTTCAATACTTTTACTGTAATTTATGAGATCATAACAAAACTGATTTAACTTTAAAAAGTGTTTAACATTTGAAATGTTAACTTGATGTTGTCACAGTGTTTACCAAAGCTCAGATGTGACAGAAATCTCAGCTGAGCAGCATCATGGTAAGTTAAGACGAAGCGGTCATGCTTGTTTTCTCTCTTTGAATTTTCTTTAAAATGTAAAGTAAATTGGCAATTAAAACATAATAATAATAATAATAATAATAATAATAATAATAATAATAATTATTATTATTATTATTATTATATCTGCCCTTTACATCTCTTTTTCTGTCTTTTTCCCTCTCTTTCTTTTTTTTTCTCTTTCTCTCTCCATCTGTGGCCCCCCCTGGCAGATTTACTGGTGTCTTGCACTGCTGCTCCCCTTTATGGTGCAGTCCCAGGACACTATCCTGCCCATGGACTGTGAGGACATCTTCAAAAATGGAACAAAACACAGTGGCGTCTACACCATCTACCCTGTGGGGAAGAACTCCGCCATGGAGGTGTACTGTGACATGGGCTGCACAGAGAATGAAGACCATGAGGGAGGCCAGTGGACCGTGAGTAACAGCTTCCTCACTCATAATAATAATAATAGTAATAATAATAATAATAATAGTAATAATAATAATAATAATAATAATAATAATAGTAATAATAATAATAGTAATAATAATAATAACCTTTACTTGTATAGCACAATTCATACATACAAGATGCAGCTCAAAGTGCTTTACAGTTTGGCAAGGTCACAACAAGACAACATTTCTTGCAGTCCAGTGGCATCGGAGCAGTTGAACACAATAATGAAATGGCGCAATGACGTAATGACGAAATGCCCCGCTAATGCGGGCTCTTGTGTGACACAATGATGCAATGTCACAACAACGCAATGCCACTCATAGTGTCATTGTGCCGCAGTAGAGACAGATGTACACAATGCTGTATGTACTATATTCAGAGATGATTATACACTCCGTTGCAACTCACCAGCAAAAACCCACCATTTTAATTGAAAACTGCATTGCCACCACTGTAGTTTAAAGGTTGTCAGCCCTCCTGGGGCCCCCTAGGCCTGGGGGCCCGGGCCCAAGCAGTTGCCTGTGTTGCCTGTTGGCCTTTGATTATATTTGTATTTGACCAGAAGTTGGTAAGGTGTAAAAAAAATCAACAGCCTGTAACACATTATGTTTTAGATTGTTGGCAGTTTTACACAGGGGTGCTGTAGGGCAACTTAAGGGAACTCAGACTGGGTCTAAGGGCTCTGTGCTGAAGGGGGGGGGGGGGGGGAAATAACAGCATTTCCTTTCAAGAATAACTGTCACCTCTTAATGTCTCAGGTGATCCAAAGGAGAATGGATGGTAGTGTGAACTTCTACAGGCCCTGGGACGATTACAAGGAGGGCTTTGGAAACAAGAGTGGAGAGTACTGGCTGGGTGAGGCATTTGTACAGTTAATAATACTGAAGTTAAATGAGCCCTATGTAAGAAATGTATTAAAATTAATCATAAAATGGCCCTGATATGACAGGAATCATGTTAATTTGAAATACTTATATCACCGACAATGCTAGTCCAGCCAGAATATTCTCATGTCAAAAGCTAAATTACAGCGCCTATCTGCCAATCGCCAAGTCAGTACTGTTTTGGCATCCATACCACTGAGCTGCTATAGATGTTTTGGATTATGCTCTATGGTATTTTGGAATGCAGTTGCAGTAACAGTTGTGGACAGAAATGACATAAGGCTCCTTTAAGACTGGCTTGGTAAGACATTTATACACAGCAAATTTTATAGTGTTAAATCAACTCTGAGAGAGTCAGTTTTAACGCCTGTGTTTATTTTGTCCCAATCGTTGTAGTGTTAATTTAATTTAACACTCCTTCCTTACATATTTAACTCCTTTACAGTTAAATCAACTTTTTGCAGTGTAATTTCAACTCTTTAATTTTACACTTACACTCTTAAATTAACACTTTTGCTAAACACTGGAAAATGAACTCTGAGAGTTATTAATATTGAAGCTGAGACTTGATTTTTATTCCAACGCCTATTTGTTGCACCGGTCCTTCAGGCCTACAGAACATTTTTCTCCTCACATGGGGGAGTAAGTATGAGCTGAAGGTGGAGATGGAGGACTTTGACGGAGGAGAGGTCTACGCTCTGTACAACTCCTTCTCTGTAGAATCAGAAGATGATGGCTACAGACTCCGTGTGATGGACTTCAGGAATGGTGGTGCAGGTACATAGTCTCATTTGACCAAGGCTGCAAATGAGTGCATAACTTGTTTATGTGCACACATAGCATATAGTCCTACATTATGATAATTGGTGTGTAAGGTGGGAAACTGGTTTCTTCTTTCAGGTGATTCTCTGCGATATCAGAATGGATACAGGTTCTCTACCTTTGATCGGGACCAGGACGGCATGCATGTGAACTGCGCAGCATACCATAGGGGAGGTTTTTGGTTTAACCGGTGTTACTACAGCTGGCACTACTACGCGATGGGGGCTAGTCCAAATGGTCAGTACAAATGGAAGAACTACAATAATGGGGTAGATGGGGTGATTTGGTCTGACTGGAAGGGCCGCTCCTACTCACTGAAGAGCTTCACCATGAAGATCAAAAGAGTGTCCCTTCCTGACATAGATTAGTTAGTAGCTGCAGACACATACTGCCCTGTCTAGTTCAAGAACTAGAAACTGTGATTAATTTCCATTTCTTTAGAAAAATGAAATAATCAGTGGGTGTCAGATCTTCATTATTTTTACATAGACCTTCGTCATATTAACTCTCTTTACCGACATGCATTTAATGATATTAAGTGGAAGTAGTAGTAGTACCAGACAGTTCAAAATTGATGAGAAATTAACATGGTTATTTTAAATCCCAAAACACTTTTACCAGTACCAGTAGATACAAAATCTGTTCTTTTTTTTTCTTCTATGTTGAATTTCTGACTTTTAGTTAAATAAAACCTTGAAATGTATTTTAATCATTGGGTTAAACGTGGGGATTCCTCTCTTGTCTTGATTCTTTTTCAAAAGCAAATAAATGTGAGAGAACAGCTAGAAATGGTGTGTCTGTTGGACTGCATCATAATTGAGGAGTCCACGGGAAAAACAGGCAGGGTCACAAAATGCAGAAACTGAGAAAATGTAAAAAAGTTTAATTTTTGAAAATGAATATTATGAGTCAGTGCTATTTTAAAATAATTATAGCTTGAGACTATGCTCGTTTATTCACAGGATTACTTTTTTAACAAGCTGTGGTTTCAATGCAACTACCGATGTAGGGAGTAGCTTGAAAAATGTGATTTTGTGACTATGCCCGTTTTTCCCATGGACTCCTAAAATGTTTATACGCATGTTTACACCAAAACATTCTTTCACATGACTATTGTAACTAAAATATTAGATTTATGCGGATTTTCTTTTTAAATCTAGCAGTGTGGAGACAGCCCTGGACTTAGAGAAACACACGCATATACACATCTTAAATGGTCTGGTTTGTTAATTTCTTCACAAAGGTTGTATTACATCATGAAGAATTGAATGTGCCCAGGTGTTTTCTGGTGAATTCGACAGCACATATTTATCTTACGTTAGGCCATCTGTTTTCACTGCCATTACATACTTGGATGTAGATATACTGACTCGTGTGTGACAACAGTACATGGCTCTTACTTTGTACTTTAATACCTTACTCCTCAATGGCTTTAAAACAAGTTACATGTGTATAATACCTTCAGGTGTAAAGCTGCATAATTTGACAAGTCATTGAGTTGGCCAATGGCTTCCCCTGCCACATCCATATAAACTCCACGTCTTACTTATCAAGCTTTACTGCTATTTGCTTTGGACGATCTTCAGTGACGCAATATTTTGTCTGGCCTGACAGCTATCAGTTATGTGAGTGCGTGACTACCATGTGCATAATTTTACTAAGAACATTTTAAACTTTGAATTCATAAGGGACCAGTAGTGGTTTTAGGCATGGGCGAACGGGGCAGCCGCCCGGGGCCGCCATTTCGTGGGGGGCGCCACGAGTGCTTGGGGGGGGGAGTAGCTCTGTGCATCATATCGCTGCAATCGGCACATTGGCGCCCCCTTACTGCAGGCGCCCTGTAAGGTGGCTGAGAGGTGGTCTCGCCCGGGGAGTAAAACACTGTAGAACCGCCACTGTAAGGGACAGTAAGACAGAGGCCATGATGGTGAACTTCTAGCCAGCCAACCCAACAGAAATGCCATCCTTCAGTCCATCCTCTCCACTAGCATCACCACATGGCCAGCTGCTTCCACTGGCAGGGTCAAACACAGACGTGTTGCCCTAGATCAGGGCTATTCAATTAGTTTTCCATTTGGGCCACATTTCGAATCCAAGAACTTAAGTTGGGCCACAAATTTTCCACACTTACTAACAAGTGGTCATTTTTCAGTAATTACATATAGTAATAATAATAATAATAATAATAATAATAGATTCATACATCATGAGTTAATAATATCTGGGAATGCAAAATAAATATTCTAACATTATTTATTGATTGATATTTGTTAACCAAAATGCATATATTACGTTCTGGAGACTAGTGAACGGTATTTTATTTTTCAAGCGCAACATCACTTTGGCCGCATCTGGGCCGCAGCCTGGCCGCATCTGGGCCGCATGTGGCCCGCGGGCCTCCAATTGAATAGGCCTGCCCTATATTGTTTGTTCTGCTGACAGGGTGACTTGGTGTAATCTGCCACCTCCCCAGTGCCTGTGCAACTCAAGGACCCTAAAGCGAAACTCAATTAATCGATCAACTGATGAATTGATCAGTCAAATTAACCAACCAACCAACCAATCAACCAATCAATCAATGTTGTTGTTCAAAGTCCAATATCTCCAAATTTATGGTGTCAGAGCTCTGCTTTACAACCAAAGATAATGCGAGTCATGAAATAAAGCAAAGCAAAGCAAAACAAAAAAAAAAAAATACACAAAATTACTTAAAACAGAAGAAAAGAGAAAATTAAACTTACAACAGTAATAAATAGTAAATGAAGTAAATAAGTCAACTCATTGAAAAACTCCCCTCTGGCATGAGTCTACACTGCGGTGCTTTAGTTCAAAGCCTTGAGCCACAGTGTTACACTGTCGTCCAAAAATTAACTATCAACAAAGTAGAGACAAAGCCACGCCAAGTAGTGGTAAATGACAAAACCCTCGAGGTTTATTGTAACGGATCTGGGAGCTTAATACAGCGTGCACTTAAGGCTGTGACCATACAAACTCCATTATACGGGGCACACCGCCCTCCTTATATACAGGTGTGACGCCTTTGTTTCGTGTGGCGGGAGATCCGGGAGATCTGGTCGGGGGCTGGGATACGCGCCGCAATGGAAGCACGCCCCAACACACATGCATCTTTGATTTTTCTACTACAACACCATCAGTCTCCTGCTCCAAATTACAAACACCTATCTGTGGATCACAACATAATGAAATTATGAAAATATATAGAGGTTTTTCTTTCTTTTGTTGTGGGAAACTGTATTTTTCTTATCACCAGTTTATCTTGTGACCTCAACTTTATATTGTTTCTGACAAACCCGCTATCACTTTGTACATTTAGGGTTTTTGTAGCTCTTAGGGAACACAGGTGTTTGTATATGCAAACAAACTGAGCAATAAACCCATTTCTAACTAGAGAGCACTCGGAGAGTACAAAGATACAAGGATACAAGGATCAAAGATTGTTTATTGTCACATGCAAAGACATACTGGGTAGAGTAGGACATGCAGTGAAATTGGCGAGTACAGACCTCTGCCAAGACAAGATCACTGAATCATAAGATGTGGAATATTACCAGGATCGATGGCACTGATTGGCGTCACAGAAGAGGCCAAGCACCCTAGGCATTCCTTGAGGAGTTACAGTATAGCCTAATGTGGCAATGTGCCCTGTCTCCCAATAGTAAAGAATCTTTTAAACATTCCTGGAACCAGACAGCGATCTGGATCACGACCGAAATCTAATCATTTTTTAATTGGCCCATTTCTTTCCCAGAAAATGTCATGCAAATACATTTATAGCCTTTTGCATAAAGTTGCTAACAAACAAAACAAAACGGACAACTCAAGGCAAGCAAAACACAACCTCTGAGCCTTGGCTGAGGACGTAATTATGTGTTCGTAGAGGTTCTCTTATAATGTCATAAAATTTATGTAAAATGATTTTAGGTATAATCTTGTTAATTGTACTATTGTCTCCACTTATATATCTTTGCTTGTGACATCTTCACGCTGAAGTCCCTGAGCACCTGTTTTACCAGGTCTCGGTGTTATACTGCCACCTGTTGGCAATCCATTAAAAAAGCCTCTGCTCCTTTCTCTGTGGTTTTATAGGCCTACATATTTATTTAGTTTATATCCAATATTATACGATTTCACAGATACAAGGTTGAGAAGACTCCTTGCTTAGAAGGCTATTGCTGTAAGCTCACCCTAAAATCTTATTTGGTGATTCCAAACTGAAAATGTTTGTTTTACAGTTTTATTTTCCAGAAGGAAGTGTAAACTTCTAAGCCAATGTTAAAGAATTACAATTTGAAACTGCATTAACTTTTCAAGTCTTGCAGTCAAGACTTTTTAACATAAGGTTGTCCACCAGCCACAAATGCCATATTGACCACCTCTCTAAAATGTGAACACTGGGTATCAGTATTCAGTTACCTGAAGACCAACCCGAGTAAAAGGCAAAAACCTACTGACCCTCGTCACCCTTCTACTTTGCTCTCTGCACCTCTGATAAGCCTCGTTCTGTGGTTGTGGGACAGGGTGTCCTGTTTTCTTTAGAATATAATATAAAGAGTGGGCAACACTGACAAAAACCCGGACTGGACTGTAATGATCTTAGAGCGGCTAATAAGCATAGGAGTCTGTGGCACTGCCTATAAGTGACCTACTTTGTCCAGACCAGCGATCTGAAAGTTTTACCCTCCATCACGGAGTTCCACAGGAATCAGTACTGTGACAGGGCCACTTCTTTTCACTGTCTACATCCTTCCCCTTGAGAACACCCATAGGCACTATGGAATCCAATTTTACTCATACGCTGATGGCACCCAGCTTCATACAGACATGGATGACAAGAAACCACCTCAAGTTAAATAGCAATAAAACTGAACTTCTTCTTATTGGGACCACAACGACACACAAAAACAAAACAACATCACTTCAGCCGGTTGCTTAATTTTAATATGAGTGTCGTTGATGGCTCCCAGGCACTGTGGCATTCCATATAAAAGCAGAAACCCGGCGACCAGTTCCTCTGCCTCAGAGGTGGTCTCGCCCGGGTAGTAAAACACTGTAGAACTGCCACTGACCGCATCACAGTCGGTCTGCTTTCGATGTACAGTAGGGTCGCAGCATCTCCGTGAGTTTAACAAGTGATGGTCCTGACATTCTGAAATTTTCCATCCTGTCCTCGTCGATTACATGGCCAGATTCAAAATTGACCCACCACTGGCTGGTGTGACCTGGTCTCACCCATAATCGGTGCCTCTGATGAATTTGAATTTTAGTAAATTATTATTTTGTGTCCAAAATCTACCAGCCACTTTAATATTTTACCAGCATTTGGCTAGTGGCTGGTGCAAATTTCCGTCCCATAGACAAACCCTTTACTGTGTGTCCTGTGTACCATATCTACCGTGAGAAGCAGGATAGTAGGCCTGGCCTACTCCTGTTTTAGATTCACTGTGATCAAGGGGGTTTTATTATTGTTTCATAGGGGTGAGAATTTAATTTTATTTTATTCATTGTTTTTCTAAATGAAAAAAAAAAAGATTCCATCTCATTCCATCAGAATTTGCTCCCTAAATTGGACAGATATTGAGCAAGTTGCTCCTTTTGTAAGTTGCTTTGGATATAAGTGTCTGCTAAGTTTAATGTAATGTGAAGTTGCCGAGTACAAATATCTTGGCATTTGGTCAGATGACAACCTGCCTTTGCTTATTTTGGCATCTTTACCAGTCAGACCAGCAATGTAATTTAAGCCTTGTTTTTAAAAGCCTTGTGGTTTTAGGCCTATTGCCAGAGGTGTTTTTCCATGACTTGTAGTTCCAGTAACTGCAGGCATTTCCTCTGGTATATTTCCTTGTTTTGCTTAAATTGTTTTGCACAGCTTGTATTACGTAGTGTTGTATTTGTAGTGCTGTCTGTCTGTCTGTCTGTCTGTCTGTCTATCTGTCTGTGTGTCTTTCACTCTGTTCCACGCACAACTCTCAATGGACCATCTGGTCCATTGAGCCCAAATTTGGTAGGTGTCTTGCTAATGCCAAGAGTGATTCATGTTGTTGGGACAAACAATGCCAAATATATTGGTAAAACAAGGTTCAATTACCTTTTGTCTGTGTCTCAACAACACGGCTGCATCAACGGGCTCTGCACTAGTGAGGATAATGAAGGTGAACACATACAAACACATATAGAAAACTAGAAAAGCACTCAGAGAGTGAAGACCTCCACCGCCCATTTCCCCCTAATTTTTAAAAATTTCATCACTGGGATTTCCCATGTTCATTTTTTGTAACCCTACCCCTAATCCTATGGTACAGTGTAGTGTAAGTACATAATGTTACATAACCTATTATTACACACGTTGTTACACTGTACCTAATTGATGTAAGAGGGACAGTAAAGTGTAACTGAAAACTTTTTAGGATCCTTCTAGGGGACCTTTTTGTTTCTCAGTTGTTGTGTTTTCCATAGCAATGTCTGCAGTGAACATGCAGCATTCAGACTATCCACTTGATACCTAATTCCCAAAAACTGTGTTTAGTGCAATCAGTCTGCCATCTCCACATTATCAGTGTCTCATGCTGGACATTCCGATGCCATTAGCCTGATAGCCAGTAACTGTTCACAACTTGTTTTGCTGGTTTATAACACATGTGGTTGGATAATCCCCACCTTACTAATGTTGACATTTTACTATAAAAGCAGTGGTGAGGATGAACAGGGAGATACCACTGCATCTCGGCTGCACAAAGGTAAGATTCTAATAACTACATACATCGCAATACTTGACAGTGCAATTTCAATACTTTTACTGTAATTTATGAGATCATAACAAAACTGATTTAACTTTAAAAAGTGTTTAACATTTGAAATGTTAACTTGATGTTGTCACAGTGTTTACCAAAGCTCAGATGTGACAGAAATCTCAGCTGAGCAGCATCATGGTAAGTTAAGACGAAGCGGTCATGCTTGTTTTCTCTCTTTGAATTTTCTTTAAAATGTAAAGTAAATTGGCAATTAAAACATAATAATAATAATAATAATAATAATAATAATAATAATAATAATAATTATTATTATTATATCTGCCCTTTACATCTCTTTTTCTGTCTTTTTCCCTCTCTTTCTTTTTTTTTCTCTTTCTCTCTCCATCTGTGGCCCCCCCTGGCAGATTTACTGGTGTCTTGCACTGCTGCTCCCCTTTATGGTGCAGTCCCAGGACACTATCCTGCCCATGGACTGTGAGGACATCTTCAAAAATGGAACAAAACACAGTGGCGTCTACACCATCTACCCTGTGGGGAAGAACTCCGCCATGGAGGTCTACTGTGACATGGGCTGCACTGAGAATGAAGACCATAAGGGAGGCCAGTGGACCGTGAGTAACAGCTTCCTCACTCATAATAATAATAATAGTAATAATAATAATAATAATAGTAATAATAATAATAGTAATAATAATAATAATCTTTACTTGTATAGCACAATTCATACATACAAGATGCAGCTCAAAGTGCTTTACAGTTTGGCAAGGTCACAACAAGACAACATTTCTTGCAGTCCAGTGGCATCGGAGCAGTTGAACACAATAATGAAATGGCGCAATGACGTAATGACGAAATGCCCCGTTAATGCGGGCTCTTGTGTGACACAATGATGCAATGTCACAACAACGCAATGCCACTCATAGTGTCATTGTGCCGCAGTAGAGACAGATGTACACAATGCTGTATGTACTATATTCAGAGATGATTATACACTCCGTTGCAACTCACCAGCAAAAACCCACCATTTTAATTGAAAACTGCATTGCCAACACTGTAGTTTAAAGGTTGTCAGCCCTCCTGGGGCCCCCTAGGCCTGGGGGCCCGGGCCCAAGCAGTTGCCTGTGTTGCCTGTTGGCCTTTGATTATATTTGTATTTGACCAGAAGTTGGTAAGGTGTAAAAAAAAATCAACAGCCTGTAACATGTACATAACACATTATGTTTTAGATTGTTGGCAGTTTTACACAGGGGAGCTGTAGGGCAACTTAAGGGAACTCAGACTGGGTCTAAGGGCTCTGTGCTGAAGGGGGGGGGGGGGGGGGGGGGCAAATAACAGCATTTCCTTTCAAGAATAACTGTCACCTCTTAATGTCTCAGGTGATCCAAAGGAGAATGGATGGTAGTGTGAACTTCTACAGGCCCTGGGACGATTACAAGGAGGGCTTTGGAAACAAGAGTGGAGAGTACTGGCTGGGTGAGGCATTTGTACAGTTAATAATACTGAAGTTAAATGAGCCCTATGTAAGAAATGTATTAAAATTAATCATAAAATGGCACTGATATGACAGGAATCATGTTAATTTGAAATACTTATATCACCGACAATGCTAGTCCAGCCAGAATATTCTCATGTCAAAAGCTAAGTTACAGCGCCTATCTGCCAATCGCCAAGTCAGTACTGTTTTGGCATCCATACCACTGAGCTGCTATAGATGCTTTGGATTATGCTCTATGGTATTTTGGAATGCAGTTGCAGTAACAGTTGTGGACAGAAATGACATGAGGCTCCTTTAAGACTGGCTTGGTAAGACATTTATACACAGCAAATTTTATAGTGTTAAATCAACTCTGAGAGAGTCAGTTTTAACGCCTGTGTTTATTTTGTCCCAATCGTTGTAGTGTTAATTTAACACTTCTTCCTTACATATTTAACTCCTTTACATTTAAATCAACTTTTTGCAGTGTAATTTCAACTCTTAATTTTACACTTACACTCTTAAATAAACACTTTTGCTAAACACTGGAAAATGAACTCTGATATTGAAGCTGAGACTTGAGACTTGATTTTTATTCCAACGCCCATTTGTTGCACCGTCCTTTAGGCTTACAGAACATTTTTCTCCTCACATGGGGAAGTAAGTATGAGCTGAAGGTGGAGATGGAGGACTTTGACGGAGGAGAGGTCTACGCTCTGTACAACTCCTTCTCTGTAGAATCAGAAGATGATGGCTACAGACTCCGTGTGATGGACTTCAGGAATGGTGGTGCAGGTACATAGTCTCATTTGACCAAGGCTGCAAATGAGTGCATAACTTGTTTATGTGCACACATAGCATATAGTCCTACATTATGATAATTGGTGTGTAAGGTGGGAAACTGGTTTCTTCTTTCAGGTGATTCTCTGCGATATCAGAATGGATACAGGTTCTCTACCTTTGATCGGGACCAGGACGGCATGCATGTGAACTGCGCAGCATACCATAGGGGAGGTTTTTGGTTTAACCGGTGTTACTACAGCTGGCACTACTACGCGATGGGGGCTAGTCCAAATGGTCAGTACCAATGGAAGAACTACAATAATGGGGTAGATGGGGTGATTTGGTCTGACTGGAAGGGCCGCTCCTACTCACTGAAGAGCTTCACCATGAAGATCAAAAGAGTGTCCCTTCCTGACATAGATTAGTTAGTAGCTGCAGACACATACTGCCCTGTCTAGTTCAAGAACTAGAAACTGTGATTAATTTCCATTTCTTTCGAAAAATGAAATAATCAGTGGGTGTCAGATCTTCATTATTTTTACATAGACCTTCGTCATATTAACTCTCTTTACCGACATGCATTTAATGATATTAAGTGGAAGTAGTAATACCAGACAGTTCAAAAATTGATGAGAAATTAACATGGTTATTTTAAATCCCAAAACACTTTTACCAGTACCAGTAGATACAAAATCTGTTCTTTTTTTTTCTTCTATGTTGAATTTCTGACTTTTAGTTAAATAAAACCATGAAATGTATTTTAATCATTGGGTTAAACGTGGGGATTCCTCTCTTGTCTTGATTCTGTTTCAAAAGCAAATAAATGTGAGAGAACAGCTAGAAATGGTGTGTCTGTTGGACTGCATCATAATTGAGGAGTCCACGGGAAAAACAGGCAGGGTCACAAAATGCAGAAACTGAGAAAATGTAAAAAAAGTTTAATTTTTGAAAATGTAAAATTTTACAATCAATGCTATTTAAAAAAAATACTAAACTACTAAATGTAAAATATTTTATGCTATTTTAAAATACTTATAGCTTGAGACTATGCTCGTTTATTCACAGGATTACTTTTTAACAAGCTGCGGTGTCAATGCAACTACCGATGTAGGGAGTAGCTTGAAAAAAATGTGATTTTGTGACTATGCCCGTTTTTCCCATGGACTCCTAAAATGTTTATACGCATGTTTACACCAAAACAATGTACATTCTTTCACATGACTATTGTAACTAAAATATTAGATTTATGCGGATTTTCTTTTTAAATCTAGCAGTGTGGAGATAGCCCTGGACTTAGAGAAACACACGCATATACACATCTTAAATGGTCTGGTTTGTTAATTTCTTCACAAAGGTTGTATTACATCATGAAGAATTGAATGTGCCCAGGTGTTTTCTGGTGAATTCGACAGCACATATTTATCTTACGTTAGGCCATCTGTTTTCACTGCCATTACATACTTGGATGTAGATATACTGACTCGTGTGTGACAACAGTACATGGCTCTTACTTTGTACTTTAATACCTTACTCCTCAATGGCTTTAAAACAAGTTACATGTGTATAATACCTTCAGGTGTAAAGCTGCATAATTTGACAAGTCATTGAGTTGGCCAATGGCTTCCCCTGCCACATCCATATAAACTCCACGTCTTACTTATCAAGCTTTACTGCTATTTGCTTTGGACGATCTTCAGTGACGCAATATTTTGTCTGGCCTGACAGCTATCAGTTATGTGAGTGCGTGACTACCATGTGCATAATTTTACTAAGAACATTTTAAACTTTGAATTCATAAGGGACCAGTAGTGGTTTTAGGCATGGGCGAACAGGGCAGCCGCCCGGGGCCGCCATTTCGTGGGGGGCGCCACGAGTGCTTGGGGGGGGGAGTAGCTCTGTGCATCATATCGCTGCAATCGGCACATTGGCGCCCCCTTACTGCAGGCGCCCTGTAAGGTGGCTGAGAGGTGGTCTCGCCCGGGGAGTAAAACACTGTAGAACCGCCACTGTAAGGGACAGTAAGACAGAGGCCATGATGGTGAACTTCTAGCCAGCCAACCCAACAGAAATGCCATCCTTCAGTCCATCCTCTCCACTAGCATCACCACATGGCCAGCTGCTTCCACTGGCAGGGTCAAACACAGACGTGTTGCCCTAGATCAGGGCTATTCAATTAGTTTTCCATTTGGGCCACATTTCGAATCCAAGAACTTAAGTTGGGCCACAAATTTTCCACACTTACTAACAAGTGGTCATTTTTCAGTAATTACATATAGTAATAATAATAATAATAATAATAATAATAGATTCATACATCATGAGTTAATAATATCTGGGAATGCAAAATAAATATTCTAACATTATTTATTGATTGATATTTGTTAACCAAAATGCATATATTACGTTCTGGAGACTAGTGAACGGTATTTTATTTTTCAAGCGCAACATCACTTTGGCCGCATCTGGGCCGCAGCTGGGCCGCATGTGGCCCGCGGGCCTCCAATTGAATAGGCCTGCCCTAGATTGTTTGTTCTGCTGACAGGGTGACTTGGTGTAATCTGCCACCTCCCCAGTGCCTGTGCAACTCAAGGACCCTAAAGCGAAACTCAATTAATCGATCAACTGATGAATTGATCAGTCAAATTAACCAACCAACCAACCAATCAACCAATCAATCAATGTTGTTGTTCAAAGTCCAATATCTCCAAATTTATGGTGTCAGAGCTCTGCTTTACAACCAAAGATAATGCGAGTCATGAAATAAAGCAAAGCAAAGCAAAAAAAAAAAAAAAAAAATACACAAAATGACTTAAAACAGAAGAAAAGAGAAAATTAAACTTACAACAGTAATAAATAGTAAATGAAGTAAATAAGTCAACTCATTGAAAAACTCCCCTCTGGCATGAGTCTACACTGCGGTGCTTTAGTTCAAAGCCTTGAGCCACAGTGTTACACTGTCGTCCAAAAATTAACTATCAACAAAGTAGAGACAAAGCCACGCCAAGTAGTGGTAAATGACAAAACCCTCGAGGTTTATTGTAACGGATCTGGGAGCTTAATACAGCGTGCACTTAAGGCTGTGACCATGCAAACTCCATTATACGGGACACACCGCCCTCCTTATATACAGGTGTGACGCCTTTGTTTCGTGTGGCGGGAGATCCGGGAGATCTGGTCGGGGGCTGGGATACGCGCCGCAATGGAAGCACGCCCCAACACACATGCATCTTTGATTTTTCTACTACAACACCATCAGTCTCCTGCTCCAAATTACAAACACCTATCTGTGGATCACAACATAATGAAATTATGAAAATATATAGAGGTTTTTCTTTCTTTTGTTGTGGGAAACTGTATTTTTCTTATCACCAGTTTATCTTGTGACCTCAACTTTATATTGTTTCTGACAAACACGCTATCACTTTGTACATTTAGGGTTTTTGTAGCTCTTAGGGAACACAGGTGTTTGTATATGCAAACAAACTGAGCAATAAACCCATTTCTAACTAGAGAGCACTCGGAGAGTACAAAGATACAAGGATACAAGGATCAAAGATTGTTTATTGTCACATGCAAAGACATACTGGGTAGAGTAGGACATGCAGTGAAATTGGCGAGTACAGACCTCTGCCAAGACAAGATCACTGAATCATAAGATGTGGAATATTACCAGGATCGATGGCACTGATTGGCGTCACAGAAGAGGCCAAGCACCCTAGGCATTCCTTGAGGAGTTACAGTATAGCCTAATGTGGCAATGTGCCCTGTCTCCCAATAGTAAAGAATCTTTTAAACATTCCTGGAACCAGACAGCGATCTGGATCACGACCGAAATCTAATCATTTTTTAATTGGCCCATTTCTTTCCCAGAAAATGTCATGCAAATACATTTATAGCCTTTTGCATAAAGTTGCTAACAAACAAAACAAAACGGACAACTCAAGGCAAGCAAAACACAACCTCTGAGCCTTGGCTGAGGACGTAATTATGTGTTCGTAGAGGTTCTCTTATAATGTCATAAAATTTATGTAAAATGATTTTAGGTATAATCTTGTTAATTGTACTATTGTCTCCACTTATATATCTTTGCTTGTGACATCTTCACGCTGAAGTCCCTGAGCACCTGTTTTACCAGGTCTCGGTGTTATACTGCCACCTGTTGGCAATCCATTAAAAAAGCCTCTGCTCCTTTCTCTGTGGTTTTATAGGCCTACATATTTATTTAGTTTATATCCAATATTATACGATTTCACAGATACAAGGTTGAGAAGACTCCTTGCTTAGAAGGCTATTGCTGTAAGCTCACCCTAAAATCTTATTTGGTGATTCCAAACTGAAAATGTTTGTTTTACAGTCTTATTTTCCAGAAGGAAGTGTAAACTTCTAAGCCAATGTTAAAGAATTACAATTTGAAACTGCATTAACTTTTCAAGTCTTGCAGTCAAGACTTTTTAACATAAGGTTGTCCACCAGCCACAAATGCCATATTGACCACCTCTCTAAAATGTGAACACTGGGTATCAGTATTCAGTTACCTGAAGACCAACCCGAGTAAAAGGCAAAAACCTACTGACCCTCGTCACCCTTCTACTTTGCTCTCTGCACCTCTGATAAGCCTCGTTCTGTGGTTGCGGGACAGGGTGTCCTGTTTTCTTTAGAATATAATATAAAGAGTGGGCAACACTGACAAAAACCCGGACTGGACTGTAATGATCTTAGAGCGGCTAATAAGCATAGGAGTCTGTGGCACTGCCTATAAGTGACCTACTTTGTCCAGACCAGCGATCTGAAAGTTTTACCCTCCATCACGGAGTTCCACAGGAATCAGTACTGTGACAGGGCCACTTCTTTTCACTGTCTACATCCTTCCCCTTGAGAACATCCATAGGCACTATGGAATCCAATTTTACTCATACGCTGATGGCACCCAGCTTCATACAGACATGGATGACAAGAAACCACCTCAAGTTAAATAGCAATAAAACTGAACTTCTTCTTATTGGGACCACAACGACACACAAAAACAAAACAACATCACTTCAGCCGGTTGCTTAATTTTAATATGAGTGTCGTTGATGGCTCCCAGGCACTGTGGCATTCCATATAAAAGCAGAAACCCGGCGACCAGTTCCTCTGCCTCAGAGGTGGTCTCGCCCGGGTAGTAAAACACTGTAGAACTGCCACTGACCGCATCACAGTCGGTCTGCTTTCGATGTACAGTAGGGTCGCAGCATCTCCGTGAGTTTAACAAGTGATGGTCCTGACATTCTGAAATTTTCCATCCTGTCCTCGTCGATTACATGGCCAGATTCAAAATTGACCCACCACTGGCTGGTGTGACCTGGTCTCACCCATAATCGGTGCCTCTGATGAATTTGAATTTTAGTAAATTATTATTTTGTGTCCAAAATCTACCAGCCACTTTAATATTTTACCAGCATTTGGCTAGTGGCTGGTGCAAATTTCCGTCCCATAGACAAACCCTTTACTGTGTGTCCTGTGTACCATATCTACCGTGAGAAGCAGGATAGTAGGCCTGGCCTACTCCTGTTTTAGATTCACTGTGATCAAGGGGGTTTTATTATTGTTTCATAGGGGTGAGAATTTCATTTTATTTTATTCATTGTTTTTCTAAATGAAAAAAAAAAGATTCCATCTCATTCCATCAGAATTTGCTCCCTAAATTGGACAGATATTGAGCAAGTTGCTCCTTTTGTAAGTTGCTTTGGATATAAGTGTCTGCTAAGTTTAATGTAATGTGAAGTTGCCGAGTACAAATATCTTGGCATTTGGTCAGATGACAACCTGCCTTTGCTTATTTTGGCATCTTTACCAGTCAGACCAGCAATGTAATTTAAGCCTTGTTTTTAAAAGCCTTGTGGTTTTAGGCCTATTGCCAGAGGTGTTTTTCCATGACTTGTAGTTCCAGTAACTGCAGGCATTTCCTCTGGTATATTTCCTTGTTTTGCTTAAATTGTTTTGCACAGCTTGTATTACGTAGTGTTGTATTTGTAGTGCTGTCTGTCTGTCTGTCTGTCTGTCTGTCTATCTGTCTGTGTGTCTTTCACTCTGTTCCACGCACAACTCTCAATGGACCATCTGGTCCATTGAGCCCAAATTTGGTAGGTGTCTTGCTAATGCCAAGAGTGATTCATGTTGTTGGGACAAACAATGCCAAATATATTGGTAAAACAAGGTTCAATTACCTTTTGTCTGTGTCTCAACAACACGGCTGCATCAACGGGCTCTGCACTAGTGAGGATAATGAAGGTGAACACATACAAACACATATAGAAAACTAGAAAAGCACTCAGAGAGTGAAGACCTCCACCGCCCATTTCCCCCTAATTTTTAAAAATTTCATCACTGGGATTTCCCATGTTCATTTTTTGTAACCCTACCCCTAATCCTATGGTACAGTGTAGTGTAAGTACATAATGTTACATAACCTATTATTACACACGTTGTTACACTGTACCTAATTGATGTAAGAGGGACAGTAAAGTGTAACTGAAAACTTTTTAGGATCCTTCTAGGGGACCTTTTTGTTTCTCAGTTGTTGTGTTTTCCATAGCAATGTCTGCAGTGAACATGCAGCATTCAGACTATCCACTTGATACCTAATTCCCAAAAACTGTGTTTAGTGCAATCAGTCTGCCATCTCCACATTATCAGTGTCTCATGCTGGACATTCCGATGCCATTAGCCTGATAGCCAGTAACTGTTCACAACTTGTTTTGCTGGTTTATAACACATGTGGTTGGATAATCCCCACCTTACTAATGTTGACATTTTACTATAAAAGCAGTGGTGAGGATGAACAGGGAGATACCACTGCATCTCGGCTGCACAAAGGTAAGATTCTAATAACTACATACATCGCAATACTTGACAGTGCAATTTCAATACTTTTACTGTAATTTATGAGATCATAACAAAACTGATTTAACTTTAAAAAGTGTTTAACATTTGAAATGTTAACTTGATGTTGTCACAGTGTTTACCAAAGCTCAGATGTGACAGAAATCTCAGCTGAGCAGCATCATGGTAAGTTAAGACGAAGCGGTCATGCTTGTTTTCTCTCTTTGAATTTTCTTTAAAATGTAAAGTAAATTGGCAATTAAAACATAATAATAATAATAATAATAATAATAATAATAATAATAATAATAATTATTATTATTATATCTGCCCTTTACATCTCTTTTTCTGTCTTTTTCCCTCTCTTTCTTTTTTTTTCTCTTTCTCTCTCCATCTGTGGCCCCCCCTGGCAGATTTACTGGTGTCTTGCACTGCTGCTCCCCTTTATGGTGCAGTCCCAGGACACTATCCTGCCCATGGACTGTGAGGACATCTTCAAAAATGGAACAAAACACAGTGGCGTCTACACCATCTACCCTGTGGGGAAGAACTCCGCCATGGAGGTCTACTGTGACATGGGCTGCACTGAGAATGAAGACCATAAGGGAGGCCAGTGGACCGTGAGTAACAGCTTCCTCACTCATAATAATAATAATAGTAATAATAAAATAATAATAGTAATAATAATAATAGTAATAATAATAATAACTTTACTTGTATAGCACAATTCATACATACAAGATGCAGCTCAAAGTGCTTTACAGTTTGGCAAGGTCACAACAAGACAACATTTCTTGCAGTCCAGTGGCATCGGAGCAGTTGAACACAATAATGAAATGGCGCAATGACGTAATGACGAAATGCCCCGTTAATGCGGGCTCTTGTGTGACACAATGATGCAATGTCACAACAACGCAATGCCACTCATAGTGTCATTGTGCCGCAGTAGAGACAGATGTACACAATGCTGTATGTACTATATTCAGAGATGATTATACACTCCGTTGCAACTCACCAGCAAAAACCCACCATTTTAATTGAAAACTGCATTGCCAACACTGTAGTTTAAAGGTTGTCAGCCCTCCTGGGGCCCCCTAGGCCTGGGGGCCCGGGCCCAAGCAGTTGCCTGTGTTGCCTGTTGGCCTTTGATTATATTTGTATTTGACCAGAAGTTGGTAAGGTGTAAAAAAAAATCAACAGCCTGTAACATGTACATAACACATATGTTTTAGATTGTTGGCAGTTTTACACAGGGCTGTAGGGCAACTTAAGGGAACTCAGACTGGGTCTAAGGGCTCTGTGCTGAAGGGGGGGGGGGGGGGGGGGCAAATAACAGCATTTCCTTTCAAGAATAACTGTCACCTCTTAATGTCTCAGGTGATCCAAAGGAGAATGGATGGTAGTGTGAACTTCTACAGGCCCTGGGACGATTACAAGGAGGGCTTTGGAAACAAGAGTGGAGAGTACTGGCTGGGTGAGGCATTTGTACAGTTAATAATACTGAAGTTAAATGAGCCCTATGTAAGAAATGTATTAAAATTAATCATAAAATGGCCTGATATGACAGGAATCATGTTAATTTGAAATACTTATATCACCGACAATGCTAGTCCAGCCAGAATATTCTCATGTCAAAAGCTAATTACAGCGCCTATCTGCCAATCGCCAAGTCAGTACTGTTTTGGCATCCATACCACTGAGCTGCTATAGATGTTTTGGATTATGCTCTATGGTATTTTGGAATGCAGTTGCAGTAACAGTTGTGGACAGAAATGACATAAGGCTCCTTTAAGACTGGCTTGGTAAGACATTTATACACAGCAAATTTTATAGTGTTAAATCAACTCTGAGAGAGTCAGTTTTAACGCCTGTGTTTATTTTGTCCCAATCGTTGTAGTGTTAATTTAACACTCTTCCTTACATATTTAACTCCTTTACAGTTTAAATCAACTTTTTGCAGTGTAATTTCAACTCTTTAATTTTACACTTACACTCTTAAATTAACACTTTTGCTAAACACTGGAAAATGAACTCTGATATTAATAGAGCTGAGACTTGATTTTTATTCCAACGCCTATTTGTTGCACCGTCCTTCAGGCTACAGAACATTTTTCTCCTCACATGGGGGAGTAAGTATGAGCTGAAGGTGGAGATGGAGGACTTTGACGGAGGAGAGGTCTACGCTCTGTACAACTCCTTCTCTGTAGAATCAGAAGATGATGGCTACAGACTCCGTGTGATGGACTTCAGGAATGGTGGTGCAGGTACATAGTCTCATTTGACCAAGGCTGCAAATGAGTGCATAACTTGTTTATGTGCACACATAGCATATAGTCCTACATTATGATAATTGGTGTGTAAGGTGGGAAACTGGTTTCTTCTTTCAGGTGATTCTCTGCGATATCAGAATGGATACAGGTTCTCTACCTTTGATCGGGACCAGGACGGCATGCATGTGAACTGCGCAGCATACCATAGGGGAGGTTTTTGGTTTAACCGGTGTTACTACAGCTGCACTACTACGCGATGGGGGCTAGTCCAAATGGTCAGTACAAATGGAAGAACTACAATAATGGGGATGGGGTGATTTGGTCTGACTGGAAGGGCCGCTCCTACTCACTGAAGAGCCTTCACCATGAAGATCAAAAGAGTGTCCCTTCCTGACATAGATTAGTTAGTAGCTGCAGACACATACTGCCCTGTCTAGTTCAAGAACTAGAAACTGTGATTAATTTCCATTTCTTTAGAAAAATGAAATAATCAGTGGGTGTCAGATCTTCATTATTTTTACATAGACCTTCGTCATATTAACTCTCTTTACCGACATGCATTTAATGATATTAAGTGGAAGTAGTAATACCAGACAGTTCAAAAATTGATGAGAAATTAACATGGTTATTTAAATCCCAAAACACTTTTACCAGTACCAGTAGATACAAAATCTGTTCTTTTTTTTTCTTCTATGTTGAATTTCTGACTTTTAGTTAAATAAAACCATGAAATGTATTTTAATCATTGGGTTAACGTGGGGATTCCTCTCTTGTCTTGATTCTGTTTCAAAAGCAAATAAATGTGAGAGAACAGCTAGAAATGGTGTGTCTGTTGGACTGCATCATAATTGAGGAGTCCACGGGAAAAACAGGCAGGGTCACAAAATGCAGAAACTGAGAAAATGTAAAAAAAGTTTAATTTTTGAAAATGTAAAATTTTACAATCAATGCTATTTAAAAAAAATACTAAACTACTAAATGTAAAATATTTTATGCTATTTTAAAATACTTATAGCTTGAGACTATGCTCGTTTATTCACAGGATTACTTTTTAACAAGCTGCGGTGTCAATGCAACTACCGATGTAGGGAGTAGCTTGAAAAAAATGTGATTTTGTGACTATGCCCGTTTTTCCCATGGACTCCTAAAATGTTTATACGCATGTTTACACCAAAACAATGTACATTCTTTCACATGACTATTGTAACTAAAATATTAGATTTATGCGGATTTTCTTTTTAAATCTAGCAGTGTGGAGATAGCCCTGGACTTAGAGAAACACACGCATATACACATCTTAAATGGTCTGGTTTGTTAATTTCTTCACAAAGGTTGTATTACATCATGAAGAATTGAATGTGCCCAGGTGTTTTCTGGTGAATTCGACAGCACATATTTATCTTACGTTAGGCCATCTGTTTTCACTGCCATTACATACTTGGATGTAGATATACTGACTCGTGTGTGACAACAGTACATGGCTCTTACTTTGTACTTTAATACCTTACTCCTCAATGGCTTTAAAACAAGTTACATGTGTATAATACCTTCAGGTGTAAAGCTGCATAATTTGACAAGTCATTGAGTTGGCCAATGGCTTCCCCTGCCACATCCATATAAACTCCACGTCTTACTTATCAAGCTTTACTGCTATTTGCTTTGGACGATCTTCAGTGACGCAATATTTTGTCTGGCCTGACAGCTATCAGTTATGTGAGTGCGTGACTACCATGTGCATAATTTTACTAAGAACATTTTAAACTTTGAATTCATAAGGGACCAGTAGTGGTTTTAGGCATGGGCGAACAGGGCAGCCGCCCGGGGCCGCCATTTCGTGGGGGGCGCCACGAGTGCTTGGGGGGGGGAGTAGCTCTGTGCATCATATCGCTGCAATCGGCACATTGGCGCCCCCTTACTGCAGGCGCCCTGTAAGGTGGCTGAGAGGTGGTCTCGCCCGGGGAGTAAAACACTGTAGAACCGCCACTGTAAGGGACAGTAAGACAGAGGCCATGATGGTGAACTTCTAGCCAGCCAACCCAACAGAAATGCCATCCTTCAGTCCATCCTCTCCACTAGCATCACCACATGGCCAGCTGCTTCCACTGGCAGGGTCAAACACAGACGTGTTGCCCTAGATCAGGGCTATTCAATTAGTTTTCCATTTGGGCCACATTTCGAATCCAAGAACTTAAGTTGGGCCACAAATTTTCCACACTTACTAACAAGTGGTCATTTTTCAGTAATTACATATAGTAATAATAATAATAATAATAATAATAATAGATTCATACATCATGAGTTAATAATATCTGGGAATGCAAAATAAATATTCTAACATTATTTATTGATTGATATTTGTTAACCAAAATGCATATATTACGTTCTGGAGACTAGTGAACGGTATTTTATTTTTCAAGCGCAACATCACTTTGGCCGCATCTGGGCCGCATCTGGGCCGCATGTGGCCCGCGGGCCTCCAATTGAATAGGCCTGCCCTATATTGTTTGTTCTGCTGACAGGGTGACTTGGTGTAATCTGCCACCTCCCCAGTGCCTGTGCAACTCAAGGACCCTAAAGCGAAACTCAATTAATCGATCAACTGATGAATTGATCAGTCAAATTAACCAACCAACCAACCAATCAACCAATCAATCAATGTTGTTGTTCAAAGTCCAATATCTCCAAATTTATGGTGTCAGAGCTCTGCTTTACAACCAAAGATAATGCGAGTCATGAAATAAAGCAAAGCAAAGCAAAAAAAAAAACAAAAAAAAATACACAAAATGACTTAAAACAGAAGAAAAGAGAAAATTAAACTTACAACAGTAATAAATAGTAAATGAAGTAAATAAGTCAACTCATTGAAAAACTCCCCTCTGGCATGAGTCTACACTGCGGTGCTTTAGTTCAAAGCCTTGAGCCACAGTGTTACACTGTCGTCCAAAAATTAACTATCAACAAAGTAGAGACAAAGCCACGCCAAGTAGTGGTAAATGACAAAACCCTCGAGGTTTATTGTAACGGATCTGGGAGCTTAATACAGCGTGCACTTAAGGCTGTGACCATGCAAACTCCATTATACGGGACACACCGCCCTCCTTATATACAGGTGTGACGCCTTTGTTTCGTGTGGCGGGAGATCCGGGAGATCTGGTCGGGGGCTGGGATAGGCCTACGCGCCGCAATGGAAGCACGCCCCAACACACATGCATCTTTGATTTTTCTACTACAACACCATCAGTCTCCTGCTCCAAATTACAAACACCTATCTGTGGATCACAACATAATGAAATTATGAAAATATATAGAGGTTTTTCTTTCTTTTGTTGTGGGAAACTGTATTTTTCTTATCACCAGTTTATCTTGTGACCTCAACTTTATATTGTTTCTGACAAACACGCTATCACTTTGTACATTTAGGGTTTTTGTAGCTCTTAGGGAACACAGGTGTTTGTATATGCAAACAAACTGAGCAATAAACCCATTTCTAACTAGAGAGCACTCGGAGAGTACAAAGATACAAGGATACAAGGATCAAAGATTGTTTATTGTCACATGCAAAGACATACTGGGTAGAGTAGGACATGCAGTGAAATTGGCGAGTACAGACCTCTGCCAAGACAAGATCACTGAATCATAAGATGTGGAATATTACCAGGATCGATGGCACTGATTGGCGTCACAGAAGAGGCCAAGCACCCTAGGCATTCCTTGAGGAGTTACAGTATAGCCTAATGTGGCAATGTGCCCTGTCTCCCAATAGTAAAGAATCTTTTAAACATTCCTGGAACCAGACAGCGATCTGGATCACGACCGAAATCTAATCATTTTTTAATTGGCCCATTTCTTTCCCAGAAAATGTCATGCAAATACATTTATAGCCTTTTGCATAAAGTTGCTAACAAACAAAACAAAACGGACAACTCAAGGCAAGCAAAACACAACCTCTGAGCCTTGGCTGAGGACGTAATTATGTGTTCGTAGAGGTTCTCTTATAATGTCATAAAATTTATGTAAAATGATTTTAGGTATAATCTTGTTAATTGTACTATTGTCTCCACTTATATATCTTTGCTTGTGACATCTTCACGCTGAAGTCCCTGAGCACCTGTTTTACCAGGTCTCGGTGTTATACTGCCACCTGTTGGCAATCCATTAAAAAAGCCTCTGCTCCTTTCTCTGTGGTTTTATAGGCCTACATATTTATTTAGTTTATATCCAATATTATACGATTTCACAGATACAAGGTTGAGAAGACTCCTTGCTTAGAAGGCTATTGCTGTAAGCTCACCCTAAAATCTTATTTGGTGATTCCAAACTGAAAATGTTTGTTTTACAGTCTTATTTTCCAGAAGGAAGTGTAAACTTCTAAGCCAATGTTAAAGAATTACAATTTGAAACTGCATTAACTTTTCAAGTCTTGCAGTCAAGACTTTTTAACATAAGGTTGTCCACCAGCCACAAATGCCATATTGACCACCTCTCTAAAATGTGAACACTGGGTATCAGTATTCAGTTACCTGAAGACCAACCCGAGTAAAAGGCAAAAACCTACTGACCCTCGTCACCCTTCTACTTTGCTCTCTGCACCTCTGATAAGCCTCGTTCTGTGGTTGCGGGACAGGGTGTCCTGTTTTCTTTAGAATATAATATAAAGAGTGGGCAACACTGACAAAAACCCGGACTGGACTGTAATGATCTTAGAGCGGCTAATAAGCATAGGAGTCTGTGGCACTGCCTATAAGTGACCTACTTTGTCCAGACCAGCGATCTGAAAGTTTTACCCTCCATCACGGAGTTCCACAGGAATCAGTACTGTGACAGGGCCACTTCTTTTCACTGTCTACATCCTTCCCCTTGAGAACATCCATAGGCACTATGGAATCCAATTTTACTCATACGCTGATGGCACCCAGCTTCATACAGACATGGATGACAAGAAACCACCTCAAGTTAAATAGCAATAAAACTGAACTTCTTCTTATTGGGACCACAACGACACACAAAAACAAAACAACATCACTTCAGCCGGTTGCTTAATTTTAATATGAGTGTCGTTGATGGCTCCCAGGCACTGTGGCATTCCATATAAAAGCAGAAACCCGGCGACCAGTTCCTCTGCCTCAGAGGTGGTCTCGCCCGGGTAGTAAAACACTGTAGAACTGCCACTGACCGCATCACAGTCGGTCTGCTTTCGATGTACAGTAGGGTCGCAGCATCTCCGTGAGTTTAACAAGTGATGGTCCTGACATTCTGAAATTTTCCATCCTGTCCTCGTCGATTACATGGCCAGATTCAAAATTGACCCACCACTGGCTGGTGTGACCTGGTCTCACCCATAATCGGTGCCTCTGATGAATTTGAATTTTAGTAAATTATTATTTTGTGTCCAAAATCTACCAGCCACTTTAATATTTTACCAGCATTTGGCTAGTGGCTGGTGCAAATTTCCGTCCCATAGACAAACCCTTTACTGTGTGTCCTGTGTACCATATCTACCGTGAGAAGCAGGATAGTAGGCCTGGCCTACTCCTGTTTTAGATTCACTGTGATCAAGGGGGTTTTATTATTGTTTCATAGGGGTGAGAATTTCATTTTATTTTATTCATTGTTTTTCTAAATGAAAAAAAAAAGATTCCATCTCATTCCATCAGAATTTGCTCCCTAAATTGGACAGATATTGAGCAAGTTGCTCCTTTTGTAAGTTGCTTTGGATATAAGTGTCTGCTAAGTTTAATGTAATGTGAAGTTGCCGAGTACAAATATCTTGGCATTTGGTCAGATGACAACCTGCCTTTGCTTATTTTGGCATCTTTACCAGTCAGACCAGCAATGTAATTTAAGCCTTGTTTTTAAAAGCCTTGTGGTTTTAGGCCTATTGCCAGAGGTGTTTTTCCATGACTTGTAGTTCCAGTAACTGCAGGCATTTCCTCTGGTATATTTCCTTGTTTTGCTTAAATTGTTTTGCACAGCTTGTATTACGTAGTGTTGTATTTGTAGTGCTGTCTGTCTGTCTGTCTGTCTGTCTGTCTGTCTGTCTGTGTGTCTTTCACTCTGTTCCACGCACAACTCTCAATGGACCATCTGGTCCATTGAGCCCAAATTTGGTAGGTGTCTTGCTAATGCCAAGAGTGATTCATGTTGTTGGGACAAACAATGCCAAATATATTGGTAAAACAAGGTTCAATTACCTTTTGTCTGTGTCTCAACAACACGGCTGCATCAACGGGCTCTGCACTAGTGAGGATAATGAAGGTGAACACATACAAACACATATAGAAAACTAGAAAAGCACTCAGAGAGTGAAGACCTCCACCGCCCATTTCCCCCTAATTTTTAAAAATTTCATCACTGGGATTTCCCATGTTCATTTTTTGTAACCCTACCCCTAATCCTATGGTACAGTGTAGTGTAAGTACATAATGTTACATAACCTATTATTACACACGTTGTTACACTGTACCTAATTGATGTAAGAGGGACAGTAAAGTGTAACTGAAAACTTTTTAGGATCCTTCTAGGGGACCTTTTTGTTTCTCAGTTGTTGTGTTTTCCATAGCAATGTCTGCAGTGAACATGCAGCATTCAGACTATCCACTTGATACCTAATTCCCAAAAACTGTGTTTAGTGCAATCAGTCTGCCATCTCCACATTATCAGTGTCTCATGCTGGACATTCCGATGCCATTAGCCTGATAGCCAGTAACTGTTCACAACTTGTTTTGCTGGTTTATAACACATGTGGTTGGATAATCCCCACCTTACTAATGTTGACATTTTACTATAAAAGCAGTGGTGAGGATGAACAGGGAGATACCACTGCATCTCGGCTGCACAAAGGTAAGATTCTAATAACTACATACATTGCAATACTTGACAGTGCAATTTCAATACTTTTACTGTAATTTATGAGATCATAACAAAACTGATTTAACTTTAAAAAGTGTTTAACATTTGAAATGTTAACTTGATGTTGTCACAGTGTTTACCAAAGCTCAGATGTGACAGAAATCTCAGCTGAGCAGCATCATGGTAAGTTAAGACGAAGCGGTCATGCTTGTTTTCTCTCTTTGAATTTTCTTTAAAATGTAAAGTAAATTGGCAATTAAAACATAATAATAATAATAATAATAATAATAATAATAATAATTATTATTATTATTATTATTATATCTGCCCTTTACATCTCTTTTTCTGTCTTTTTCCCTCTCTTTCTTTTTTTTTCTCTTTCTCTCTCCATCTGTGGCCCCCCCTGGCAGATTTACTGGTGTCTTGCACTGCTACTCCCCTTTATGGTGCAGTCCCAGGACACTATCCTGCCCATGGACTGTGAGGACATCTTCAAAAATGGAACAAAACACAGTGGCGTCTACACCATCTACCCTGTGGGGAAGAACTCCGCCATGGAGGTCTACTGTGACATGGGCTGCACTGAGAATGAAGACCATAAGGGAGGCCAGTGGACCGTGAGTAACAGCTTCCTCACTCATAATAATAATAATAGTAATAATAATAATAATAATAGTAATAATAATAATAGTAATAATAATAATAATCTTTACTTGTATAGCACAATTCATACATACAAGATGCAGCTCAAAGTGCTTTACAGTTTGGCAAGGTCACAACAAGACAACATTTCTTGCAGTCCAATGGCATCGGAGCAGTTGAACACAATAATGAAATGGCGCAATGACGTAATGACGAAATGCCCCGTTAATGCGGGCTCTTGTGTGACACAATGATGCAATGTCACAACAACGCGATGCCACTCATAGTGTCACAGTGCCGTAGTAGAGACAGATGTACACAATGCTGTATGTACTATATTCAGAGATGATTATACACTCCGTTGCAACTCTGTTTACCCTTAAGCAAAAACCCACCATTTTAATTGAAAACTGCATTGCCACCACTGTAGTTTAAAGGTTGTCAGCCCTCCTGGGGCCCCCTAGGCCTGGGGGCCCGGGCCCAAGCAGTTGCCTGTGTTGCCTGTTGGCCTTTGATTATATTTGTATTTGACCAGAAGTTGGTAAGGTGTAAAAAAAAAAAAAAATCAACAGCCTGTAACATGTACATAACACATTATGTTTTAGATTGTTGGCAGGGGTGCTGTAGGGCAACTTAAGGGAACTCAGACTGGGTCTAAGGGCTCTGTGCTGAAGGGGGGGGGGGGCAAATAACAGCATTTCCTTTCAAGAATAACTGTCACCTCTTAATGTCTCAGGTGATCCAAAGGAGAATGGATGGTAGTGTGAACTTCTACAGGCCCTGGGCCGATTACAAGGAGGGCTTTGGAAACAAGAGTGGAGAGTACTGGCTGGGTGAGGCATTTGTACAGTTAATAATACTGAAGTTAAATGAGCCCTATGTAAGAAATGTATTAAAATTAATCATAAAATGGCCCTGATATGACAGGAATCATGTTAATTTGAAATACTTATATCACCGACAATGCTAGTCCAGCCAGAATATTCTCATGTCAAAAGCTAAATTACAGCGCCTATCTGCCAATCGCCAAGTCAGTACTGTTTTGGCATCCATACCACTGAGCTGCTATAGATGTTTTGGATTATGCTCTATGGTATTTTGGAATGCAGTTGCAGTAACAGTTGTGGACAGAAATGACATAAGGCTCCTTTAAGACTGTCTTGGTAAGACATTTATACACAGCAAATTTTATAGTGTTAAATCAACTCTGAGAGAGTCAGTTTTAACGCCTGTGTTTATTTTAATTTAACACTCCTTCCTTACATATTTAACTCCTTTACAGTTAAATCAACTTTTTGCAGTGTAATTTCAACTCTTTAATTTTACACTTACACTCTTAAATTAACACTTTTGCTAAACACTGGAAAATGAACTCTGAGAGTTATTAATATTGAAGCTGAGACTTGATTTTTATTCCAACGCCTATTTGTTGCACCGGTCCTTCAGGCCTACAGAACATTTTTCTCCTCACATGGGGGAGTAAGTATGAGCTGAAGGTGGAGATGGAGGACTTTGACGGAGGAAAGGTCTACGCTCTGTACAACTCCTTCTCTGTAGAATCAGAAGATGATGGCTACAGACTCCGTGTGATGGACTTCAGGAATGGTGGTGCAGGTACATAGTCTCATTTGACCAAGGCTGCAAATGAGTGCATAACTTGTTTATGTGCTGCACACATAGCATATAGTCCTACATTATGATAATTGGTGTGTAAGGTGGGTAACTGGTTTCTTCTTTCAGGTGATTCTCTGCGATATCAGAATGGATACAGGTTCTCTACCTTTGATCGGGACCAGGACGGCATGCATGTGAACTGCGCAGCATACCATTGGGGAGGTTTTTGGTTTAACCGGTGTTACTACAGCTACCACTACTACGCGATGGGGGCTAGTCCAAATGGTCAGTACAAATGGAAGAACTACAATAATGGGGTATATGGGGTGATTTGGTCTGACTGGAAGGGCCGCTCCTACTCACTGAAGACCTTCACCATGAAGATCAAAAGAGTGTCCCTTCCTGACATAGATTAGTTAGTAGCTGCAGACACATACTGCCCTGTCTAGTTCAAGAACTAGAAACTGTGATTAATTTCCATTTCTTTAGAAAAATGAAATAATCAGTGGGTGTCAGATCTTCATTATTTTTACATAGACCTTCGTCATATTAACTCTCTTTACCGACATGCATTTAATGATATTAAGTGGAAGTAGTAGTAGTACCAGACAGTTCAAAAATTGATGAGAAATTAACATGGTTATTTTAAATCCCAAAACACTTTTACCAGTACCAGTAGATACAAAGTCTGTTCTTTTTTTTTCTTCTATGTTGAATTTCTGACTTTTAGTTAAATAAAACCATGAAATGTATTTTAATCATTGGGTTAAACGTGGGGATTCCTCTCTTGTCTTGATTCTTTTTCAAAAGCAAATAAATGTGAGAGAACAGCTAGAAATGGTGTGTCTGTTGGACTGCATCATAATTGAGGAGTCCACGGGAAAAACAGGCAGGGTCACAAAATGCAGAAACTGAGAAAATGTAAAAAAAAGTTTAATTTTTGAAAATGTAAAATTTTACAATCAATGCTATTTAAAAAAAATACTAAACTACTAAATGTAAAATTTTAATTTTATGAGTCAATGCTATTTTAAAATACTTATAGCTTGAGACTATGCTCGTTTATTCACAGGATTACTTTTTAACAAGCTGCGGTGTCAATGCAACTACCGATGTAGGGAGTAGCTTGAAAAAAATGTGATTTTGTGACTATGCCCGTTTTTCCCATGGACTCCTAAAATGTTTATACGCATGTTTACACCAAAACAATGTACATTCTTTCACATGACTATTGTAACTAAAATATTAGATTTATGCGGATTTTCTTTTTAAATCTAGCAGTGTGGAGATAGCCCTGGACTTAGAGAAACACACACATATACACATCTTGAATGGTCTGGTTTGTTAATTTCTTCACAAAGGTTGTATTACATCATGAAGAATTGATTGTGCCCAGGTGTTTTCTGGTGAATTCGACAGAAATTACGTTAGGCCATCTGTTTTCACTGCCATTACATACTTGGATGTAGATATACTGACTCGTGTGTGACAACAGTACATGGCTCTTACTTTGTACTTTAATACCTTACTCCTCAATGGCTTTAAAACAAGTTACATGTGTATAATACCTTCAGGTGTAAAGCTGCATAATTTGACAAGTCATTGAGTTGACCAATGGCTTCCCCTGCCACATCCATATAAACTCCACGTCTTACTTATCAAGCTTTACTGCTATTTGCTTTGGACGATCTTCAGTAACACAATATTTTGTCTGGCCTGACAGCTATCAGTTATGTGAGTGTGTGATTACCATGTGCATAATTTTAATAAGAACATTTTGAACTTTGAATTCATAAGGGACCAGTAGCGGTTTTAGGCACGGGCGAACAGGGCCGCCATTTTGTGGGGGGCGCCACGAGTGCTTGGGGGTGAAGTCGCTCTGTGCATCATATCGCTGCAATCGGCACATTGGCGCCCCCTTACTGCAGGCGCCCTGTAAGGTGGCTGAGAGGTGGTCTCGCCCGGGGAGTAAAACACTGTAGAACCGCCACTGTAAGGGACAGTAAGACAGAGGCCATGATAGTGAACTTCTCCAGCCAACCCAACAGAAATGCGATCCTTCAGTCCATCCTCTCCTCTAGCATCACCACGTGGCCAGCTGCTTCCACTGGCAGGGTCAAACACAGACGTGTTGCCCTAGATCAGGGCTATTCAATTAGTTTTCCATTTGGGCCACATTTCGAATCCAAGAACTTAAGTTGGGCCACAAATTTTCCACACTTACTAACAAGTGGTCATTTTTCAGTAATTACGTATAGTAATAATAATAATAATAATAATAATAATAATAATAATAATAGATTCATACATCATGAGTTAATAATATCTGGGAATGCAAAATAAATATTCTAACATTATTTATTGATTGATATTTGTTAACCAAAATGCATATATTACGTTCTGGAGACTAGTGAACGGTATTTTATTTTTCAAGCGCAACATCACTTTGGCCGCATCTGGGCCGCAGCCTGGCCGCGTCTGGGCCGCATGTGGCCCGCGGGCCTCCAATTGAATAGGCCTGCCCTAGATTGTTTGTTCTGCTGACAGGGTGACTTGGTGTAATCTGCCACCTCCCCAGTGCCTGTGCAACTCAAGGACCCTAAAGCGAAACTCAATTAATCGATCAACTGATGAATTGATCAGTCAAATTAACCAACCAACCAACCAATCAACCAATCAATCAATGTTGTTGTTCAAAGTCCAATATCTCCAAATTTATGGTGTCAGAGCTCTGCTTTACAACCAAAGATAATGCGAGTCATGAAATAAAAAAAAAAACAAAAAAAAATACACAAAATGACTTAAAACAGAAGAAAAGAGAAAATTAAACTTACAACAGTAATAAATAGTAAATAAAGTAAATAAGTCAACTCATTGAAAAACTCCCCTCTGGCATGAGTCTACACTGCGGTGCTTTAGTTCAAAGCCTTGAGCCACAGTGTTACACTGTCGTCCAAAAATTAGTTATCAACAAAGTAGAGACAAAGCCACGCCAAGTAGTGGTAAATGACAAAACCCTCGAGGTTTATTGTAACGGATCTGGGAGCTTAATACAGCGTGCACTTAAGGCTGTGACCATGCAAACTCCATTATACGGGACACACCGCCCTCCTTATATACAGGTGTGACGCCTTTGTTTCGTGTGGCGGGAGATCCGGGAGATCTGGTCGGGGGCTGGGATAGGCCTACGCGCCGCAATGGAAGCACGCCCCAACACACATGCATCTTTGATTTTTCTACTACAACACCATCAGTCTCCTGCTTCAAATTACAAACACCTATCTGTGGATCACAACATAATGAAATTATGAAAATATATAGAGGTTTTTCTTTCTTTTGTTGTGGGAAACTGTATTTTTCTTATCACCAGTTTATCTTGTGACCTCAACTTTATATTGTTTCTGACAAACACGCTATCACTTTGTACATTTAGGGTTTTTGTAGCTCTTAGGGAACACAGGTGTTTGTATATGCAAACAAACTGAGCAATAAACCCATTTCTAACTAGAGAGCACTCGGAGAGTACAAAGATACAAGGATACAAGGATCAAAGATTGTTTATTGTCACATGCAAAGACATACTGGGTAGAGTAGGACATGCAGTGAAATTGGCGAGTACAGACCTCTGCCAAGACAAGATCACTGAATCATAAGATGTGGAATATTACCAGGATCGATGGCACTGATTGGCGTCACAGAAGAGGCCAAGCACCCTAGGCATTCCTTGAGGAGTTACAGTATAGCCTAATGTGGCAATGTGCCCTGTCTCCCAATAGTAAAGAATCTTTTAAACATTCCTGGAACCAGACAGCGATCTGGATCACAACCGAAATCTAATCATTTTTAATTGGCCCATTTCTTTCCCAGAAAACGTCATGCAAATACATTTATAGCCTTTTGCATAAAGTTGCTAACAAACAAAACAAAACAGACAACTCAAGGCAAGCAAAACACAACCTCTGAGCCTTGGCTGAGGACATAATTATGTGTTCGTAGAGGTTCTCTTATAATGTCATAAAATTTATGTAAAATGAGTTTAAGTATAATCTTGTTAATTGTACTATTGTCTCCACTTATATATCTTTGCTTGTGACATCTTCACGCTGAAGTCCCTGAGCACCTGTTTTACCAGGTCTCGGTGTTATACTGCCACCTGTTGGCAATCCATTAAAAAAGCCTCCGCTCCTTTCTCAGTGTGTGATGGCTCTGTGGTTTTATAGGCCTACATATTTATTTAGTTTATATCCAATATTATACGATTTCACAGATACAGGCTTGAGAAGATTCCTTGCTTAGAAGGCTATTGCTGTAAGCTCACCCTAAAATCTTATTTGGTGATTCCAAACTGAAAATGTTTGTTTTACAGTCTTGTTTTCCAGCAGGAAGTGTAAACTTCTAAGCCAATGTTAAAGAATTACAATTTGAAACTGCATTAACTTTTCAAGACTTTTTAACATAAGGTTGTCCACCAGCCACAAATGCCATATTGACCACCTCTCTAAAATGTGAACACTGGGTCTCAGTATTCAGTTACCTGAAGACCAACCCAAGTAAAAGGCAGAAACCTACTGACCCTCGTCACCCTTCTACTTTGCTCTCTGCACCTCTGATAAGCCTCATTCTGTGGTTGTAGCACAGGGTGCCCTGTTTTCTTTAGAATATCAAAGAGTGGGCAGCACTGACAAAAACCCGGACTGGACTGTAATGATCTTAGAGCGGCTAATAAGCATAGGAGTCTGTGGCACTGCCTATAAGTGGCTTGAGAGCTACTTATCGGACAGAACCTACTTTGTCCAGACCAGCGATCTGAAAGTTTTACCCTTCATCACGGAGTTCCACAGGAATCAGTACTGAGAGAGGGCCACTTCTTTTCACTGTCTACATCCTTCCCCTTGAGAACACCCATAGGCACTATGGAATCCAATTTTACTCATACGCTGATGGCACCCAGCTTCATACAGACATGGATGACAAGAAACCACCTCAAGTTAAATAACAATAAAACTGAACTTCTACTTATTGGGACCACAACGACACACACAAACAAAACAACATCACTTCAGCTGGTTGCTTAATTTTAATATGAGTGTCGTCGATGGCTCCCAGGCACTGTGGCATTCCATATAAACACAGAAACCCGGCGACCAGTTCCTCTGCCTCAGAGGTGGTGAGTGACATTGTGATGGTCCTGACATTCTGAAATTTTCCATCCTGTCCTCGTCGATTACATGGCCAGATTCAAAATTGACCCACCACTGGCTGGTGTGACCTGGTCTCACCCATAATCGGTGCCTCTGACGAATTTGAATTTTAGTAAATTATTATTTTGTGTCCAAAATCTACCAGCCACTTTAATATTTTACCAGCATTTGACTAGTGGCTGGTGCAAATTTCCATCCTTGCAAAGGAGTAACATTTTCTCTGTCTGCATGAAAGGAATAATATAGCCATTTTTGTCCCATAGACAAACCCTTTACTGTGTGTCCTGTGTACATGTCTACCCTGAGAAGCAGGATAGTAGGCCTGGCCTACTCCCGTTTTAGATTCACTGTGATCAAGGGGGTTTTATTATTGTTTCATAGGGGTGAGAATTTCATTTTATTTTATTCATTGTTTTTCTAAATGGAAAAAAAAAGATTCTCATTCCATCAGAATTTGCTCCCTAAATTGGACAGATATTGAGCAAGTTGCTCCTTTTGTAAGTTGCTTTGGATATAAGCGTCTGCTAAGTTTAATGAATGTAATGTAAAGTTGCTGAGTAAAAATATCTTGCCATTTGGTCAGATGACAACATGCCTTTGCTTATTTTGGCATCTTTACCAGTCAGACCAGCAATGTAATTTAAGCCTTGTTTTTAAAAGCCTTGTGGTTTTAGGCCTATTGCCAGAGGTGTTTTTCCATGACTTGTAGTTCCAGTAACTGCATGCATTTCCTCTTGTATATTTCCTTGTTTTGCTTAAATTGTTTTGCACAGCTTGTATTAGGCTGTACTCTATATATGCACTCTGTGTTTTATGTACTCGTATGTATGTAAAGCTGTTCTGGTTTGGCAATGCAAAAAAATGTTTGTCATGCCAATAAAGCTGTATTAAATGGAATTTAATTAAAATCAGCTTTATTGTCAAAAGCCATATGTAGATATATGTAAATATGACAATAAAACATAACAAAAACAAAACATAACAGGGAGTGTGTGTGTATGTGCCTGCGTGTGTGGGAGAGGGGAGAGAGAGTGTGTCTGTGTATGTGCTTGTGTTTATGTGTGTGTGCTTTCTTACTATAATTAAGCAATATAACACGAGTGGGAGTGAGGGTGTTCCAACATATCTTCATGGGTGTGATTTGGCCGCAGAACACGAGTGTTATATTGCTTTTATACAACAGTTCCGCTGCCAACACAATTAGGGTATAGACTGAATTTTACCATTCTTTTGAAAATTTGATTTAATTGCATTTCAGTTCGCTCCAGTGTCCGCTCCACAAATTAGTTCGAGTTAAAGTTGACAAATATGACCAAAATGCATATAAAAGTTTTACAATCTAACAGTTTTGCAAAAGCATATAGACTATAGACATGTAGATATAGTCTATGTACGTGCTCTCTGTGTGTGTCTCTAAGGTTTCTATCTTGCTCCACCAGTTGGATTGCAAGAATTCAAGACATCCCATTATGTAAGGTTGTAATGAAATCTTAACCATACAATCCAAAAAAAGTAATAGTATTTTTGCAGCACTCTTTGTGCTGTCATATTTATGACTCTTACGTAAATGAAAACAGGTAGGCTATTGTCTGCATTGAGTATGCTGGTAAACATCCCGCCCGACACCTCAATGGGATGCCAGACCCTCCAGGATTTCGTGTTGTTGTGAGCGCAACTTTCAACGCAACTTATTCTCGCACCTTTTTTTGCAACAAAACGCCTAAAACTTTTTAGAAAATCCACCACAAAATGAAAATCCTGGAAAGACTGGGATGCTCCTTTCACTTACTTAATACCCTACCTGTGTTTCAGCTCATTTGGTAGCACGTCCTCTTCCCAGTCCATGGAGCTGCAGATTTGTGGGTTCGAGTTGAACCATGCACCACATGCAACACCACACCTGACCAACCTAGGGAAACTCACACTCATAAATGAATACATGGTGAAAACAATTAGATCTTACAGGATATATTGATGCATATACAGTATGTCACAAAAGTGAGTACACCACTAACATTTTTGTAGTTTTTTTATTATGTCTTTCCATGGGAAAAGTCTAAAGATATAATACTTTTCTACAACGTAAAGTAGGCAGTGTACAGCTTATATAACAGTGCAAGTTTGCTGTTCCCTCAACATAACTCAACACACAACCATTAATGTCTAAACCACTGGCAACAAAAGTGAGTACACCCCTACGTGAAAATGTCCAAATTGTGCCAAATAAGCCATTTTTCCTCTCTGGTGTCATGTGATCCATTAGTGTTACAAGGTCTCAGGTGTAAATGGGTAGAAGTGGTGTTAAATTTGGTGTTATCACTGTAACACGCTCTCATACTGGATATTGGAAGTTCAACATGGCACCTCATGGAAAGGAACTCTCTGAGGATTTAAAAAAGAAAATTGTTGCTTTACATGAAGATGGCTTGGTTATAAGAAGATTGCCAACACCCTGAAACTGAGCTGCAGCACATTGGCCAAGACCATACAGCGCTTCTCTACTAAGAACAAGCCTCGCTATGGTCGACCAAAGAAGTTGAGTGCATGTGCTCAGCATTATATCCGGAGGCTGTGTCTTCAAAATAAGCGTAGGAGTGCTGCCAGAGGTTGAAGGGCTAGGGGGACTGCCTGTCAGGCAGTGCGCAGACCATACGATGCACTACGCATCAAACTGGTCTGCATGGCTGTTGTCCCAGAAGGAAGCCTCTTCTGAAGATGATGCACAAGACAGCCCACAAACAGTTTGCTGAAGACAAACAGACTAAGGACATGGATTACTGGAACCATGTCCTGTGGTCTGATGAGACCAAAATAAACGTATTTGGTTCAGATGGTGTCAGGTGTGTGTGGCGGCAACCAGGTGAGGATTACAAAGACAACTGTGTCCTGCTAACAGTCAAGCATGGTGGAGGAAGTGTCATGGTTTGGGGCTGTATGAGTGCTGCTGGCACTGGGGACCTACACTTCATTAATGGAACCATGAATGCCAATATGTACTGTGACATACTGAAGCAGAGCATGATGCCCCCCCTTTGAAACTGGGCCGCAGGGCGGTATTTCAATATGGTAACAACCCCAAGCACACCTCCAAGATGACCACGCCTTGGGTAAGGGTGAAGGTGATGGACTGGCCCAGCATTTCCCCAGACCTGAACTCAATTTAGCATCTGTGGGGCATCCTCAAATGGAAGGTGACAGAGCTCAAGGTCTCAAGCTCAAGGTCAGCTCCGTGATGTCGTCATGTAGGAGTGGAAGAGGATTCCAGTGACAACTTGTGACGCTCTAGTGAACTCCATGCCCAAGAGAGTTAAGGCAGTGCTGGAAAATAATGGTGGCCGCACAAAATATTGACACTTTGGGCACAATTTGGACATTTTCACTTAGGGGTGTACTCACTTTTGTTGCTAGCGGTTTAGACATTAATGGTTGTGTGTTGAGTTATTTGAGGGAACAGCAAATTTGCACTGTTATATAAACTGTACATTGCCTACTTTACGTTGTAGAAAAGTATTATATCTTTAGACTTCTCCCATGGAAAGATATAATAAAAAAAGTACAAAAATGTTAGGGGTGTACTCACTTTTGTGACATACTGTATGTACTGTATGTCAGTACTTTTGAATTTTGTTTTATAACGAGGATGGTGACAGTTTTTTTCCATCCAGTGTGTTCCACCGAAAATGAACTGTGCTCAGAGCAGAGAGGGCAAACAAGGCAGGGCCCACTTCACCTCCTCTACGTCTATCTCTGCTCTGTATCAGGTACGCATCCCCCAAACTGCATTCTACACACTTTACTTCCCCTTAACCATGCACAGTTTTTTCTTTCTTTTTGCAAAACCACTCCCTGGATCAAAAGATTACCTGTGTAGTATAAAAGAAGTGTGAATGCAAGGACAGCACCAGAGAGATATCCCTGCCACCACTGCCTGTGAACTAAGGTGAGATTGCAATAAGAATTATCAGGACACTTGCTTCATATTACTTAATTAAATAATTGGGACATTTTTGTGAAACACATCCAAAACTACTTGTAAGACTGTTAATAACAAAATGGTAATTATAGCAAGAATGAGTAATACATCTTGCATTTTGCTTTTACAGACACCAGGAGTGAGCACCATGATGGTAAGTTTCAGCATTTCAGCTGTTATGATACATGATAATTTTATGTCACAAAATAATGACATGGTATCATGAAATAATTTGATAATGTCATGTCATAATGTGATAATTATATTGTTAAAATGTAAACCTTTTCATAACTACATGATACTGAGCCCACTTTTGTGGCAGCAATATGCTTTGGTAATAAATAAGTAAATAAACAAACAAATACATAAATAAGTAGGCTAAATAAAGTTACGTCCTTGTAATTTCTCTTCTCTAATGTTTTCAGGTATACTGGTCTGTTGGTCTCTTGCTTCCCCTGTTGCTGCTGGTGCAGTCTCACCCAATCTCACAGGAGTCTCTGCCAGTAGACTGTGAGGATGTTTACATAAACGGGTCGACACATGATGGTGTTTACACCATTTACCCGTTTGGGGAAGAAAAGCCTCTGGAGGTGTACTGTGACATGGGCTGCGACAGAAATGAAAGCCATGACGGAGCAAAATGGACAGTGAGTAGGCTAGGCTACTGTACTTAAAGTCATGAAAGCAATTCTCTTCTGACCTGGAGTGTAAGGTGAAGGTTCATGTACAATCAATATGAACCCAAAACATAGTATAACGTGTGTCTGTGTTTATATTGTCCACTCCATAATCTACATGCTAACATGTTTACTTCAGGTGATCCAGAGAAGATTCAATGGCATGTTAAATTTTCAGAGGAACTACAAAGGCTACACAAATTACTTTGGAATCAAGGGCGGGGAGTACTGGCTTGGTAAAGTATATCCAGTTTTACATCTCCACATTTCTGTTGAGGTTTTTGCAAAAAAAAAAAAAAAAAAAAAAAAACCCTGCTAAAATTCCACACAAAACAAGCATTACCATTGTAGCGAATGTAAAGGTGTGGATAATCAGTAGGCTGGACAGTGACGAATAGGTGGTGAAAGAGGAGAACCTTAATGCATATTTACCTTCATGTTGACATGTAGTTTTTTTATAATCTAAAAAAAATAATAATGAAGTCTAATATTTTTCAAACCCACTCTGAGTGTCTGGTATAACACCACGTTGTGCTTTTAGGTCTTGAAAACATTCACCGCCTCACTGCCGGGGGAAGGTATGCGCTGCAAGTGGACGTAGAAGACTTTGAGGGTGGGAAGGCCTCTGCCCTGTACAACAACTTCATAGTGGAATCAGAGCTCAGCGGATATGTTCTCCATGTTACTGACTTCAAGAATTTAGGCGCTGGTAAGAGTGGTTTTAGTCTCTTTTTTTGCTCTTTATACAGCACATGTCCTCTTTTAAGCTTTTGGTTATTTGTTATTGATATTTGATGTGGTTAATTTATTATTATGGTTAGTTATCCTATTACCACTTCACATTTTGACAATAACCAACAAAATTGTTTCTTCAGGTAATGCTTTGAAAAGGCACAATGGAGTTAGGTTCTCTACCTTTGACAGGGACCAGGATCCCGATTATTGGATGGGCTGCGCATCAGGGTCCACCAGAGGAGGATTTTGGTTTCATTACCGTCCCTGCTTAACCGGCAACCCCAATGGGCTATACAGATTTGAGGGCACACACAGCAATGGTAAAGAGGGTATATATTGGTCTACTTGGTCATCACTCTCACTGAAAGCCATCAGTATGAAGATAAAAAGGCGGCCGTTGGCTTAAGTGAAGTGAAAAATATGTGTTGTTTGTGGTGCCTCTGTGATACCGTCATGAATTTCTCTGTAAAATCAAAATACTTGGAGGGTATATTTCAGTAATTTAAGGAGCTTTGCTTTAACTGGTCACCCTGCTTAGGCATGGACCTTCTCAGCTACTCACACGTGTACTAAGAGCATACAAGGATGGATTGATCGATTGTGAAATTGAATATATGGTGCAGGTATATCTTCTGTCATTTCTTGCTTTTGGGTTCAGTACAATGTATGTGAAGGTATTACCATGAGACGTGTGATGGGGTCCACAACTTCTCTGAAATAAAATGTACAAAAAACACACTGGAATCTGTTTTTTAACTTTGGGTGGAAAATAAAATAATAAGTATTAAATATGAAGCTATTGGTCTCTTCAATCTAGCACCTAAGAGGCCAAAGAAGGGACAATTCAATCATTTCAGGCCACATTTTGGATCTGGACATGGCTAAAAAATCAAATGGATCAATCAAGTCTTTTTAATGGATAGGGACGTTGTTCTTTCTGATCATTTCAATCTGTTTTATTACAGTATTAGCAATTGTGATTAGCGTTTTAAAGAAGGTATATAAATCACACACAGAACAAAATAGGCACTGAAAAATTCTACTGAAATGTGATGTATGATTAGAAACAGTCAGCCAATGAAACAGTTTTTAAACAATGTCTGAAATAATCAACATGTTGCTTCAGCACACGGTCATAAGACCTGACCTGACTATTACTACTATTACTAAGCATTTCTCTTAAACCACTAAGGCCATTTTTTTGGTTTGAGTGTATGCTTCATTGGTTGACCGCAGACCCAATGCATTTTAAGTAAATGGAAAAAAATCTGCCCACCAGGATGTAAATGTATGATTATGGAGAGCAGTCAGACTCTGTCTGATGTGAAACTATCAGTTGTATTGAGTTACTTATACACTGTATTTCAAAAGGTAGGCTACTGGGACACCCCTCCAAATAAGCGAGTTCAGGTGTTCTAATCATTTCCATGGCCACACGTGAATAGAATAAAGCACCTAAGCATGCAGATTGCTTCTACAAACATTGGTGAAAGAATGAGATGCACAGCATAGCGGTAGGTATACATGGTACGACTGCTGCAGTGTGCTGTGAAGTTCAGCACAAAGGGAATTATATTAACCTTATAAAATAAATGTCTGTTCTATAGGTAGAAGCCGACAAGTGTTTTTAAAATTATAGCGCCCCCATATGGAACAAATGCTACAAAACATAATGTGCTTACGGAGATGCTTTTCTTCACCCAAGATACTAGCAATTGAATATTACAGTTGTGACATTTACAATAGCCGCATTCGAGTTACAAACTCCTTTGTCTGGTCACAGCATGGGTGGGCATTAAAAGTGTGACAGTGAAGACAGTGAAGTATGTATGTGCAGGTTACAGATACTCATCTAGTGACAGACATGTGGTACTCTAAAAGAAAGCATTTGTGATTCACATGGTAAAACAGGCAGCTTGTAGGGGACACTGTCAATTTCCATTTGAGCATGGTTTGTGATGATGAGAGGCCTGTCCACAATGGGACATACTGAAATAACATCAATAATATAGCATCTCTTTCTGCATACAATAGAAAAGACAAACTTGACTATTTTCACAGACATCTTACATTTTTGAAGGTTTTGCCACAGGGGCGAATCTAGACCATTTTTAGGGGTGCCAAAACCCCTGTGAAACTGCTCGGCACCCCCTGGCTCAGTGCAAAATGAATAATATATTATATATAATAATAGTGTTGTGTGATAAGCACTGGGGGCCGGGCACCCCTAAAGACCAGATGCTAAAATCGCCCCTGTTTTGCCATAGTGTATAAACTCTGCCTCTGTTTACTTATGTTTACTCTGTGTGTGGTGTTGATGTTTTTCTCTCTTCCTTCACCAGTTGGACTACATCACAGTATTTAGGACACTCCTTCATAAATGGACTACATTGTATCACTCCAAAGTTATGAGGAAATCTTAGACACACAGTCACACCTTAATATTTCATATAACATATAAAAAAAACTGTATGTGTTGCTTCATGACCCAGAGACACATTGTCCCTTAAGATAAGGAAAGAAAGTATTACACCTTTTGCTTTGAATTGTAGCTATCTGTATGTTACCTTAATTACGCAAATGAGTTAGGTTATGATAGTCACCAGGGGTTTCTAACTGAACAATGGTCATTGAATGACTAATGCAGGACAACAGAATTTAGTTAGGATGTAAAGTAAATTGGAATGACCTTACAGTAAAAATAGAATGATGCACTGTTTGCCACCTAGGCTTTTACACATGTTCACATCACACCGTTGTGTAGTTTGACAGTTATATCTGTCATTAAGTTACTTTTTTTCTTTGAGTACAAACTGAGGTTAATATGGGCACTGTGCAAGTCACTAGGGGTTGGGCTTGATTAAGGGCACAATACAATACAAACAATAAACAAAATAATACTGAATTTCAACACAGCATTTCTGTAATGCATGTAGGACTATTTCTGGCCGGACAAATTAAATGATCTGCTACCACATTGTTGCTAAAATGTTATATGTACAGTAGAAGGCAATGAGAGGAGTTCCTCACATATTCTTTTCTTGTTTGTCCCTCTGTTCCTCTCAATGTAGTGTCAATGTAGACACAGGAGCTTTGTCGGGACAGCATGGTCAACAAGCGATCCAGGGCGGCAACGAATCTTAGCCACGACGGGTGCATCTGTCAAAGCTCATAAGATTTCCGGATGCACCTTTGGTGGCCCTGTCACTTTTAGCTAGGGTGGATTTGAGTAATGCTCTCCAGACTGCACCGCCCTGCTATATCCTCATCTGTATTTTTTCAACAGATGCTAAGCTAGTTGTTTAAAGGAAATTGTTCTTCTTTCTTTCTTTCTTTCTTTCTTTCTTTCTTTTTCTTTCTTTCTTTCTTTCTTTCTTTCTTTCTTTCTTTCTTTCGACTGTCTGTCTGTCTGAAGAGGTTGCCAGGTAGGCTCCTGGAGTTTATGGCTGGACTACATAGCCTACTGTGTGTCTTGCAACTCTCTCCAAAACATGGCATGATTTGATTTTGTGAGGTACATTCAAAAATAAATAAATAAAATGTGTATGGTGTTAATGTGTATGGTGTCAATGCTCAATGCAAAGTTCATGGTTTCAGGATTAGTTAAAACTGATGGCACTTAAATTTTTCTGTCAAATGGTAAATTATACAGCCCATGTTGCACCACAGGACAGCATTGGTTTTGTATTGCTATTTGTACTGGCCACAATGGGAAGCAATGTATCTATTTTTGTATATTGGTTTAGTGTTTGACCTGGCAGAAAACATAGTACCTGAACAAAATAAGGGACATGAACAAAAAAAATGCATTGAAACTTGGCTAAGGTGTAGTCATCTGTCCTGTCCGACCTGTTTTATTTGTGCCATCTAATCTTCATGCTTAATGCATGATGTAAGTCACTGTTACATCACAGGTGCAGAAGAGGTGCAGAACAGTCACTGGTTAATACACACACACACACACACACACACACACACACACACAAACACACAAAGCCACACACACAAACACACAGTCAGAGTCACACAGACACACACACAAACACACACACACACACACACAAGCACACACAGGCACACAAAGTCACATATGCTATTTACTGTATCTCCCTCTGTCGTTCACACTTTTGCACAGGCACATTCCCACACTAAATTGTTCAAACATCTGACACGCACTTACTCACATAGTGACACACGTACTCTGTACACAAAAATACCTGCACACTTTCTCACACATATACAGTGACACTCTTTCTTGGTCTCTCTCTCTCTGTCGCTCTAGTTCCCTCTCCCGCTCTGTGCCTCATGTCTCAATTTTGTCAATTTTTGTCCTGGTCACAGCAGGAGATGGACCAATACTTACTTACAACAGTAATAGCATCACAAGCCACATTAGAAAATGTATACTACTTCTACTACTACTACTACTACTACTACTACTACTACTAATAATAATAATAATAATAATGTATATGGTTCTTTTTTTAGTGTATCTACATGTGACAACATGTAATATTATGTAATTACACTGACTAACTCTAATCCTATGGTACAGTGTAGATACATAATGTTACATAATGTTACACACTTTGTTAAACTGTATATAATGGGTGTAACAGATACAGTAAAATAAAGTGTACCCAATAATAATAATAATAATAATAATAATAATAATAATAATAATCAAAATCACAAATACAGCCCTTATTATAATCACAATCATAACCATTGCAGTAATAATAATAATTCTCGTAATTGTCGTAATAATACATCATATATATATAATGTATTTGTTTGTTGATGGACTTCATTTTGCCATGACGTGTGATGCAAGTAGGTTAAATTGCCAGTAAAATGTCAACTCACTGACATTGGCAGATACGGGTGCAATTATTTCTAATTCATGGGAAAGTCATGAAATTGTTCCTTATAATTTTCTAGTTGCCTGTTGAGTGTGTGACTTTCAAAAAATGTTTAAGCACAGTCTTAGCTCTTGAATAGAAAATATGCTAAACAGTCAGACCAATATACCTAAATCTGTCCAATGAATACGCTGCTTCTGGAGGTTTTTTTTTAAGTAACAGGGCTTCAGATCAGGCACAGAATCATGTTTGGGTTATACCGCCACCCCTTGGACATACATAATGCTGTTACTGTAATTACCTTATGGTTTTATCAATTGAAAGTGTATGAAGTGTATTGACGGCCCTCTTTCATCGTCAGGTAGACCGGCTACTGCTGTCAAGCCATCATCTTTTGGCCAAGACCATGTGAATAAAGAAATGCACCTAAATACGTAGTCAATAAGCCATGAACATGTCTGTATTTTAGGCTAGCCTGAATTGGAGAACTAATGTATTTGTCCTGTGTAACTATGCAGTATTATTTAAACCATCTTAACAGAATTAAAATATAACCCTTACCCTGTGTACATTAGGTTGCTGGATGTCCAAACGCTAGTGCCAGTTAAGTAGACGCATGACCCTACTAACAATTTTTGGTTCCCAGAACGTTCCGGGAACATTAGGCTTTGGTTGCAGTTTGGTTCTGGAAACGTTCCCTGAAAGTTATTTTTTGGTTGTAAATTGGTTAGCAGGAAACCCTAAATTTGGTTCCCAGAACGTTCCCGTTTGGTTCCCTCGACGACGCTCCCAAAGTCGCGACTTCCTGCTCATAATGAAACACCAAAAGGTGGATTCGACTCGAAAGAGCTGAGCATTTGCCTTGTGAAAAGCAAGGTGTATCTATCAAAACAGGTAGATGTGTAGGGATGTCTGCTCTCAATCCAGGGTGTTTATTGTTGCTAGAACATCACATGTCATCTGGACCCATTAACCCCCAACCCCTCCACCCACACACCCACAACACACACACACACACACACACACACACACACACACAAAATAAATAAATGAACTCCCTCACCCTAACACAATACACTTACCCTGATCATGAATAAACCCAAATCCCAAAAATCACAATCCAGCTGTCTGTTCCTTTTCTTTGTCTTTTATGAGAGAAATCTTGCTGTATTAAACTATAGCCATGGTTCAAACCCCAACATGCAGTACAGCTGCACCATAATACACATGCACCTTAACTTCACTAAATTGAATGGCAAAGAACTCTTATCATATCAATGTCTTTCTCCCCTGGTGAAACCAGGTCACCTCCTGTTGTGGCCTGGTCCATGACGGGGGGTTGTTTACGTTGGCACTGTTACTAGTGACTGGGTGTCATTGTAATTTTTCAATGACTAGGATGGCTTTCATGGTGTCTTTATACACTATGTGACATGTAAACAGCATGTGACATATAAACTGTAATGTTACAACATAATGTAAAGAGCTCATGACCTAGCCTGGTAAACCAGCCCCTCGTACTTCAGTTCGATTTGTGCAGACGTCCCAAGCAATTCCCAAGCGAGTTCGTTGGCCAACGTCACCAGGCTGTGTCTCGAGTTTGCGCAAAGCCTGGAGACCAATTTGAAAAAATCGAAAGTCTGGCCAAAGAGCATAGATAGAGCATCTAAGCTCTTTGGTCTGGCTTCATCCGGTCCCCATTGAAAACGACGTAAGTTCATGCAGGTACATATAGGCTGCTTATGAAAATGCAATTGACGGATACATGTCAGTGAGACGGGTGTCATGACGTTCGGTTGGTCGATGGTCGTAAGGTTTTTGGTACGAATAAAATACTGTTATAATAAAACATTATTATAATAATATATATACGAGATGCTACAATAAACGTGTAAGCTTCTGCCTGTCAATAACACATAGACGCAAAAGAGACTGCAGCATATACTGCAGAGATTCTATGGGTATCATCTACGGCCTGCAACCGACGTTCCGTTTCTATAGAGACAACAATGAAACGTCTCTGTTACCTCATAAGAACGGCGTTCTCTGATAATATCTGAATGTTTGGGGTTTTATTCTAGTCATTATCTGGCTAGTGTATAGACGTGTTTTTGGTCTATCCCTTATCAATTACTAATTTTATTCTACCTTAAGTATCAATTCTACGAAATAGGCCTACTCTTCTCTAGTCAAGGGTGTGTGCGTTTACGCACGATGGGTGTGTTGGTGTGCGAAGGTAAGATAAGATTTCTAATTAATGTATACACTTTCAGAAAAGAAGGTCCATAATTGTACTTTTACTTGTCACACTGGCAGTACCTAAAGATACATACAGATTTGTATCCCTAAACTCAAAATAATGGGACAGTAGGGGTACAAATAAGCATTAATGTACCCCTACAAAGGATAATATTTGGACCTTAAGGTAGGCCTACTGGTTTGTACATACATGTATTCAGCTCTGGAGAAGGTAAACTAGTTGTAAAACAGTGGTTAAAAGGTACAGTTATGGGCCTGTGGGTATTGCTGGTGTGACAAGTAAAAGTACAATTCTGTACCTTCTTTTGTAAGTGTAGTCTATCTCATGTTATCATGTTGCTTCAAACAACTACAGCATGCTCTCATGCTTATATTTTCAGGGGAGCCCAGCAGTGGCGAACCTTCACACATCCCACCCTTGGATTTCTCAGGTCTTGAATACCAAACTGAGGGCATGGTCAGGTCCTCAATGGACAAGGTGAGAAAATATGCACTTAATTTCCGTAGGCTAATAAAGGTCCAGCTTACAATTATGCCTAAATACCAGTCTAATAATAAGTAAAAGCCAGACCTAATTGGTAAGGCAAATACTTTACAGACACTCGAGTCAAAGTAAAAAAATAGTTGGTGGCATTTATTAACAATTCATCCATATTATTTCTGGATTTCAGAGCCCAAGAATGCAGAAGGTCCTGCTGGGCATAAAGGTTTTGCAACAGTACCAGATGGGTCCTCTGATTCTGGACCAAAACTTGCATCGACCCACCTGCACCATCCCCACATCTGATGAGGTAACACACTGTACCCAAGCTACACATGACACTGGGCAAGTTCAAGGGCCTGAGGTCCACTTCCGGCTTTGACATGTTCAATGACTAGAGCTGTGTCCAAAATATACTCTCACTAGGGTGTGGGTTATGCTGTTTTGTTCCCAACTGAGGTCCACTCCTGGCTTAATAATTTTAATATGATCTTCAAATGCCCTTATGCCAATGCTGAGCTATGAAGACTTGTCCTAACAACTCCTCCTCTTCCCCCACCCCGCAGTAGCTTCCCGTATTGGGCTCTAGGTTTAGACTCTCTTCTCCTTGTTAATGATAATAATCTTATTAGTGTCCTCAAAGTCTCCTCCTGTCCACACTTAGAGCCCTAGAGTTGTCCTAACCTCCACCTTGTCTATGCTGCTCTCAGGGCAAGAAGGTGTCTGTCCTTCCCCAGCCAGTGATGGACGACAGCTGGATGTCATTCGCGTTCAGCATGATACGGCGGAGTGTGTCGGAGGAGGATGGTCGTGCTGAACACTGGGCTACGCTGCTC